>JAYDZK010000016.1:17697905-17729518 GCA_034509185.1 Euphonia xanthogaster | reverse complement strand
GTCAGTGCCCCTGGGCACTCCAGGGCTCGTTGCTGTCAGTGCTGCTCACCTGCTGCTCACAGCTGTAGCCCACTGGGATTGAGGCTGGGCCAGCCCCACTCCCAATTACCACAAACTGTGCCTACAAGCTTATATCTAAATACAGGGCCCAGGTTCCAGTTTGTTTTTTTCAGAGTGCCTGTGCTCTGCTCACCTGAACAAGCAGGTGGACTTCCTTGGTTGCTTGTTGCAGAGAGCTGCTGTGCAGCAGCTGAAATCCTCTTTCATACCATAAACCTCAACCCCCCTCCCCAGAAAATCTGGAATAATGCAATAGAAAAACAGATTTGGAAGAAAATTTTTCTGCTAGATTCCAGGCTTTTCTTTCAGCAGAAGCAGCCCAGCTGTATCCCAACTCCCAGGCTATGGACAGTGTGATCATGTTTCCATTTTTCTCCTTCCCTGTTTGAAATGGACACTGGATACAGTGATATCTCTCAGGCCATTATGGATACTATATGCTGTAATGGAATACTATTCCTGTAACATCTCAAAGGGAACATGAGATACCCCTTGCTTGCCATTCTGAGGCAACCACTGCTAAATAATGTATGGACAAATGGGTGGGTTACCACACAACAGGGAAAATATCCTTTTCTATGACTTCCAGTGTTACCTCAGTGAAATGCTCACAGGCTTTGTTTATTCAGGTGCCTTTAGAAGGTGTCTGAACTCCCCTATCTAGAAGAGAATGCATCAGTGTCCTCTGGAATAGGAGCTCCCAGAATGGGTAATCTAGTCTTTAGTGGACTTGTGCCTATGCTCAGGGTGTACCCTGCAGGTTTGTGTCCTGCCAGCCTCCCAGGAGCACTTTGCATTGCCACACTGGTGATTCCAGGTTGGATTTTCATTTCCCCTTCCCCATGTTAGATGAAGGTGCCAAATCTGCTTTGAGATAAGAATCAAAACCACATTCTCAGCTCATTCAGCCTTCAAAGACAAGTGTACCCCACTGTGAGGCCAAATTGGCAGGGGCTGTAGGAAAAGGCCTGGCAGGATGAGAAACACCCTGCTCATAACAATCCAGGCTCTGCCTGGTGCTGCAGCACAAAGAACAGCCCAGGAAAACTGAAGCAGCTCGCTCCCATTTCATGCCGTGCCTGGCTCTGTGCAATGCAGAGCTGAGGAAATCATTGTTTGGGAGAGCAGCTGATAGCACACAGATTAATCACATGGGTGTGCAAGAAAATAAATAGGTGCATAAATACTTCAGCTGTGCTGTGCATTTCCCAATGAGGACTTCCCTCACTTTAATGCTGACAAGCTCCTGATTTTTTTATTTTTAATTATAAACTGAAATCCCTTTTGCTATCAGTTATAAATATAACAAACAGTCTGCTGTTTAACTTCAAATTCCATATCACTCATGCAAGTTGTAACTTCAGTCAGCTTAGTATCTCTGAAATGAAATATTTGCCTGCAGGAAAATGAAAGGTTATATCATATTAAGTAAACACATAGAGATATGACTTGTTAGGGAAAATTCCAGCCAGATGACTTCTGTTAATCTTGTAATACCATTAAACAAATCTACAGTCAGGAAGAGCTTCTCAGCCTATTCCAAACAGTAAAAATGCAGAAGGAAAATATCCTTGCCATTAAAGAACAGGTTTGTGGTCTTGAAGATCTGACGTCTGTTCCTGGCTTTGTCACGTACTTGTCTGGGTGACCTTTAATAAAATAACTACCTCTCAGTGAGTCTCAATTCCTACTTTGTAAACTGGGAATAATGAAACATTCCCCTTTTTCCAAATAGATGAGGGTTTCTTTGGTAGACAAACTGTGACATGTTAAATAACACAAGGGGAGCCTCAAAGAAAGACTATCTTCCAACATCTTCTCAGAACTAACCTATAAAAATAGTAAGAAAATTATCACTGTTGCCATCTGGGGTGGAGGGGTTGTTAATTGTGGAAGTTAGTAAGCTGCTGAATGACCCTTCTCTCATTTGGTGCATTCCCAAATGTCAGTGTCCCAGACAGACCCATCCCTTCAGCTGCCGGGGTGTTTGCTGCTGCCCTGCTCTGAGAACCAGCCTTCCTCCTCCTTCTCCTTTCCCTGCCCTCCCCTCAGGTCCTTTACCTCTGTCTCCTTTACTCTATTCTCAAATTGTCAAGGCTACAAGAGATTCACCTTTGAGAACCTCTGACACACTCAAGTCATGAAAAGAGGATGTCTGCCTTCTGCAGAGAAGCAGATTATCTATCATTTTTCTTAGGACAGCAGTTTTATAAGAACTTGCTTTAACACACCTTGTCAGCTACTGGGATCAACAAATCTGTGTGAGGGAAATTCTGTTACCAAAAATATCTTAGAAAAATCTGACTGGCATCCTTTATCTATATATATATATATATATATATATATAAATTTAAGGAGGAGGAACAGAAAACCTAGCCAAACCCTTTGCTTACTTGACAGACATGCTGAAGGAAAGAAAAAAATGTCTCCAAAAATGAAGTTCTGTTGAAAGGCAGTACAACACCTCACAGCCACAGTGAGTGGCAATAGGCAGCATGCAGGAAAACAAGCTTGTCTTGAATTCATGAATTGACAGACTGGTTTCTTATAATAATTATGAATCATCATAAACTTTAAACTTCTAACTCATTATATGTTATTAACTGCTTAGTCAGCTCTTCTCTTTCTTGTCTTTTGTCTCTTGGGAGAAATGGGAAGGTGTTTCAGAGTTTCCTTGGAATCTCTGCCTTATGGTTGATTACTCCACTGCTATTCCCAGGAGCATCTAGTTATCATCTCAAACAGGGCTATTACTCTAATGTAGAAAAGGTATTAAGAATTCTGGTAATCTGTCTATGCTGAAAAAAAAATGTGTCCAGATAGCAACTGCACACACTGATAAGGAAGTTTTTATAGCAGAAATTTGCTTTCATATCTATTATTCTGTTCTGAGCTTTTGAGGGCAGGGCAAACCATGGCTTCCCTTATAGTCTTGAAATAGGAAATATAATATTTACTAAGCAAAGGTAAGCCTTCCTGGGACTACATATTGTTAATCATCAAACCTCACCCTTATTCCAGACAACCAATGTCACAGAGCAGTTTAGGCTCTGTTTTAGTGACAGCAAGGCATGGTCAGGGTCAGGAAGCCTCCCAGGGCCTCAGCCACATCCATGATCTAAGCCCCACCTAATTCAGTAAAGTGTATAAACACAAGAAACAAAAGCTATTATTTTTACTGCAAGTGGATGTGTTTTCTTTAGAGGATAACTACTTATAAGCTGAAGGTTAGAGAATAACTGCTTACAAGCTGAAGTTAGAGTCTGTAATTTTTGCATTTTAAAAAACTTGTCACAACAGGTAATCTCACAAAAGAACATTTCCTGCCAGTAAAGTCAAGCAAGTAAAGAAATATTTTTCAGTGATTTCAGAAAAGACAAGCTAGTCCTAAGACCCTGATGTTACATAAGTTTAAGCATCTAACTCCACAAGGGCTGAAATTCAAGTGAGGATCCTAAAAACCACAGAGGCACCCAATGGAAAGGGTTCACAGATCTAGAGAGAGATGGTTCTGATGAGAGAAACCAGTCAGGTTCTTTCACTACCAATATTGTCTTGTCATGTGTCAATAGCATTAATTGACCTTGGTGCAAACTTGGTTGGAAGTCCCTTGGAGGAGCTGGAAAGAAGTTCATGAACTTGATTTCTTTGGATCCTGATTGAAGGAATACACCTCTTCCAAACTGCCTATTTTTAAAAAGTTAGAAAACCTGATTACAAGTGTTTGTCCTCTTCTGTTAAAATTAGCAGCAACATAAAGTGCTCAATCCACCAACCAAAAAACAAAATCAAAAACAGCCACAAAACCTGTTTAGTTCCTGAAGGCCATTTTGCAAAGCAGCACACGAAAATATAAAGATTTATTTGGAGTAGAGAATATGAACTTTTAAATTACAATTGGGGCAGTCTTGTTTGGGCCAATGGCATGAGCATGACCACCTACCTACAGAGCAAGGAAGGAAAAGGTGTTTTAAAGGTCCCATGACAGGTAATTTCTATTACATCAAGATGAAGACCAATCTCTTTCATATTGCATCCATCAGTCTGTTCAAATTGTCCATAACAGCAAAAAGATTATCTTCAAGAAAGCATTACTTGTTTGAAAGTGTTAACACAATTAATCACTTTCATTTCAAGCCCTGTAAGTATTTATCTCAATCCAAATACATCCCTGAGACAAGGCAGCTCCAGGGGCAGGCAATGACATGTGAAAGCCAGGTGAAGCAGAGAGGACACGAAGTTCCTTTATCTCATTACCAGCATGTGCTTCAGCTGTGTCCTGCTGCAGCCTTGCCCACCTGTACCAACACTTCTGTAAGGGATTCCTACAGGTCCTCCTGGGCTATGGCTTCCCCTTCCTTTTAAATGCAGATGTGAACTAATGGAAGGGCTGCACATTTCTGAACCAAATTCAGGGAACATGTTACTTGTCTATTCAGTGATTTGAATGCTTTTATTCTTTTCCTTAACAGCCTTTATTTTGTTGTGTGTATTTTTTTTTTAATTTAAACAACATGGGCTTTTTCCACACTCTGTTAAAAGAGGAAGGGGGAAAAGAGCTAATTATATCTGAACTGAAGTGTAACCATGGCCCTATTAAATAGGTAGCAGTTATGGGCTATTGATTGTAGTTCACAGGAAAAGCTTGTCATGTAGTGTCAAGAGGTTAATGTAATTACAAGAGTGGGCAGCAGGATCAGCTGTGTCCTCCAATAGGCGAATAACTAAAAGCTGCTTTAGAGACACATAATATTGTCAAAGCATAAATAATTCATCCCAGCATTCGAGAAGAAATTACTGCTCTGTTCCAGCATATTATTCAGCCATTAAAATCCTGCCCTTGTAAAGTCTTTTGATGTAGTCATATTTTCAGTTCTAAGAGCAGTTTTGGAGCATTCAGCTTTTATTAAGCTTTATATTGTGCAGTTTTCAAAGTAGTAAAAAGGATATGAAATAGACTTACAATTTGTTTAATAACTGCATTGCAATTCAGATAAGAGGGAGAGAGCTGTGTGGATTTATGGAGTGCCTGTGCAGCACGAAGAGGAAGCCGTGGTGTGATGTGATGGAATTTTTAACTCCCCTAAGCTGGGCAGAATTAAAAGACTTCAGCTATTTACCAGCATTGAGAGCTGCAGCAGGGTCTGGGGTTTGGTGACCCATTTCTCCAGAGCCACGAGAAGCATCCATGTACCAGGCTATTCTTGACTCCAGCTCCTTGCTTGTCCTTGGTAAATCTGTGGCAATTTGTTGGTGAGCTGTAGGGGGAGACAGGATGGGTAAATGAAGGTGGTATGGAAGGTGATCTTATCCCCCAGTGAGCTGCAGCTGGACCAATTACTAAAGATTAGAAGCAGGCCTGATCTTAACAGGCTCACCTGTAGCCAATAAGCACAAGTGGTATAAAAGCATGGATTGATGGGATCTGGAGTCAGACGAGTGAGAGGAGTCAGGTGAGTGCTGCAAGGGCCAGGAACAGGCAGTGCCTAGAGGAGCTGCTGGCAGGAAACACCGAGGCGGTGTGAAGCTGTGGTGATATGAAATCCTTGCACTATAATGGTGTTAGAACATGTGTTATCTAAGACAACAGTGAGTGGCTTCCAGTTTCCATCTGCATTCTGAACTTTTTGCTGGACTCAAGCTGCCCATGTTGACTGTCAGGGGTGTGGTGCTGATCCATGCTAAATTACAAGACAGTCCTAAGGAATGGCTTCTCCACCAGGCTCTAGCAGCCCCAAGCACAGGGGTAGCTGGTGGAACCACAGAAGAGACAGAGGAAGGACAGGGTGTCACAAGGAACTGTGCTCTCCTCAACTCTCCTGTCCTCATACAAAGTCAATCTGATGCCTGGACAGTTCTGCTATGCAGGCAAACCCCCCCCAAGTGCCCTTCACTAATAACTCCCAAATGAAATTCCTAGATACAATTTGCAAGTAAAACACCTTTGGGGGTCTCAGCCCATCTATTCACAAACTCAAGCTTGCTGTGACCATGCATGCAAAGGCAAAAAAAAAGAGTGGAATCCGAATATATAATTCTGGTCTCTCTGGTTACTTTTTATTTTCTCTTCCTGCTCTTCCCCTGCCCACAAAGGTGTCTAGAGCTGGAAAGCTACAGCTGGAGGCAGAGCCTTACCCTCACCTCTGCTGACAGCGCTTCTGCAGGAATGCTGCCCACATCAGGAACTCTACAGTGAGCTCTCAGGTGATGATGGCTGTGCACCACTGTTCACTCCTCATCAAACACAACAGCAGCCTGTATTTGGTACACAATCACAGAAAACAATCATGGGATGAAATATTGCAGCTCTCAGACACTACAGGGAACAGCAGCAATCTGACCAAGAAAGGAATTGAAAATCTAGCTACAAAGTCAGTAAAAATAATCTCTTGCCTTAAGAAAGCCCTTAAAACACCACTATTCTGGCATAGCAGTCACTTCCCTGGTTTATTTTCAACACATAGAAACCAAGTGAATTCCTGCCAAAAACCTTGTATTCTAATTTTAAGTCTACTTTTGACCAGAACATCCCCAAACAGTAGATATTCTGTCAATGCCACCTTAAGAGACCACATTTCTATGACAAAGGGGAGTTTGCTCTTTATCCAGTCATTTCTTTTCAACAACAGAAAAAGAAACAAATTTTCAGGAAAAAGACTCAGAGCAAGCAAGTCAGTCCTTCCCAGGAATATGCTCATCTCTGAGCCATGCACAAACTGCTTTTCCGTGCCTGTTTCCCATGCAGTCGTGTGCGGATGTGTGCTGGGCTCTGAGGGGAGTTTGTCTTGGCTTTCTGTGGATCTCTGTGGTGTTGACAGTGGGATTTTGATATCCTTGCACTGTTTCAGCCAGAGCCTGAGGAACAGAGCCAAGTTTAATCCTAGGGGAAGTTGAATTTAGTATCTTAAATTCCTCATACTTGAGTAAGAGAATTAGGAATGTGTCAATATTCTGCATACACAGGTTGCAACTCCACGTAGTTAATTAGGAGGCTAAGCTTGAAACTGCCAAACCGAGTCTGAATAGCAACCTAAAAGCAGCTTTCTGATAGTTCAATAGTAACAAGGCATGGGAAAAAAACCCACAAAATATGCAAAATAGGAGCTTTATGCTGTTTTTCTGTCCCTCAGGGTTTGTGTGGCCTCTGGCACCTCTGAAATCTCAGCAGTGTTGCTTAGGGACAGCCAAAGGCCAATCCCACATTGACTCCATCAGGTAGAGATTTTGTCCAGCCAAGGACTGCACTTTTTGTCATTAAATCTCATCCTCCCCCATCACCTGGCCTGGTTTACACTTTACAGTAGTGTTAGTATTCCTTGAATTTGCCCTCTGATAAGCCAGGATCAACAGCTGCTTCCCATGCACACCACGTAGTGCAAATGAGCTCTGTGCCTGTGCTCCTGTGTCTGCGAGAGGAGCTCAGCTGTCTGCCATGGCCCTGTGCAAACACAGCACTCATTGCTGGAGCTTGGACACAGACCCAAACTCGTCTCAGGAAACGAGCCAAGAGCTGAAGTTTTCACCTGGCTTAGATTTGAAAATTTTGCAGTTCAGCAGTTTTGAATAGTAGCTGTGAAAAAGCATCAACTACTAAGATGAGACAAAGGCTTGTTTGGAAGGTTTTTTACAATTTTTGCAGAGAGCTATTTCCACGTTTCTAGTTCCTAAAGCACTGTGACCCCCACTCCTCCCCCAGGAAGAGCTGGCTGAGCCCAGTTCTTTTGCTGTGAAGAGATTCACTGGGTAACTGAATAAAATAGCACACAGGTTACAATCTTTCTTCTTTTGAAGACAATGATAAAACTCCCAGTGGGGCTGGGATTTAACTTGAGGATTACAACTGCTGTGAATCAATCCTCTACCAACTTTAGAGGAGTTGGACCAATTAACACCAGCCAAGGGCTCAGTCCTTTCATTCTACCACATCCATTATTGTTCCCCCAGCCAGACTCTGTCATTCTTTTTCATCACAATTTCCCCTCTATCTCCCACCTTTTCTCATTTCCCAGTTCTGACACTTGACTTTCAGAGCCCTCTGAACCCTTAAAAATATTTGTTCTCTAAAAAGCAACAGAGAGAACAATGTTTGGATTTTTGCTTTGTCAGGAATCTGCTTTACTTGTGTCCAATTGAAACAAATATAAAAAAATAATCTCCTCATCTTCAGTGAGGAAGGAGCTGGGGCTTTTAAAATATACAAATCAAGTGAAATAACAGCCCAGACTGCCAGCCCCAGATCAGATGTGCATGGAGGGACATATGCGATGCATTACAGGCATGCACTCCTCAGGCCATATCCAGAGATGTCTTGGGTCCATTGTCTGTGCTCTGAACTCCTTAACACACAACAAACTTTATGTTCTTAGATTTTCTTTTCTTTTGGCACTTAGTAAATGTAGTTATATGATTTTAATTCATCAGAGAAAAGCAAAAATACTGTTCATTTGTGCCCCCATTTTTCATTGTGTCAGCTGTACAAATGAGCAAATTCTCCACTTTGAAAATGTTTGTAACATGGTTTTTTCCATGTTTTTGTGTTAGAAGTTTTTCCTCTGCCTTTTTTTCTCCTCCTCTTTCTTGGCCTCCCTTTTGTTTCTCAGCCTGGCTGCAGCTCTGCCCCAGCTGCCTCCTCATTTCAGACCAACTTTTCACAGCCTGGAGACCAGACTGGAACAGAGACAACCTCCTCACTCGTCAGGGCTGCTCAGATTTATACCTGCTTACAATGCTGGGGCTGAACTAAAGTGCTGTAAGACAAACTGCACTAACTCCGTGCTTTTTCATGCCAGGAAAACTCCAGCTGACTCCTTAAGTCTTCTTTAAGGCTGCTTTGCACTCCTAAAAATTCAGGCCTTAGGATATAAACAGGGTTTGTCACTTTTGCGTGTTTTTCTTTTAAATTACAGTTTCTCCCTGAGAAAGTTTGATTGATTCAGGCAACACCAAGAAAAAAATTCTATGCAGCCCAGTTGATCAGTCAGACACTGAATTTCAAATAGCAATGAATCAAAGAGGACAGTTCATGAGCTGAATGCTTGGCTGTGCTCTTCAGCAAACCCATTGAAACAATACCTTTTAGTTTACAAAATGATACATAAACAGCAAAAGCAGCACCAATGATATCAGATATCATCTACAAGGGAGCCCACAGCTGAAAGGCAGCTGCTTTAGCTGGGTTCCACTTGAACCAAAGCCCCAGGACTTGAATCCAAAGAGGAGAGAAAAAGTTGCAAAATGAAACAAATGAAGCAAGGCAGCTCCAATGCCACCAGTCTGACATTGCCCTTGGTGAACACTGCACTGCCAGTCATTGCATCTGCAGGATGAATGAATGCAGTTCATGCAGTTACCTATGGGAGAGGCCCGGGGGATTTTCTGCACAGATTCAGACTTTACAATGAACACAAGTTGTTCACAACCAAGACCTTCAGTTGCTCAATTTAAGATTCCATATGCTGTTCCTGCTGGTAATGAGATATTAAAGATTATGAGATAAAGCAACATGGCATTCTGATTCAAAAAGACAAGCTTATAAGCCCATGGAAATCCCTTTTTTAATACAAGCAGAAAGGGCTTAGCATTAGTACAGGTTTGTTCAACAATCAATAAAATTAGACCCAATAAGGAAAAGGATGAGTGAACAAAAAGATTTCTATTCCAGCAAGAAAATAAGAGCTAGAATTACAAAAATCATCTGGTGGCTTTTCTTGCGCTGGGGAGCTGTTTGGGTTATGTGAGAACTTGGAGGTGCCTGGGCAGCCCTGTGTGTGTTGACAATGCCACATAATGCTCCTGAGTCACACATGGGGGGCAAATTCCTCCTCAGGACATGAACCACACGCAGCAGAACATGCCTGGGTTTGACAAATGCTCTGTTAGAGAGCAAAGGGAGGAAGCATTCCAGTGCCCAGCAGCACATTGGCCTTATTTCCTCAGCAATTTAAGGAGAGCTGCTTTCCTTTTTCCCTGAAATGTGTCTGTATCTGCAGTAGGTGCTGTAGTGATGCCACTGCACATGTCACTGTGACAAGCACAAACCTCTCCAGCCCTGACACTGCTGTGGTGGGGCCAGCCAGGAGCTCACAGTGCTTTGGGAAAAGGGAAACTCCTCACCAGTGGGGATTCAAGAGTGAGGGATGAAGGAGGTTTAATGATAGAAAAGAAAAAAAAACCTGACATAAATGGGAGCTGAAGAACAGGAAGTATGAATAATTTGGGATGAATGTGGTGAGGAAGCAATCAGCAAACCAATAAAGCAGGACTTCATCAGGCAAAGCTTGACTGGAGGCTGTCTGCACGGAGGGGCTGGAGACCCAGGCACTGGTGCAGAAAGTCAGCACTGGCACTGCTGGTAACAGGGTGGGGGTAATGAACAGCTAATGCAATGAAAACATGCAGGTTTCTGGAGAGAGGAGAGTGTCAGGTAAAACCTGCCAAGGGCATCTCCTGCCTCTGCTGCCAGCCCAGCCCAGGCCCTGGTTTGTCTGCTGCTCTATCTGGTGTCTTTGATCAAGGCAACACAAAGCAGAGCTCAGGCCCAGAACTGGCTTTGTGTGCTTTCAGAACATAAACAGATCCTGCTCAGCTTTTCTTCCTCCACTGTGGGAAACAAAAGCTTATTTCAGTTGGCTCAGGATTTGACAACAATCAACTTTGCAAGGAGGGAATGGAGACCATGTAATTTTTCAACAAACTGCAAAACTCTAAGCCAAGAAAAAATTTGCCCCCACTTTCATTTAAAACACACACACAAGCCCTGCATAATTTTGCAGGTGTTTCTGATTTAAGCCACACTTGTTTGTTGCTTGCTGCTTTCCTCAAGCAAATGCCAAACTAAAGGTTTGCTGTGATACAAAACATACCTACCACAAACACACCAGGACTGCTGTTCTCCAACATCTGAGCCCAGGAACATCATCCCTGGGGATGTCCCAGGACACACAGGGCTCAGGTGCATCCCTGGCTGAGCCTGGGAGCACAGTGAGGCCAGCAGGGACTTGAGTCAGTTCAGCTATTCAATTTACATGGAAACAGCATTTGCATGTCCTGATTCCAGCTCCCAGACCTGCTACCCAGCCCAAAGAGGGGAAAATCACCTTTTATCCTCAGGGAACTGCTCCTTGTGAGTTCTTTCTCCCCTTCCAAGCAGCTGCTGGCTGGGGAAGCAAGAGCAGGGGAGCAGTGTAATTGTGGCTTGCAATTAAAAGATGCCCGGCAGCTGTGATACTCCATGGATAATTCCCACAGCTGGCAAAGGCTAGATACACATTGACCACTGCTGATTTTATACACCTTGAAAAGGGCATGTTGAAGAAAACCTGTTGTGTTATCCACAGATGGAAGCAAAAATATTGCAGCTGAAAGTCAGGATAGCAAAAAGATGCAATGTCAGGGGTGTGTTTGTCTTTTTCCTTAACCAAGCTACCCCGATTCACAGGTAAAAAGTGGCCCCAGAGAAAGAATTTTGCCAACTGAATTTCTTTCATTTTGATACATCAACAGTCCCATCCCAACTCTCAAGCCAAGCTCAGGAACAGATTGATGTGACTTTATTGTTTTATGACAACTAGACATTATTTTTTATTAAAATACTCCCAAGGAATTTCTTCCTGTTATTAGTAAAATGAGGCTGACCCAGGAGTAAGTCTGCTTTACAGGGAAGGTGATTGCTCCCAGGGATTCTGACTGTTAGACTCTAGGATAGATTTCCCAGGTTCAGAAGCATTTTTAGAAAAGCTCTCAATCAACCCTCAAAAGCCTTGGTCCCAACCCATCAGCAGACAGGTCTGAGAGCTGAGGGTGATGACTGAGCCCTGCTCAATGAGGGCTGGTGCCTTTATTTGGGTCTGAGTCACCTTCTGACAGGCTGCTCTGTATCATAGCAAAGGCATCCCTGGGTATTATGCACATTCATTGCCAGCTGGAGTTGTCTCACTGTGTTGAAAAAGAAAGAATAATGACATTAATGATTTGCCCTAGAACACATTGCAGGGAAAGTCACACTTCAGGACTTGACAGGTTCCTTCTCAGTTGTGTGAGTAAAGGTAGCTGTCAGGAAGGTAAAATACCAGGAAAAATCTGGCACTGGTGGTACAAAGCCTGCCTGAGCTGTGTCCTTAGGGCAGCCCCGGGATGGGTAAGGCCAAGCACAGAGAGCTCAGGCCCCAGGCTCCGGAGCAGCGTGCCCCCTCTGCGTGTCAGCGCAGAGCCCAGCGTGTGCTCACAGGGCAGCTCTGCCCCGGGGACACCGCGGAGCTGAGCAACAAGCTCAGAGCTGCACCAGCACTGCCAGCCAGAGCACAGCTCTGCTCCTGCTCGTGTGTGTGTGTGAAAGGCAATTTCACTTACACACTGACATGCAGGTAGATTTTGTGCTACTTTGTTGGGGTGAAAGGAGCCTCTGTTTGAAAATTCCGTTGCTAGATGCTACTAGGCATCTACTAGAAGCTTTTAACTGGGAAAAACTCCTTGAACCTTTTTCAAAGGATCCATAAACCTATGCCTTCCACCATTTAACTTGTTACTAAGCAAGAGGAAAACCCCACCCATTATTCCAGCAGAGCTCTTGCACACCCAACTGTATATTTGGCTTATAACACACAGTACTGTTGAAGACAAACACAGGTTTAACACATCAATTACAAGTTATTCTAAGAGTTGAAACACTTGTGTGGATTTCTTTGGGTTTCAGAACAGCTCCTTCTTAGAACTGTCACAGTCAATCAATTAAGAAAGCTAAAAGTAATCAGTCACCCACGGTTGATTGGATTTAGTACTTGGTGAATGCTTTTTTGTTCTTGGATCAACTACACCCACTTTCAAAGCTGATTAAAAATTGTTGATGATCTCGTCCACCTGTTCAGGGTGATAAACTGGCTCCAAAACTAACAATTTCCAAAATTCTGCCTAAGTCAAAAGTGGCTCCTGACAGGCTGCAGCCTGGTGTGAAGACAAAAGCAGGTGAAATGTGAAGCAGCATCTGTGGAAGGAAAGCTTACAGACATCACTTTTTGAACCCACACTAAGAGAGCAGTGTCTCTGGGCAGGAGAAAAGTGGAGTTGCTGCCTGCAAATGCTCAGCAGCTGCCCCTGCTTGGGCTCAGAGCCTGCCTTCCCCAGAGCCACCCTGCAGGGACACGGCGTGGGACAGCATCAGTGTGGGTGAATCTCCAGCACCTGAACCAGCCCTGCCCTGCTGGTGCTGCTGAGAGCACAACAGGCAGCTTATCCAGGGCTGCTAATCCTGGCTCTGCCATTCCTGGGGCTCCTGCAGGCACATGGACGTCCTGCCTCTTCAGCAGCCACAGTGGAACACTGGGAGAGTCTGCAAAAATGACAAAAATGGTCTCCGAGGATGTCGTGCTGCAATCCAAACCATTTGGGCAAATAAAACCTTCTGCCATCAAACCTGAAAACAGAAGCTGACAAAGCCAGGAGCTGCAGGACTCCAGAGAAACCCTCCTGTCTGTTGTTGGATACCATTATTTTATATTGTTCAACAAGTACTTCAAATATTGGTATGAGTAATGGCAACATAAAAAAAAAAATCAACAGACAAAAAGACCAGCCTAAATGTGCTATCACTGCTTGAGTCATTGCCAAACCACAACTGAAAATATATTTTCTGGTGAAATACGCAAACAGAATTACCCAAGTTTCATGTGGCACGTAGATAAGGACTAGATCTTTAAGATGATGCAAGTCAGGGCACTCCCAGTGAAATCAGTTCATACCACCTGCAGGCTCAGATTAACTCATTTATCCTTATTTCCTTAATTGTCAGTGTCACCTTTCCTAGGCCATTCATTTATGCTGTTTCAATCAACCCAGCAGCCTCTTTAATTGTGGAAGAATATCAACATTCAATTTTAACCCTTTTTTAGAAGCACCTTCTTCGAACATAATTGTAACAATTTTCCAAAAAGGTGGAAGTAAATGATACTTTATACTTGTCACCCATTGTGAATCTGCTGGCTGGGTAATGTCTCAGACACAGCTTAATGTGCTCAGCAGATGAAGCAGACACTCCCTGGGGACTCCTGTGCTGAATTATCACATGTTGATTTTGCAGGTGACTCCACTGGAACATGGCATTGAGAGGGCACAGGTCTCCACAGCATTCTGAAATCTTGAGGCCAGAATCCTGAAAGGGCTTTTGGATTTAAACCTCTTGGGTTTCATGCATCTCCAATGCCCACTCCCCTCCTGCTATCTGCATTTCCAGAGCGTGAGAGATTAGTCCAGCCTCAGGTGCTGAGCAGCCTCTGATGATGCTCCTGGGTGAAGGATCTCATCCCAGCCCTGCAGTGAGCTCAGAGCCATCTCCTGGGGTCCCTGGGACACCTTGGACCTGCTCTGGCCCCGTCAGACCTCGGTGCCCAGGGGGAGGAGGCATCATTTCACCATCCCAGTGACATTGTCATGTGAGGAAGGGCTGACACAGAGCAGGGGAGGCAGGAGGGAAGAGGCAGCTCTCTCCAAGGCTGGCTCAGGGCACAGATTGCAGCGGGCTCCAGGGCACGAGAGGCACCAGGGCAGCACAGCAGGGCCCCCCCACAGCTCTCCAGCCCCTCTGAACTCATGCAGCTTCTTTCTGTCATGGCTGGCTTCTGAAAAGTCCCTCCCCAAGGTGATTAGAGCGCAGTTTAGGTAATTTCAGCAGCAGGATGCTTAGTGCAAGGCTGAAAATCCAAGTGGGAAGCAGGAGTTCATTGCCTGAGCTGCTGCACCCCTCTGCCAAGCAGCATCATTAAAAACTGGCAGTAGGCACCTACCCCCACCTATAAATGCTTACTGACCCCGGGGGAGGCTGGTTACCTCGGCAGAAATGGGAGGGGAGCTGGGCTCCTCGTGATGGCTTTGTTCTGCTGACCTGTGGGGTTTTTTAATTTTAAAAATAGTCTTCAAAAAAATGAAGGTCTCAAAATGCCTCAGCCCATTTAATTAATTACATGATTTTATAGAAAAGAGTAATGAGTAAGTTCAAGAGAACTATAAAAAACAAGGATTTATAGAATCTTTTCTTGGTCTGGTTAAAGGCTAGGAATCCACAGCAGATTACTGGGATATAATTGACCCATATATAAAAATACATGTAAATGTATAAAAGTAAGTTAAGGTAGCATATTCCTGTGGCTACTCTCTCCATCCACCCATGAAGAATACATTTTACTAAACTGATTGGAATGAAATGCTTTAGGTTTTAATTTTACTTTTAAAAGTTTACATATTCATATAACTCTCTTGGAGGCTCCTATAAACTAAGAATTATGTTCAGGGCCACTGCCAGAAATAAGGTGTGTCAGGGATCTGTAACCCATTCAATAGAGGATCAGCCAATGGCCCAAGGGTACTTCCCTTCAAGGGAAAGGGTAAAATAACTGAGGTCAAGGCCTCAAACCCAGCTCTAGTTTTAATCATTTTGCTGATTTAGAGCATAACAAGCCTCTTTTTTTTTTTTTGCAATTGTCAAAAAACATTTTGTTTTTCCTGACATGTCTACACTGGCCCCCACATCTGTTTTTTGCACTACTCCATGCTCAAGGACGGGGATATTCACCATGAATGAAATGCAAATATATAGGTTTTATGTGGAGCTAGATTCACTTGCCTCATGATGCTGTATAAATATGTGGAAAGAATGAGGAGCAGGGAGAGAAAAAAATTATTTTTGGTCAGGAAATCTTTCAGTAAAATCCATATACTTGGAAGTAAATTAAAGCATTGGGGTAAAAAGTTTCTAGAGGATGATCTCTTAGATTTGGGAAGAAAGGGGAAAAGAGGAGATAATCAGCAGAAGGAAGGGAAGGACCCAGGTGTTCAACCCTCATTGGATATTTTGAAACAGCTGTTTCTTAAAAAAGACGTAAAGGTTCTTTATCCATGTCACAATGAAGCTAAACAATTTGTAAAACATCTTTGTGTGTGTGAAATGGAATCTGTTTCTCCAGCCATGGCACATCTCCCTCAGTAGCCAGCTGCTGAATCCTCAGAGGCACCTCAGAGACACCCAGCTGGCTGCCCTCCTCACCCAGCTACTGGAGGTGAACTCACTTTTACATCACAACCACCAGTGCTGGCAGCAGGGCTTTTGGGCACCAGCACTGCACAATCCTGTTAGGCTGATATCACTGGAGTCTTTCCCAATTCATTAGGTTCAAAATCTTCTTCAAATAGCTCAAAATTTTTAAGAAAATTCGACAAGAGCCAGTGCTGTTTCTTTGCCTCCCATGAATGGTGCACATGTGTAATTTGGGTAGTTAAAGGCTTGTGTATCCCAAACTGAGCAGCAGCCCTGCTGTAGAGATGGTGGCTGAGACCACTGCACCCTTGGCCCCCACAGCCCACACATCATCACACAGCAACATCCTTCCCACAACATCCAGGCTCTCAGTTCCTGGCTTGGAGCCTCCTCAGGGAAACTGCCCCTCTCCATTTCTGCTGCTCCTGCCACCTTTCCATGAGTGTCCAACACGAGCCCCCCGGCGCAGGCAGAGCAGCCCCTGAGCAGAGCACTGTGGGCAGCGACAGCAGCAAGGCCATGGCTGCAGGAGGGGTGACAGCCTGGCCCGAAGGACACGGGGATAACTGAACCAGTTCTGCCAAGGACATCTGACCTTAGGCAAGGTCCAGCTGGGGAGCAGGGGAGGGACACCATCCCTAGCCAATCCCACTCATGAATAGGAACAATTATGGCCCTGGAGGTTTTCTCAGGCACACTGCCCACGGACAGCACCTGGTCTCCGAGGAAGGATCATTGATATCATTACCAAGCAGCCTGGCTGCAGCACCCCTCCCACATCAAACACCACGGCTCAGGGCAGCAGCAAGGAAATCTGAAATCTGCTGAAGAGAATAAATCCCTCTGGGGCAAACACCAGGCCTGTTACTCTGAATTCTCCAGCTGTATCTGTTGTGCATAAACTCTAAATTAAAAGCAACATGCAATAAATAGAAATAGTCCATTTCAGGTTTGTACAGCAACTACTTTATTATTTTCAAATGCAAATGTTTGCACTGTTTGATATTTTACAATTTTACAAACTAGGTATAAAAGACCATAAATAAATGACATAAGTTATGTGTACCTAAAATTCACGGAGGGAGAAAAAAATTACAAATTAAAACAAAATAGAAAAATCTATATATCTAACCCAGAGATCGTTCAAATGCACGAACCAAGAAATGCTGTTAGATTTTTTCAGTATGAACTAAATTATAATATGCCTCATACATTCTAATTTACACAGTCCTTGCATATTCCAACATACTTGCAGTGATACAAAAAAATAAATGCACTCTCTTTTTATTTGTCTGATTAGTATTTCAGATTTTTTTTCTGGTTATGAAAATGTCACATAAAAGAAAAATACTGCTTTTTAAGTCCTGTTTACTGGTTATTTACCAGCTTTTTTTTTTTTTTGTATTTTATACATATATATTTTTAATACATAAGATCCATCACAAAATTAGCACAGCAAGAAACCCGGACAAACATCAACCATTGGTGTGTGAGCAGGACAACTGAACACACTCATCCTGGGGGACAAGCTGGCCTGTCCCCGAGGGCAGCAGCATCTGGAGCAGCCTGTGGCAGCCCAGCCTCTCTGTGGTGGCCACCTCTGCCAGGCACAGCTGGCACATCCTGGTGCCCGCCATGCCCAGCTGCCCTCGCCTCCCTGCCAGCCCTGCTGCTGCTCCTGCAGAGCAGGCGGAATTACCAGGGAGGGTCAGCGAGGGGGGAAAGAGGGAACAGGAGCAGCCTCGGGCACCAGGTCACAGCTCTGGGCAGGGCTGTGTGCCCAGACTGCCCCACCTGTCCCCTGCCCGGTGCTGGTGGCCCTGTGTCCCTGGGTGCCGGCACTCGGCTGCACTCCAGCTGCCCCGCAGCACACCGGGGTGAATTCTCCAAGCACAGCAAGCTCTGCTAGGGAGCGTCAGCATGCTGCAGCACTGCTCCCTGGGCCATGGAGTGCCTTCTGCTGCTCTCCAACTGCCCTTCAACTGCACGAGGAACAGGACACACTGCACAACTCTTGCTAACTGTTAACTTTACAGGTCTTGTTGCATTTTTGTTCCTTATCTGTGCTGGGAACCAGGGAAGTGTTCTCATTATTACGTTGCACACAGAGCAAGATGCTTCTGTGAATGGAAGAACTGCATATATTTGCTAGCATTCAACAAGTCTTTAAAATCCTATTTTTGCAGATAAAAAAGGCTACGTAAGAATTCAGTTCAGGATTACCAGTGGATGGAGATGCAGGTGTTGCCTCCACCACCTTGCCACTGAGAAACTGGTTGTTCTTGGTCATGAGCAGGGCACTAGTACAAATAAACAACACTTAACAAGAACCTTTAGCACCCTTTAGATCCTGCATCCATTACTAACTTGAAATTGCCTGTTTCAGGCTGCTGAACTACTCAACAACGTTAGTGTGGCAGCTAAAAAATACACTTACAGATACAGAAATTTCAACACTTTCTTAATGTGTGTGTTCTTGCTGTCCTCTCAGACATGAGCTATCAGCCTGGTCTCACAGGACAGAGGTGTTTGGGGCACGTTCACAGGCAGTTCTACACACGAGGTGACTTGCACGCCGACACACGCACACAAGCACACGTACGCACCTTTCGGAGGAGATAGTAATCCATTATCCATTCAAGGAAAAAAATATCTTTATATCACTGCAATGGCACCTTTAGTGTAAAATGTCACTTCAGCAATGTACACAGGCAGCTCACAGGAACTGGGTTCTCTGCTGTGGCACCTGGCCTGGCGTCCATGGTAAGATGTGTAGTGCTCTGCCACCTTCATTTGTCCGGGATGCAGCGGTGACAGCCAGGGGAATGAGGGAGACAACAACAAAATATATAAATAAAACCAAAGGTAAGCAGAGAAAGCAGAAGAGGAGGAAAAACAAAATCCAGAAGTCTGCAGGGTTTTGACACAGTACATTCCTCAAGTGACAACTGGGTGCTGAGTCTTAACGAGTTAGTTATCGCTCAGTGGAGAAAAACAACGGAGTGGGTGGCCCAGGAAAAAAAAAAAAAGAGAAAGTAAAAGTCACACTCTCTTCAGGGACTGATGACTGTTCAGCATGTGTTTTCCAGAATCAGTGCTATGGAAGACGCAACTGTGGGTCCAGGAGGCTTCATGTCTGCTCTGTGTTCCTCCATGGTCAATGTGATCAACAGGATGGGCTACGAGGCTGTGAAAGCAAAATCCATTTCCCTGCACGAAAAGAGAACCCAAATTAAATGTATGAAACCACATGCTCCAAGACAGACATCCAGAGCTGCCCAAATGGCAATGCTCAAAGGGCA
This sequence comes from Euphonia xanthogaster, assembly GCA_034509185.1. NCBI lineage: Eukaryota > Metazoa > Chordata > Aves > Passeriformes > Fringillidae > Euphonia > Euphonia xanthogaster. The sequence continues at coordinate 17,710,135 of JAYDZK010000016.1, read as the reverse complement.
GGAACCATTTGCCTTCCCTGTCCTTCTCCCTTCCCTCACACTATCCCAAAGTCTTGCCTCCATGGCATACCTTACATACAGATGTGTAATCAACCAGTCTGTCTTTCCATCTACACTTACATGGGCCACTTTTTTTTCCCTCCATCTGCTCTCTTCAAGCTAAAATCACATTCCAGTGGATGCCTCTCCTTGGCCATATTTTATCTCACAGGAAACAACCACCAGTGGCAGTGCTGAAAACCCAGCATCTGAGCTGCCTTCACAGTTTTCATTCTATAGGGACACAGTTTTCCATTTTGTGTGGAAAATATTGCACTGTTTTGAATTACCACTACTAGACTCCGAGACAGCAATTTAACAAACTGGCCAGAAAATTGGGTGTATTTTGGTTTTAGATAAAAAATATGATCTCAACAGAACGCAACAGATTTACAGCAAGGAAACTTCAAGTATCTCTGCACTTGAGAGGCAGAAGAATTTTTCCTGCTGAAAGTACAAATGTCAGGTCTTTAAGATGAGTAACTACTTCTTATGTTGCCTGGCAAAGTGACATTAAAACATGCTGGTTTAAGTAGATTTTTTTTTAAGAAATCTTAAATTTCTTGAAATGGAAAAGCTTTTAAAAGTAATACTGCAGAACAGTTTATACTGAGCTGTCATGACTTGACAGGATCCAAATTCAGCATCTCATATTCAGAACAAGTTGTTCTCTGAGACAGTTGGGAGTGAGGGAGAGTTAGTGGTTAAAATCAGCAAGTTATTGTTAAAAGTGACAAAAAAAGTGATGTGAGTGACAATACAGTATGTGTGATTTGTCCAACTGAGTGAACTGTTTTGGATTTAGGATAAACTCAATTATTAAGAAAGTTTGACCTATAAAGCCACTAAATCATTTCTGAATTTGCTGTCAGGGGTGGTACAGGACCAAAATATTATAGACTAAAGAACCAGTCTTAGTGCCATTAAACGATAAATCTCACCTTTCTGACATTGTGCCTGGCACAGCTGAAATGCAATGTCAGTTCTAAAGGACATGTCACGAAAATCCTCCTCCTGCTCAGCACAGAATAAGTGGCCCATCTTTTTTCTAAGGTCATCTCATCACTTTGGTCCTCAGAAGGACTTTAAAGAATCTAACTTACATACTCTGTTCTAAAAAAGTAATAAAAGCTTCATGACAAATAAATTCAAGCCTCAGTGTGTTAAGAGCTTTACTGGATAAAGCTTTATCCTGTGTGACCTGCTGAGGACAACCACCCTGCCATAGCAGTCTCCTCCACCCAGCAAGCCAGGGCATGCTTTCAGTGACTCAACTTCCACCTCTTCCCTGGAGGAGGCAGAGGGCAGCTTTTCCATGCTCCCTCTCCTTGGCCATACCTGCAGAGGGGTGTCAGGCCCCAGCTGTGCAGTCTGCACCTGGCACTCACACACCCACACCTGCCCCAATAATCCCAGATACCCACCCTACAGGGCTGGTTTTCCAAGTGGAGTTTGGTTCCCACAACTTATCCAACAGGATCAGGGTGCACGAGCTGTTACCCTGCCTGACCCCCAAAACGCACAAAACCTGCAAGGCTGCATGCTCTATCCCATTTTTATCTGCTCCCTTTCCCATAAAACCACTGACACCACAAGTGAAACACATCTTTCTAAAACCCAAATCCTGCTTTTACTGCTGTTCCTGGGAATGCAGGAAAAGTCTTTGGTTCTCCTCGGTGCATTTATGAGTATTTGTACTTTACACTGTGGCATCCATTCATGCTGAGCTTTTCCAACCACAGCATAAGGGCATCCCTACTGCTCTCAGTGTGAATTGAGGTCAAGCTTTCAGCACTGAGCTGAGCCCCAAGACACTCCTACACCTTGTCTGCACACCCTACCAGGCAACAGCTTGAGAGCAGTTTGAGATAGTGCAATTTTCACTGCCATCAAATAGAGCAAACAATGGGAAAGGCTCAGCAATTAGTCTGGGAAACCAGCACAGATTCTTACAGCCCAGTTAGGAACCCCAAACAACACATACCACAGCAGGTTTTATTTTCCCCCAACAGTGATGAAATCCTAGCACAGCTTACAAAATAAAGCACCATGAATATGTTGGACACAGTGCTTCTACTGACCTTCCGTGAGGCAAAGGGAGTAAGTTTCTTGAGAGAGAAAAGAAGTCTGAAAGCTCCACAGCCACGATTGTCACAGCTGACTACTGGCAAGATGGTCACAAAAGTCTTTCAATGGCAGGTTTCAGCATGGCACAACAGCCAAGAACCTCCCCAGAAGTCCAGTTTGGCCCAGCAATCCACAAGGTGGGTCACTTCACGGCTCAAGCCCACAAACGGGTAGATCACTAATTGGCAGGCACTGATTGGCCACATGATATTCTCACTGAGGTTTTTGCAAGGTGTTAGCGATGCATCGAGTCTGCAAAGAATATCCTAGGGCAGGTTCTTCATTCCAGTGAAAGATACACAATGGTGGTTTCACCCACAAATAAAACACTATGGTTGTAATCCTACAGGTCACAGGGAGAAGGAAAGTAATGCTGTTGTTTCTTAAGCACAGTATCTGGCAGCAAACATAGCATCAAAACTTGAATGTGACTTTATATAGATACATGTATTTTACATATCATTGATCAACAGAGAAGTACGTTCCAAGAGACCATTTGTTCCAGGTCTGGTTTCAAACGACGGCTCGTCATTTCTGGAGGCCCCCCTCCCAACACACACGCTCGGCTTCCGCAATCTGTACATCAAGCAGCGCTGCAGATCTTGATTTCCACGGGCGAGGAGACGAAGTAAAAAAAGTGCAGTTCTTCAATTAAAGTGCATGGATGAGGTAAACTAATTTCAAGAGTTTTGAGTTTATTCAGTGCTGGCTCAGACGGGAACCATCCTGCCGTGCATCTGTTGCATTTGGGTGCGCATCGCTTGGACGCTGCTCAGGATCTTGTTCTGGTGCGCCAGGGCCGTGATCCCGATCCTGGCCAGGTCCCTGTGGAAGGCAAGAGAACAACAAGGGGCTGAGAGTGGTGGATCAAATGCTGCTGCAGAGAAAAATATTAAGAGTCAACCGCAAGCAGCATTAGCAAAAGCAGATGTACAGAAATGTTTAATTAAATAAGTGGAGGCATTGTGAAGGCATTTTAAAGTTATCCTCCATCCAAATGAAAGGCATTCCATTCTTTTAATGAGTGTAATGATAGGCAGCACAAAGCAAGAGAGGCTGATTAAATCCAGATTTACCAGTTTTTTTGTTATATCGCTGAGTACTTACTCCTGGTTCATATGCACCACAGCCTCTAGGGTGGTATAGCCAGCAGCTGTGAAGTTATCCTTGTATCGCTCCATTTTCATGGCTTGGAGCCAGTCACTGACAGAAACAACGGCCGAGAACTCAGGGGAGCTGGGATCCAGCAGGGCTGTGCTAGGTCTGGATGCCAAACAGTGAAAGGACAGAGAAATGGTGTCAGCTGGATCACAAACCACAAACCCAAGTTTGGTCTCTGCAACAATTAACCTCAATGATGAGGGAAAGCAAGGGCAAAAGGCTGTGCCCAAAGAAACTGCATATCAACTCAGATCAAAACTGAACAAGATGCAAAGGAATGGGCCAATTTTTGCTAAGAATGAATTTCACCTGATGTTTCTATTTTTTGGTTTGATATCTAACTTGAACCACAATACAGCTTATGATTTCCATCTCAGATATAACCAAGTTCACAGAAAATGCTTTTACTCCCCAAAACAAAGAAGATGGCAATTCTGGAAGGCATTTGGCCTGCTGGGTCTGTATCTCAGGGGCAGCAATGCCAGACCTTGCCAGCCCTGCATGTGTCAGACTTCAGCTCAGCAGCTATAGAAACACTGCTGAAGTATGTGCAAAGAACTGGGAGCTCACACCCTGCCAGACTGGTTTGGAGGGTAAAACTCTGGGCAGGTTCAGATAACTCCTGTTTCTAGCCAGGTCTGCTCAGTGCATTCAACCAAACTCAGGACAGCAGGGAGTTAATCCCCTCTTTAATCAATCCATTCCTGACCGAGTGTGTGCCAGGAGTGGCGGGAATCACACCAGCTTTAGCTTTGATCTTTGTTTGCACTGTGGAATGTGCTTCTCATTTTGCCTTGCACAGTTTTGCCAATAATTATTTTTACAACATTTTCTTCTCTTATTAATATTGCATTTACTATTTCATGTACATCATAAGTCACAGTTTCATTAAAGCACTATAAATTACTGTTATCTGTCTAATCAAAACAATCATCATTTAGCAATTTATTTGAAAATGCACATCATCAAAGACTAGGTGTGCAATAGCATGGTTAGGTCTTGCCTGAGGCATTGAGTACACACTGGCAATACTTGGTTCAGCTCTTTTACTGCATTATCTAACACAAGACCAATGATGATAACATATTTATATATAATTATGCTTTATGTATAAAGTCATACATTAATAATGTTATATGCATATTTGAAATTCCTACTCTGAAGACAAAAAAAAAATATTTATAAACAGCCATTAAGGTGCAATGATGTTGAATAGGCTGTTAACTTACACACAAAGAGAATGACCTTGAAGAGGTTATTAACTATTGGAAAACCTATATATTTTTAAAGAGTACCTGTAAATTGAAAAGAAAGCAAAATGGAGGAGTTCATACTGTGATTCTTCAACCAAATTATCACAGCAGATCCCACTGTGATTCTCACAACGTAAATTATTTAAGCCTCGAGGGAGGATACATTCTTGCCAGGCTCCCAGTGCAATTAAGGCAATCTGGAAGAGGTGGTGATAGTGCTCTCACAGGGTTAATGATCCCTGTTCCTGGTGACATACATTGTAAGCAAGACTCACAAAGGGACACACAAGCTTAAAAAGGATGTTGTTCTTTTGGAGGCTGAGACAGGATCTCTGTTACTCCCCCACTGATTCAAGAAACTTAATTTTGTATTGTCTAATGCGTATTTTTAAACCTTTTCTCCAACAAAAAACCATTTTCCTATTATCTTCCTTATTTCTTTTATTTTTTCCCCATATCTGCTGTAAGCAATCTACCTGACAAGGCAGAGAAGTTTGGAAAAAATGGACCAAAGCTGGTAGAGATCAGTAAAGCTCCTATTACTTCAGCAGTGTTTCAGCAGCTTAAACAAACTGCTGATCTGTCCCAACAAAGCTATTTTGGTTTTACCCTACAACTCTGGGAGTTTTCCTTTCTGCTGCACTTCTCTTGCACGTACCAGGCACACCATGCTTAGCAAACAAAACAAATGTAATGCGGGATCGGTGGAGACACGAAACTGGCGTTCCACAAAATTAAATTCAAATTCACATAAAAATTAATCCACACCTTCCCAATGCCCGCGAGGCGTTGGCTGTAATGCTGTAACGCTCATTTGCAAATCCTACACAGATCTTAGGGTTTATAAAACTTGATGATGTGCTTTTCCTGCAGAAAACCACATCACTCCTGTTAGCTGCACTGATTGAGGTGACCCTACCCACTCAAGCCCTTTCACTGAGGGGAGAAGGGGAAAGAAGCAGCAAACTTTGCTGTTCAACAGAGCTTGCCTGCATCAGGACGTGCTTAAGGCCATGCTGGGAACTTGCTCAGCGTTAGTGTGATCCAGCAGCAGCTCTGCTCACTCCCCTTTCCTCCTGGCAGGGCTGAGCCTGGGTGCCCAGGGGGCCACATGGAGCCAGCAGAGCCCTATGCCCACCCACGCAGAGCAGTGGCTGCTGTGCAGGCTGGCCCTGGGAGCTGTGTGCCACCTGCACTCTGCCTGTCACCTGCACTCTGCCTGTCACCTGCACTCTGTGTGTGTCACCTGCACCCCGCCGGTCACCTGCACTCCGCCTGTCACCTGCACTCCGTGTGTGTCACCTGCACTCCGTGTGTGTCACCTGCAATCCGTGTGTGTCACCTGTACCCCGCCTGTCACCTGCACTCTGCCTGTCACCTGCACTCCGTGTGTGTCACCTGCACTCCGTGTGTCACCTGTACCCTGCCTGTCACCTGCACTCTATGTCACCTGCACCCCGCCTGTCACCTGCACTCCGTGTGTGTCACCTGCACTCCGTGTGTGTCACCTGCACTCCGTGTGTGTCACCTGCACCCTGCCTGTCACCTGCCCTCCGTGTGTGTCACCTGCCCTCCGTGTGTGTCACCTGCCCTCCGTGTCTGTCACCTGCCCTCCGTGTCTGTCACCTGCACCCCGCGTGTCCCCTCCCCGGGCTCCCTGGTCCGTCGCAGACCCCGGCTGACCTGGAGCTCTCGCTGCCGGTCCTCTTGAGGCTGTTGGGGTTGCGGATGAGCTTGTCCAGCATGTTGACGATCTGCCCGAACTTGGGCCGGTCGCTGCGCTCCTTCTGCCAGCAGTCCAGCATCAGCTGGTGCAGGGCGATGGGGCAGTCCATGGGCGGGGGCAGCCGGTACCCCTCCTCGATGGCTTTGATCACCTGCAAACGGCACAATAAGGAAGACATTGGAGAACTCACACACTGCTCAGTCCACCAGCCGAGTTCCGACTCCCATTTATCCTAGGGCTGTCCAGACCACGGTGACAAATCCCCAGTTAAGTGATACAATGTGGAAAATTGCACTTGGACTCAGACAGCTGGTGGTCTCAGAACTGTCATTTCTCCTCAGCAACTCAAAACTGAAAGTGTACCCAGAGCAGACATCAGATACAGCAGGGCAATTTGTCACAAAAAAGCACATGGGATACAGGGATGACAGAAGAGCCCTGGTTAGAAATAAGCAACTAGCCTCGCTGGACAGAGGGCTGGAGAAGCAACAGCTCTACAGCAAGTCTTTATTATCAGTCAGTTCTGGGTGCAGTATGTTGAGACTGTATTTTCCCCATCATTTTTAAGGTACAGCAGATCACTCCCTCCCCCTGTCCTCCCGGGCTAGCTCATCTCTGTCAGTAAGAGAGGCCTTGCAGAGAACATGTTCCCTCACTGCTGTATGCTCTGAGCCAAGAAATACAGAGATGGGGACCCTTGTGCAGCTTTACAAAAGTCCAACACATCTTAAGTATGTATTTCATATTTAACAGAACTCAGACTGAAATCACTTCAAACCCTCTAAAAAGCACTCCAGAGGCTCTAATGGCTTCTTAGCTCTCTCAGGAGAATGGGACACAACCAGAACTCAATTCTGACATGACAGGGACATGACCCAGGAGCCTTCAGATCTGAATTAATCAATATGACACTGCTGGCAGGACTCACCATGAGACTAGAGACCAGGAGTGCTCAGAGACTGAGTTGCACTACATTCTCTCCTTCTGGACTTGTCCAATTAGTGGCTAAAATCCACTGGGAGGACAAGGTGAGGGATATGCTTGCATTATTAGCAGCTATTCAGTGACCACAAATAAAGTGGCTCTCACTCCTCCAGGAAGTATGAAGATCCTTTTGATTTCTCTTGATTCAACAGACACTGAGTATAATCTGAAATCCACTTCTGCTTTGTTGTGAGAGGACCTGCTCTTGCCATCATTAAGGAAGAAAAAAGGCATGTCTATGCTAGGGACTGTAAAGAGTGTGCACAGACAGCAACGCTGGCTTTCCCTGTCATGTTCAAGCCAATTTTTCAACGTGGTCTAGCAGTGCACAGTCTCAGGGAACACCAGCCTAACATAAACAGCTCTAATAAAAGCAGCTGTTTGTTGCAGGGAGCTCCACTGTGCTGTGCAGACATGCCTGATATAACCGAAACACATCTGGTGTTTTATTTTCTTGCTAAGTCTTGATGACTTCCTGTTAGCAAAAGGAAGGCAAGATTGGGTGCCAGAAGAGACATTTCACATCAGAAGGAAATTAAAATTATATCTCCCATTTAGATTAAATGCCATCCGCATCTAGACACTCCTTGAAAACGTTCAGCTCTACAGAAGAAAGCAGATGACTTGTAAAATGCCTTAACCACTCCCATGGCTGCATATTCAGATTACCATTTCTTCTTCCCTTACTTGCTTGTAAATCCCCTGTGAAAACAATTACGGATAATCTAGGCCTCATTTTCAGTGGGATTTTTTTTTTCATTTAATAAAAATTCTATTAGCAAAAGCTCTTATTAGCATTATTATTAAATACTCTTCTGGAACAGCAGCCATTGTGCACAGTCCCTCTTGGAACACACTGAAGTAGTCCAGATGGTACGGTTAAACAGGACATGCATAATTTAAGAATGGTCATTTACAAAAGCTGCTTTTTAATGCCCTCAGGGGGCAGCTATGCCATTGTCACAAGGATGCTCTGACTGATAATCAGAATTGGATTTCCTATGTGTTGATTTAGATATCCTACAAGAAGTAAAATCACCTGGAAGAGTTATAAAAGTAGTGGAGCTTCAAGAATTAACTACCAATAGGAAGCCCAATCAAATTCAAGAGTTTTTCTCTTGAAGACACTCAGTAAACTCAAGATATAATATGAACATTCAGATCTTCCTTCTCTTGACAGTATTATGATTTGACAGTTTAAATATATTAGTTTTCCTTTCCTCCATTTTTCTTTAATTGCTATTTTTTTTACATTTAAAAGATCAAACCAAATAAACACTTGTGTATAGACCCTAACTTGAGAAACCCCCTATTCCGTGACCTTAGACAAAGCTTGAAGTACTCAAGGAACTTTAGCTCCAGAGAGGTTCCCTGAGAAAACAGGAGTCTATTACCCATGATATCCCTTTTAAAAACCTGGAATAAACATCTTACAGCTACATAGCAATTGCCACAGAAACACCTCAGCAGACATCTAAGGACAAAGATGAAGGCATGGGGAGGGGAAAGGCAGGGGGAGCTCAGCAGGACACTCACATCTTGGTTGGACATGTCCCAGTAAGGTCTCTCCCCGTAGGACATCACCTCCCACATGACGATGCCGTAGCTCCAGACGTCGCTGGCCGAGGTGAACTTGCGGTAGGCGATGGCCTCGGGAGCAGTCCACCTGATGGGGATCTTGCCCCCCTGCCACCAGGGAGAGAACCACAGGCTGGTGAGTCAATGCAGTGGTGGGTGTGGCTGACACTGTCCTACCTATTCAGAGTACAAAATAGTTTCTTGTGTACAGCTCCAGAACGCTCCTGAAAAACGCAGCCACTTTCTCTCCTGCTCGCCATAAAGCTGTCAGATCCAAGCAGGAGGCAACGCTGCCCATCTGCTTGCTTTAGTCACCAGGAGGAGAACCAGTAAATTGTTAAATGTATTTTTATCAGCCCTCCAAGAGATCTCTGCTTAGGGCTAGGCTGAAGCCTGAGAACAAGCCAGGGGTTTACAAAGTATATATTAGAGATTTAGTTGACAAAACAAATAAGTACACGCTGTTAATTACTATTTCCTTGCTTGCTTGTCTGACCTGTTTGGCCTGTTTCAGAAAAATGGGATTATAAACATTTTGCTTTTCAAAAAGGTAAAATAAAGAGAGGATAAACTGGGAAGATTTATGAATACAGTGGTGTTTCCCATGGGCAATATCCCAACTCCTACCAGAGATGTGAGAAGGCAAGCAAGCCTCTGGGCTCTCCCAGACCCTGGAGGACAAGTTCAACACCAAACCAGGTTACCAGGCTGCTTTTAATACCTGTTGGAGAAATCTGCCTCTTCTTACAATACTTTTTTTAAACAAATAAAAACACTTGGCCATCTGATTTGGGCCACTGAGGTCCTACACTGTTTAAAAAAGGAACTCACTCCATCCTGTTTATCTGATTTTGCCTTAGCTGAGTGATCCCAGGCCAGAGATTTCTCCTTTTGTTGATGCTAATATGCAAGGTGTTTTTAATTGAGCTTTTGGTTTCCTGCAGTTCCATCTGGGGAATGACTTAAGCTGAACAAAGGTTTTTGGATTTTTTTTTCATTTGCTTTTATGCTTCTTTGATTAAGTTTATTTTGGTAGTTTTTTTCCCAGCCATCTCCTAGATAGCTTTTATCCATAACTGAGTGCAGTGTGTGCATACTTAATAGTATATTGTTCTACTATATCTCTCAAGTGTTTAATATGGACTGGTTCCAAGCCAAGGGGAATCAAAAGGGGTCCTTCCCCTGGCTGCCTCAGCCTTTGCATCAGGCCCTTTGTGAATCAGGTTGTGGCAATATGTGCTTTGGTGACTACAAGATGCTCTCACTTTAATGAGTTACTAACAGGAGCAGAACACATCATTTTCTTAAAAAATGTTGCTTTAAAAAATTGCATTCTATTGCAGCCTCTCTGGTTATGCAAAAGCTTTATTCCTCCCTTCAGACACAGATGCACTGACATTGTTTATACACGGCTGTCACTCGAAAAATTGTCAATAAGCTCTTTATATTTAGCTGCTTGAGCACAGTGGAGTTAATCCAAATATCCCTGATCCTTCATTACTGACACCAAATGAAGAGAATGACTGTAAAGCAAATGCCATTGACTCCCTCTAGTTTACTCCTGAGAGCCAACAATACCATAACTTCAATTGCTAAATTCAAAGAGAAGCTTTGCAGTCATTTCTGTCTTGCCCTTGTGGGCTTGTCTAAACTCTGATCTCCCTGAATACAGCTTTTCTGACCTCTGCTTCTGCTTCTTCCACTTGCCACCCTTATGAGAGAGACACCAAGGCTGGCCAGCATTTAATACTACAGGAGTCTATCCTTCCCTGTAATGAGCTGTGAATCCATTAAAGGATGAGTGTTGGGATTAAACGGCAAGATCTGAGTGCTGCAAACAAACTCAGCACTAGGGAGAACAGATGGAGAATGGCAGATATTTAAAAACGAAGAAAAGAAGCAATTAAAAAAGGAGACTTTATAAACCGACATTTTTCTCTTTAGGTGCATGTTGATATCAGAGGTATTGGTACAAAGGCTGGTAATGGCTGGGATGTTGTTTTGTGGCCAGAATACTTATATTAGCCTTATTCCTTGTGCAGCATATTAAAATGGCTTTAGCAAAATTACCTAGCAGTGGGATGCTGAAATATAGATAAAATGGAAAAGAAACAAAAAATGGGAACGTAGGCCTGACGCTTTTCCCAGTCCAAATAATTTAGGCCAAATTTATGACTGGCTTTGTGATGGGCAAAAGTGTACGCATCTTTTTAATTTTTTTGTGGTGTGTCTACACCTTCTGTATCAAACATGAGTATGAGCAGCCATGTGGAAACCCTGTTTCTAGATTATCAGAAGGAACAGAAGTCCAGGCTCTTATTTCTGGCATCAGATTCCTGTCATGTGCTGTATCATGATGAAGGAACAAGAGGAATACATGGGTCACATCCTCAGAAAAGAAATACTGCTGTGGCCACTGCTGTAGCAGCAACAGCACATCAATTTATAGGAGCTATGGAGCCTGGGCCAATGTTTACTTTTAGGCTGTGATTTAGGTTTTCACTTGTGACTGAGACTATTTTAAAACAAACCACTGACACCTCCCACACAGTCAGACAAAACCAACATGCAGGCATGACAACATGGCCATTTTCCTTGCCTCCTTACCCGTGTGGTGTAAGCTGCCTCGGGATCATCCTCCAGGACGCGGGACATGCCAAAGTCAGACACTTTGCAGACCAGGTTGCTGTTGACCAGGATGTTGCGAGCAGCGAGATCCCGGTGCACGTAGCTCATGTCAGACAGGTACTTCATCCCTGAGCCAATGCCACGGAGCATCCCCACCAACTGGATGACTGTGAATCTGCCATCATTCTTCTGCATTTGGGGAAAGGAACAAAATCACAGAGTGCTAAGCTAAAAGCTACATTATTGCCACTGCTGAAATTGGCAAAGAGCAGAGCTGCGGATTCCCATCTTCTCTCCAATAAGATGCAATGTTATTTCCTTGCTCTCCTCACCAGTGCCTATAATTCACCAGTAAAGCAAAAACCCAGAGGTTCTGTCACGGCTTTCAGTGATGCAGTATCCTGTTTGCAATGAATCTGATTTTAATGAGTCTACAGCACTGCAATGCTTTCAAAAATGGAGCAAGTCAGAACTGTTCACATTAAACATGGATTATTTAAAATCCTGCTATTTTAAAAATCTATTTATTCTATATTCTTCCACTTTATATTAATTCTGGCTTTTGATAAAAGCAACACCAGAAAACAGAATTTCCCAAGTACAAACATAATTTCTTTAAGACTGCACAAGTTTCAGTATCTGTCTGAAAAGAGAAGAAAAAGAAAAAGAAAAAGAGAAAGAAAAAGAAAAAGAAAGAAAAAGAAAAAGAAAAAGAGAAGAGAAAGAAAAAGAGA
>JAYDZK010000016.1:17677050-17688747 GCA_034509185.1 Euphonia xanthogaster | reverse complement strand
GAAAAAGGAGAAAGGAAAAAGGAGAAAGGAAAAAGGAGAAAGGAAAAAGGAGAAAGGAAAAAGGAGAAAGGAAAAAGGAGAAAGGAAAAAGAAGAAAAGAAAAAGCTTCTTTCCCAGTATAAAATCTCCTTAGCTTTTGAAGAAATCACCTACCCTGAGGAAGGCATCCAAGGAGCCATTCTCCATGTACTCAGTTATGATCATTACTGGTTTACCTAGAGTGTGCAGAAAGAAAAACACAATTCCTTGATGAACACCAATGTTAATGGGATAAAAATGGCTTGCACATGATTTTACTGCCAAGACACCTGGCTTACACAATCTAATTTAATTTGAAATGCACCAAGCTTATGCCTCAGCTGTGGGAAGCAAGAGATGAAATATTACAGGACAGAAACATTTAATGGGCCCATTTGGAAGGTTAACCCTTTGGCTGATTCATTGACAAGGTCTTTAACTAAAGTGGCTCCTGCTCCCTAAGGAATATGTGAATTGATAATTGAGAACTAAGAAACAGATCTGTCTGAACCTGACAAAAATCCTTAGTATTACATATTGTTCGCAGAGCAGAAAATGGAATTCATGAATGCTTTGGTCTTTCTGTCTTTTTTGAAAGATCAATGCTTCAGGCAAGTTGGAAGCTGCCAGGAGCTACAAGGTATTCCAAGACAACTGGATTCAAGAATGAAAAATGCAGGCTGTTCCTTTCAACCTTCTCTGTCCCGAACTTGTATTCTGTGTTTCTCTTGTTATTTATAAATGAGCCAAAGCCATTTGCCTCCTGAAGTCAGCCAGGGGCAAAATGATTCAGTGCCCTGTGTCACACAGGGGGCGCAGAGCTCAGCAGCACCCAGCTCCTCGTGGTGCAACAGGGGCCAAGCTGGGCCCGAGGAGAAATGCAATGCTACTGACAAGGGGATGCTTTCTAGGCACTCTCCTGCCTAAAACAACAGCAAATACACAAATAATGCTTGATGTGGTCTTTAAGAGTTTTATAAAGATCACACGGTGCTGAAACTGAGAACACTTAGGTGCATGCAAGGAACACTACTCCATATTTGACATACAGGTGTTTGTAGAAATAGGTCTGATAAGATCTCAAAAGAGCAATGGCAGAAGTACAGAAGTAACTCATCAAAGGTTGAATGGCAAAAGCCCAGCCCCAAGCACTTTTAAGATGAGCACCTGACGATCAGTGCTGTCTGGCACAGCAAACCTTCCTCTCTCTTATGCTTTACCTACAGGAACTATAGTTTCCTTCCTAAATAAAATATGGTGTCCCAGAGAAACTCAGCTTTTACTTCTTGGAGCAGGTCTGAATAAGGGAACACTATAGGGAAAAAAGGCTTCAAAGGCAAGGTCACCCAGACTGTAGATAGCTCAGCTGTATCTTGGCATGGGAGGTATCAGAACTACTTAATTTTTCCTTGCTTCTGTCACCAGCAAGGATCTGCTCCAGAACAACCATCTCTAAAAATTACCCTACCGTGAAATGTTGCAGCATTTAACGTTCCCCTAATAGTTTCTACCTCAGTGCATCTTTCACCAAGATTCTTTTCTCTTCATTTACCAGGGATTTCTGGTTCTGAAGTAACCTTTTTTTAATTAGAAAACCATATGCTATAGGGACTAACTGTAGGACCATTTTACCACGTTTCACTTAGGCCAACATCTATGTGCGATACGTAACTTATTTCACTCATCATTACTTATTTCACCTTTCCGGTCCCAACCTACCCTTTACAGGCCTTTTCCTACTCCTGCTTTTACTGCCCTACCCTGCTGGTATCCAAATTATTACTGGTTTGGTCCCAAGCAAACTAGCATGCCTGGGAAATTCCATTACTGAATGTTGCAGAGAAGCAATGGTATTGCATAAAGCAAACTGCTCCGGATGAAGGACTTAGTGACCTTGGCTGAGCACATCCATAAGTAAAAGGATGTGATTAAACATCATCCTCCCTCTAATTCACCTTTGAAAGCATTCTTTTGTAGAAAGAGGAAAAACTTCAACCAAATCTGCATATGGCACTGTTTCATTTATGCTTTGCAACTGCGAGGGCCACCCTTCCACTGAACAAATACAGCTAAATGAGTATTAATTAACCTTCTTCAATCAAAAGATACTATGTCAACGTAGAAGGGAAAAAAGGAAGACTCTTTCAGTGCATTAACATGTAATTTCATTACTCAGACACTTCTTTAGCAGGGGAGGGGGGATAGAGAGAGGAGGGAGAAGTTACCATCAGCGAGTCAATTATTAAAGTACTTGACTAGCAGCCAATAATTTATTCATGGTTTTTTGCTCCCTCTCTCAACCCCCATCTATACCACTATTTATCTCACATTTTAATTTTCAGTTTATTAAATGCATCCATTTATCACAGCATTCAGCAAACCTTTGGAGAAACGGAGATAAATGTGCTCTTAAGTGGCCCTGTTTCCCCAGGAGTGCAGCTGGCAGTAACGGAGCCGTGTTGCTGCTGGAGCATCACTTACTGGGAGCCAGGAACGGGGCACTGCCAGGTCACACTGCCACCTCCTCCCTGGGTGAAAATTCCCAATCATTTTAATTCACTGACAACTGCATTATGCAAATGCCTACGGCCATTTATAAGTGCTGGAGCTGTAGCAGCTCAGGAGCTTCCAGCCTCAGTGGGATTGCAACACAAAGATTCCCCTGTTGTCTTTCTTTTACTGAGGTGCTAAAAGAATCACTGTCTGAGGCAAACACCGTGGCCTGATCACAGCCCTCCTCCCCTTTGCTATAACAATCACAGAGAGAGACACTCAGACCTTCCAAATTTAAACAGAGTACTGTATTTTAATTTTAGTTTTGAGGGAGGCTCTCAGTAAAGGATGGCCAAAAATTAGTCCAAATGGCTCTTTGCCTTTAAAAGCAAACTGCCACACACTGTAAGAGCCATTTTCAACTGTTGAGAGAAGGCAGACCAGGAGACAGCAACACAAATGAGCAGGGGTAAGATTTCCAGAAACAAAAGTGGCAGAATAAGTATCAGCTCTCGCTGACATTCAAGAGGGACGGAGTTTTACAGTGGAACTGATGGTTTTGATAACCTTTTATGAGAGGCACTTTGTTCTTCTAGTGATATTTTACTTTTTAACTTTTCATCCATCTCAAATTTTAATTGCTCCCAGTATTAATACCCTGCATTCATGTTCCTCATTCTACAGAAGGTGAGCTTCACAAAGTCCACTCTGACAGCAGCTCACAAGATCACTGCCTGCTTTCTATGCTATCCTGAGCATGAGCCCCAAGACCCAAAGAGTCTTTTAGGATTAGCAATCAGAGCCAGGCTTTGCCACCATGCTACCCAGGGCAGCTGGGCAGAGACAATACCTACAGCATGGCAGTGGCACCTTACCAGCTCAGACCCAAGCACTGGTGTCTCACAGGTGCATTTTCAGCTCTAGACTACAGACAGCACCCAGCAAGCACTGGGTCACTTTCTAAAGCACTGTCAGACTTAAAAAACCCCAAACAAAGCAAACAAAAAGATCGCCCAGGTAAATTCTGCACAGTGAAATTAGCACACCTGTAAATCAGAGAAAACAAATAAGCAAGTTTCACACTAAAATAGCCTGCTTCATTTCAAAGGCTTGCTCCTTACATCTGTGCTTTGTACTTCAAACATATGACTGTGTAGCTTTGTTTTGGTATTTTTCCCCCATCATTTTGAATTCTTCGCTCACCATCTGCTTTTGCCTATCCTGTAACAATCATTTCAGTCTAGCAAAGATGTGAAAGATGCCTGCTTGGCATAGCAAGAAGGGATAAAAAAAAAAAGCCAACCCCTGCAGTATTAATTCCCTCTACAAAATCTTCTACAAGCTGCCTACAGATAGAATATCAGTTGAAACTGTAAACCCATTTATAGCTGACAACAAGATTAATGACTTGTCCTGCACTGATTTCCTCCTATTAGCTATCAGTGGATCTGTTCCATCTGTCATTTTACAGGAAAGAGGGTAAGAAGGAAAAAAAAAAAAGCCAGCACACACCACACAGACTTAATTTCTCAGTGACTTCTAAATTGGACTTGTCAGGAAAATGACCTACTTACATTTAGTAACTACACCTTCCAAGTGGATGATATTGGGGTGGTCAAACTGTCCCATGATACTGGCCTCGCTCAGAAAGTCTCTCCTTTGCTTATCAGTGTAACCAGCTTTTAGAGTCTTGATAGCAACACAGATCTCCCTTTTTCCTGGCACTTTGAGACGTCCACTGCACACTTCACCAAACTCCCCTTAAAGAGAAAGGCACAAGAATCCATGGTCACGAGCCTGAAGCATGCACTTGTGTTGTCAAACTGTTATGTCAGTACATTTGGGAAAACTGTCAAACAAAAATCATAGGATCACACATTCCCTAAAAGCAAATTTAAAAGTGTATTTAGGGAAAAAATGCAAAAGTTCTGGCACTTACCCACACCAATAACTTTTTCAATCTTTATGCAGGAGGCATCAATTTCTTTGGCAAATTCCCTCACAGCTTGGTTTGGATCCTCATATGTAAAAGGATCCACATATGTTCTAACACCTGCAAGGCAGAAATGTTTTATTTGAAGTCACTGATCTACATGCTGCTGAACACAGAACATATGAGACTGAAGCCTTAATGATATACAACAGCAAAGAAAGTGTACAATAAAAATGCACTGTAAGCCAGGAATGACTGATAAGAAAGGAAGGACTTAAGTATTTTTTCCCCCAAGTACAATATTTTAAAGTGTAAACATTTAATATTTCCCAATATTGAGGTAAGGAATCAGGCTTTTGCCAATTAATGAGCTTCACAAATCACTGCCATCACTAGCATAACCTGTCAGGGACCTGTGAGACTAAAACACATCTCTTTTTCCTATGGGAGCCAGGAAATCCTGAGCTCAGGTCTTGGGTTTGGTACACGGAACTAACAATAGGATTCAGTGCTGGAAAAAAAGGCAGCAAAGCTGTTACTCCCTTTCCTGCAGGATTGCCTCTGGCCCATTCAGAAACTGCTTTAGCAGAGTGCTGTGGGGGGAAACCTTGCCTAGAAATCAAGTGACTACAAACAGGTATCTTTCAATGGCAAGGAACAATGGAAAACTTGATAAACCCTTCTCCTCTCTGTACCCTCAAACCATTTTCCCCGGACACTTCTATTTTCCCTGTTACTGGTGTAAATAACTTTGGAAGCAGGATGTTTGCAAGAGGGGAAAACAGAAACCTATTCTCCTCAAGAGGAATGCAATCCCTTACTACCTGAGCACCAGAACATGAGCCATGTTTCACAACCCAGCCCAAAACCCCCAAGCACCAGGGCCTTTTACCTTGGTTCAAGTGTTTCTCCTCATCTGCCTCTTGCTTGGCCTTGCTGTACTTACTGCGCCTGTCAGAACAAAACACAGCATGTGAGTGCAAAGTAAGGATCTCACTCTGCAGCAAGCTCAGCTGTCCTGACCTGCAGAGACTTGGGCTGCTGGCACCTGCCACAGCCATGACACAACACACAACCAGGGCAGGAGGATCCTCACACTCCCCTGCGTGTTACTGGCATCAACAGAGCATCAAAGGAAGCACAAATCTATCTGTATCTCAGCATTTAAAGAGAAAAAAAGTTTGTGCTTCAGCCACTTTTTCTTCAAACTTACTTTTGCAACTGAGAGCCCAAAATGCTTTTTATCCCTACTGCACAGGGATTGAAATGCTACAACAGAGGTGTTTTGGTAGATTGACTTTCAAACATCATTAGGCAAATGCCAATACACTTATTTAACTGCAAATTTAAAACTGGAAACAAGTCTCTCAACACAGAAATCAGGATCTCAGCAGAAAAAAAGGAAGAACCATCAACCCTGACCATCAAAAATTAAGATCCCAAGGATTTTGCTTATTCTTTTAATCGCTGTTTAATTGAAGGGGCTGAAGGACTCCTGATGGCAGAACTCCTCTACTCTCTGAGCTGGAGGCAGTAACATAGCACAGTGTGTTAATTCTATAGATTACTACTTCTACACCTACACCTGTGATACTGTAATCTAGTTATGTATTGAATTAGTTCAGCTTTCAGCTCCAATGGACAAGGAGCACTACAAAAAAGCTAATACAAGAAGTTAGTCCATTAGGGAGGATATTTAGGAGTCTGCTCAGCCAAATGTGTAGGAATTTGAAGTTGCCCAGCATCCAGTGGTATGCAGATGCAGAGAAATGATTTGGGCTTTTACCCACCCATCCTTGAGTGTTCAGAACCAAGCACAGAGCAGACACTGATGGAGAGAAGGGCTTACTGCTGCTTACTCTCAGTTTGCCTGTTCCCAGGAAACCCAAATTTCCCAGTCAGGCCCAGGAGAGCTGACTGGCAAAAGGCTGGGGTGGAGAGAAGAGGGAAGGCAGAAGGAGAAACCAAGCCTGGAGAACAGGAGGGGAGAATGGCACTGCCAGCAATGTCCAGCTACTGCCTGGAGTGGGGCAGGGGACAACCAGGCCTGCCAGGGACACCAGGGTGACACTGGGTTAATTAATAGGCTGGAAATGGTGAATAAGGAAAAGAAGAAAATGAGAGAAGGTACAACAAAAACCTATAAGATGTGATTGAAAGGGGTCAAAAAAACTCACAGGTAACAGGAAGAAAAGACATAACTGAGAGCCTCACTTGCAGCAAATCTCCCTGAGTCTTACCATACCTCTCCTGTCAGCAAAACCCCTCTGCCCCTCAGCAGAAAGCATCTCACTTCCCACTCTGCACCTGCCCTGTGGGGAATGGCAGCTTGCCATTGCTGTCAGCTGGGAGCCCATTCCCAGCCTTTCCCTTTGCAGTCCTTGGGCTGGGTCATACAACACACTATGCCAAGAATAAAAAAAATACAAATTAACCATTAAACAGAAGGGAAAAAGTCCTGTTTGACATGTGAAGACAACCTGATCTTGGAACCAAGGGTCACAGGCCCCAGCATTGACAGGACTTGTGTTCAGACAGAAAAAGCAGGTACACATCCAACCACAAACCAGGGGAGCTTCTTCTCTTGAAACACAAATGGTCCCAATCATAAGAAGAGCATTATTGACACCCACACTGGATCCAAACATCTACTCAGTTTATTTGCCCCAGAACTTACAGCACTGGTATAACAGAGCTGAGTGAAACAATGGCATGATGTTCTGCTCCCAGCTGCTGAACTGAGTAAGAAGGAAGAGGCAGCACAAATCTCACCCAAGGCCACAAAAGACCAGGCCAGCTAAGGGGACTGCAGAGATGGTTTCAGGTATTGTACAACTTCTCTCAAAAGAAAGGAAAAAAAGGGAAAAAGAAGATTCTGCATTTTAATCAGGATCCTTCAAATTAATTTGATTAATGTTTAGGCACAGATGGGAAATACAAAATGCAGACAGACTTTGTGCATGAAAACATTTTAAATATGAAAAATTCTCTTTATCTTATTTTTAAAAAGTACAAGCACCCTCACAACAGATTAAAAACAACCTTCCCCCACTAAAGCCCAAAGACAACAAAAAGCAAAGGGAAACAAAGGGATTACTGTTCAAGCAATGTAATTGTAGCTTATTAAGTTTAAATAATACCTTCTAAACTAACTACCTACTTCCACCTCTCGTCCTGTCACCTGTTGACCTCTCCTGGCTGGCTTTGGGCAGGACACTGCTGTGTGCCATTGTCCTGGAGAGCTGCCCAGGAGCCCCACGCCTCTGGGGCAGCTCACCTGAGTGGCAGAAGGGAGCCTTTGTCACAGATCTGCATCCCCTAATCACGGGGATTTGGGCAGTGCTGATTAAGTAGCTGGCATTCAGGAAAAGAACACAGGAGCTTTCAGGAACCGCAGGGGTCAGAGACAGGCAGAGCTACAGGTGGGGCTGGTGATGAAGAGGAGTTAACAGCGGGGGGAATTAGCAGGCACTGAGGTGAAACAGCAGGACCTGGCTGCCATGACCCTGCTCCCACCTCCTCCTTCCCACACCAAGAGGGAATGGGGGGCTCAGGCACCAGGCTGGCAGAGCACCTGCTCCAACACCACCGGGAAAAGGTGGGAAAATGTGTCAGCAGAGCAAAGATAAATCAATCAGCTGGAAGAATTTCAGAGAGAAACTTTCAGATGAGCAGAGGATTTGGTCAGACCATCTTACTACACACAAACCCTTTTAGAAAGTGTCTCTCTCTGTTCTACACTTCCCCAAATCCTTTACAACTCATTTTGAGATGCTGCAATTTCCCTTAGCATTCCTTCAGACCAGGGTTTAGGGCCACCCACGCTCTGTCCTGTGGTGCTCCATGGACATCCCCATCCAGACCTCGGAAGTTTAAAGGAACATTAGGCAGATTGCTTCTCCATAGCAGGACAGAGCCCAACAGCCCGAGCTGCCTGAAGGAAGAGTCCTTGGACTAATTCTGCTGTAAAGATGAATTTTGGGATTTGAACAATGTCTTGAAAAAAGCATGAGGCTAAATTATCAGTGATACCCAGTGTTCAAAAGTGGGCACCCACAGCATATGCCCTGTTCCCACATTGGCTCATGGATGCACAGAGGCCATGTCTGCAGGCCAAAGCACAGGCTTGATTGTACAAATATGACTTTTAGGTCATGGTTAGATTACAAAACCTTCTCATGGGGACTCTCTGGACAGAAAAGCTTATTCTCATCTGGAGTAATTTTGGAACAAAGTATAATTATTTTGCTATTAACTTCTGCTGGCGTAGGAACATCGTGAAATATCCCCAAAGTCCACACCTCTAAATGACATTGTGATAGTAGCTAAAATCATTAGAGTAACAGTGAATGTTAAAGTAGATTCTGTTTATTGAGAGCTACTTCCAGCTACTGGAGAGCTGTGTATTAAGGGCTATTAATTAGCAAGGCAGCATGCATTAGTATGCACAGAGTAGTTTCACTGTCCTAGTATTTCATTCATCTTGCTCTGTCTTTCCCCTCCCATGGCCCCTCTGAGAGAGGCCAGTGCAGAGCCAAGGGACATCCCCGAGCCCACGGCCACCAGGATGTTTCATCTCCACTGCCACCAGTGCCTGGGCCAGGCTGTTGTCCCTGCTGCCACCTGCTCTGTGGTGCCTTTGTGTGACTGCACACTCGTGGGCAGAGATAAGTGAGCAGACAGCCCTGGGCAGAGCTGTCTGAGCCCAGCAGGTCTGTCAGTACCTGGCTCCAGGCAGCCTCTCCTCTGACAGCTTTATGGCCGATCCTAACGAGAATCAATACCAGGGCAAGGGGTTGACAGTTCATTTTCTAAAGAGTGATCCATTGAGGGCCAATCACCAAGCAGTGTTTATCAGCCTTGGGAAGAGACATTTTTTATAGGGGGAGAAGGGGAAGGAATCATCCCAAAGCAGCTCGACAGGCTCAATTCTCCAAGGTGGCGACTCATAATTAGAAATCCAATGTATCCTGCT
Organism: Euphonia xanthogaster; assembly: GCA_034509185.1. Classification (NCBI taxonomy): domain Eukaryota; kingdom Metazoa; phylum Chordata; class Aves; order Passeriformes; family Fringillidae; genus Euphonia; species Euphonia xanthogaster. Next base: position 17,679,328 of record JAYDZK010000016.1, on the reverse strand, counting down.
ATCAATCCTACCTTAAATAATAAAGTGATCAATAAAAGCAAGAGGAGATTAAGTCATCAAGCTCAGTGATGCTATTTTCTGTCGCAATGGCTTTTAATAAACCTGTCTCTCCACACCACATTTTCATATGTTGTGCTCTTCTTTCCTCTTGCCAGCATGGAGGCTCTGAGTTGAACACCCACAGAAAGTGATCACAATGCATGTCTACTTTCCAGATATTACAATCATAGTCACTTAACTGCTCCCCAGGACAATTTCAAGAGAGCAAATGAAGAGAGGTTTGAGTGCATTTACAGCTGATGCCATTAAACTGACCAACAGAGACTGACAAAATGTGCATCGCTCAGATCCCAGGCTCCAGATGCAGTAATGACACAAGCAGTTTTATCTCAAAATTACACTGAAGCAAGATCATGCTGATCTTTTTAAATGAGACTGAACACAAAGATGAAGACAGAAACACTCACACTGTGTTTCTGCTACACTGTCCTCCCACTCACAGGATTGTTCCTGATGCCTGGGTTGAATCTGGGAGAATGAACAAGCACTTGGTAGAAGATTATGGTGAAATACCCATCGATCCAGCTCTGCTGTGTTACTGCATCTGATGCTGAATGACTGTGGCTTCATTTTACAGTCATACCCCCTCACACAGGAAGGACTAGTACAGACTTACAGACGAACACAAAAATCACCATCAACTGTCCGATGGCTTAGTTAACAAAACTGCCGTTGTTTATTCCCTGTCTGTCAGGAGTCAGTCCAAGAAAATCTACTGTACCCGTACCCATGAAACTTAACTTCAAATTACACTAACCACAAATCTCTAGCTGGCTTCCTTCTCAATGCCAGTTATTGGAATCAGCTTTGCATTTGAAGGGCAAATAGAGCCGGAACTATTGCCATTACATCACATGCTGCTTGGTACTAATGTCGAGAAGATCAAAGCTACACGGGAGAAGGCTTGTAATGCAAATGTACTGTTTATGATGCTAATCAAAGAATTTAGCTTTGTTTGGAGGAGACAAAAAGCTCCCTGATGAAAGAGAGAGAGGGAGAGAGAAGCTTAAGTTCTTACCTCCTGCTGATGACAAAGGCTGCGATGAGAATGACCACAAGAACAACACTGCCAGCCACTGAAACAAGAAGCACTGTGGGATTGGTACCATCGCCAATGATGGGGGAAGGAACTGAAAACAGAAAAGGGAGCATTTGTGTCAGACAACCTCAAAAAATCAACCTAGGTAGCACTCAATGAGCTTTCTGGCTTATGAAGGCGGTTTAGAGTAGCACTCACATCTACTTTCAGGCATTTATTATATAGTCATTTGACACAATTTTTCCAACTGCTAATGAGCTGAAGACATGATGTTTGATAATTATTTGGGGAACTTCAGTTCACCAGGCACAAGGACTTCCTCTCCTTCTCCCCTCCAGTGCTGCTCAGAGGGTATAATGACTAATTTTTTTGCCTTTCTAATTGCTTTCCACACTTCTTTCCTCCTCCTTTTTTCTTTCAGGGGGACCAGATGATCACTCCACAACTGACAGTAGGAGAGTAAGTAATTTTAAAACGTCTACTCTCTTCCTGATGGATTGTTTTCAGTTGTTAACATCCTGAATGATATTGCACTAACTGGCATGACCTTAACTTGATTTAAGGAGACCTCTATGTCCAAAATAAAATAGGTTTGGTCACAGTGCCTTTCTGCCACTGAAAAGCAAACATTTTGGGAGCTAAATCTGCATGTTTCCTTGAGCAAAGTGAAAAGCTCTACTGACAACATAGTTTGAACATTCTTGTCTTTATATAACTGTCTAAAGAAAAGTGCAAGTATGGGAGCTGATGTAGGACACCTAACTGATCTGTGTCAATAGCTTGTAAAGGGGACTAACAGGGTTCTATTCTACTTGAAATAAGATATTCCAGAAACATGCAAATGTCTACTTTAGAAAACAAAACCTCTCAAGCATCAATGGCTTCCAAGTGCTTATGGGGTGCCTGTTTCCTTATACCACAGTGAAGCACTGTCACTGCTAGAATCTACAATACAGTGTGGCATTCACATTCTCTGGAAAAATCCCTTTGCCCAAGATTTTTCTCCTGGGAAGCTGAGAAGCGTCAGAAAAAAGGAAAACAATTATTATTTAATTTGATTTTCCTGTGTCTTGCTCATCTGGAATGTGTTTGGAGATTGTTTCATTGGACTCTGCTGTGAGTTGTTTTCACTCATTGGCCAGTCAGGGCCAAGCTGTGTCAGGACTCTGGAGAGAGTCA
>JAYDZK010000016.1:17611474-17676950 GCA_034509185.1 Euphonia xanthogaster | reverse complement strand
CATAGAAAATTAAAAATAATAAAAAGCTAATTAAAAGTGTCAGTGCTTTCCTTTTAGCCTTTGGTAATCTGTGGAATTGGAAGACATTTATATCCAAAGCACATTACAGTTTAAGGGTTTTTCTGACTGTAATAATCCATTCATACGTTCCATGGATTTTTATACAGACAAAACCAAAGCTATTTTATGGAGCAGTAGAAGAATTTAATAAAAAAATCAGCATCAGTCAATTGTCTTTTTAAGACTTAGGTGATAGAATTCAATAGCAGGGATAAAAGTCCTAATAAACTCTGCAGGAACAGTTCAGAAGGCTGAGACAAAAACTATCATTTCCTTGTAAATTAACAGTAGGATTTTTCCATAAAGGAAGGTTTGAAATACAAATGACCACAGGAATAAAATACAAACACTTGAGCTTCCTACACCTCTTTTGACTGCATTTAAAAAAAGCAAATACAAAACCATGGTCAACTTTTATTATCACCACAATTTTCGGGAACTCTGAATCCATTCTCAAAGTGCACTTGAAGTTCTGGGGCTCTGGTTCTTGAATTTAGTAATGAAGACAGATTACCTTAATCTAAGGAGATGCCATGAAATCCTTCAAGTGGATGCAGAGAGAGGCTCCCACTTTGTTTGGGAGGGGAAGCCCACTGGAGCCCTGCCACGATAACAAAGCGCTGCCTGCACACCAGTTCACACGTGGGGCTAAATCTGAAGTGACATTTCTCAATGAAAGAAGCAGTATTCACTCGTGTGCTCAGCATTTTGATGTCCACCAGAAGCTGGCAAACATGATTATAGGCAGCCAGCAGGCATGCCACAGCTCTATTTAGCCCTCACGGTTTAGCACAGCGCTGCGCAACACGTAAATAAAATATAACGGGCTGCCTTGGGATGGCATTCTGGGAGTGGGATTTCATGCATATGGATGGGCTTGACACACATTCCACAAGGACAGAATATCTGAACCAGAATGGGCTGCTGCACCCACCCTTTGGGGTCAGTTCAGCATCCTGCCCTCCAAACCATGAGCCAATGCAAAAATTTTTGGGCTTCGGGGACTAGTGATGTTTATTTGTGCTACTCTGCATGGCATTTTAATTAGTAACTGTGTGGATTTAAAAACTGTGAATGGACACACAGGGGCAGTTGTGCAGCCTAGCTTTTGTGTTTCTACTCTCTCAAAAAAATCCTGTTTGAGGACATCAGCAGGGGGTTAATGGAAGCTTTGATAAAGTTCTCCAAAGCCTTTTATTGTTGCTGAACTACCGACTGGACTCTGCTGTCTCTCTGGCTGCTTTCCAATTTATTTAGCCAGCTGCAAAAACAACTAGGGAATTTAGAAGCCCATCCAAACATTTAGTAGCCACAAACATTCTTCAGCAAATTCTCCTTCCACATGAAAATATTTCTGTGCCAGTTGTTTAAGGGAAGTGCTCACACCGATCATCAAGCTCCATGAATGGGAAATGTCAGTTTGCTGCCAGGGAAAGTGAGCACACAGTTAAATAGACCAGAGCAAATAAAAGCTGCAGGACCACATCTCCATCTCTGTCAGTTTGGCAACTATTCATCTGTACCAACATCACTTAGACCAGAATTTTATTCCTCTTTGAAGTAAATATATATGACTTAAATATGATCAACACTACCCAATGCTGAAATTAAGCATCTCTTTCCCTAGGAGGGTTCCATTTTCTATAGCAAACCATGAGATCTTTTAAGAAATGTGACTAAACTTTTATTTAAATGCTGCAATTACATCTTGGCTCTATCTGACATGCAGCTTGTCTAAGCTGTTCACTGGACCCTGAAGCTGGTTATTTACTAAGGATCTTTAGAAAGCACTTTTTTTTTTTCCTTCCGACCAAGACTTGTATCCCCCACCTTGAATACAAATTCATGGAAATGGGTGGTGCAGACAGCTTTGGCAGAAAGCAGGCAGTTGTTATTTTAATTATTATTTCCTTGTGGAATGCTGCAGTTACCTTAAAATAATAATTTAGTCCTTCTCAACAATAGTTTTCCCAGTTTTGTTTTTAAGATGGGAGCACGTATGCCTATAACTACACATTTATTACAGACCATCAGTTAAAGCCTCTGCAAGAAGACAGAGTTGTTAAGAAGAAACTCCCACTTGCATCTGCCAGCTTGGAGAAGCTCCTTACTCAGACACTTAAACTTACACACGTAATTAAACGTGCAGCAGAAGAAACCTGAAGCAGTCAACACATGACATCTTCAAGTCTCTGAGAAATCACATGCTCAATGCTGAAATTTGCCCATTCAAAAGTATTCCCCCCACACTGTTCAGTTCCACACAATTCCCAAATTTCTAGTGCTAGGATCACTTTTCTTTCTGGATCTCCCACTGCATTAATATTTGAAAGATCTGTGGTTTCCCAAAATACACCATTGGGTTTGCTGCAGAAGTCTTCGCAGTAACTCATTCAATGTAAACCTTCAGATGTCCAAAGCCAAAACACAAGATCCTTTGAAAGCCAAAGCAGGTGAAGAAAAGGCAGGTGAAGAAAAGGCTGTCCTGCACGTCCTGGCAGGTCACCTCACTGATCAGGGCAGATAAAACCCAACAGCAGCAGGCAGCTTGTTCCAACCCTCCTGCTTGAACAACGTGCAGGGGGGATCGCTGCTCATGTCTAGCAGAAAAACATGAAGCCTTAGAAACCCCACTGATTTAGATTTCAAATAAGAAAGCTGCATATAATTACCCTGGAATTCTGCAAGATGCTGTAAGAAATCACTCAGAGTGTCATGCTCATGGATCACCCCTTTTCCAAGTCCATGCTTACTTTTGATTTTCTTTCCTACTGAATTCAGGCTTGACACAGCTCCATTTGGGGAATAATTTGCTGGTCTATCACCCTTAGTACAAACACCTTAAAGCAAAGTAAGAACACCCCTTGGCGGTTCCCTTTTCCCGTTACCCTGACATTGTACAGAAAAAAGAATGCAGCTGGTAGTATCACACACACTTCCCATGCTCTGGACAGCTGGCACATATCCAGATGTTTGCCAAGAGATTATTTTAAATCGGGTTTGTTGGGAACTGGGTGGCCAGGGTGCTGCGACTGTTTATACACACCCAGATACGTGCATGAGTTTCCTCACGGGTTTGTGTGCCTGAAAAAGGACTCCTGGAACAGGCTATTTGTATCCTTTGGCTGCAGGGAACAAGTAACTGGAAAGGGTGGGACTGTGCTGGTAGCAAGTACTTCGAATAAAAATAAAAAACTAAATTGACTCTTGCATGCCTGTGAAGGCTACAGGCAGACCAGCTGTGCCCAGCATCTGGAGTGCCGCTCGCTCCTCTGCTTGGGCAGTGACACGAACCCACTCACCCTCCTGCACCTCTCCCAGGTGGGCCATCGAGCTGGATGCCACCTCAACACCCTCCAAAGGTCCAGAGACTCCTGAGGAGCAGCCTGGCCCAGCACCTCAATCCTTCCCTCCACAAAACCCCAGAGCACAGCCCTGTCCCTGCATCACCCCCAGGAACTCGGCAGGGGCCGGGCTGGAGAGCTGACGTGCACGAGCATCCCCGCAGCCTCACCAGGCACCAGGGAAGGGGATGCCAGCACAGAAAATGACTTACTTTGCCAGCTTACACTATTTCATAGGGTTTGTGAAACCGTGACATGAGTGCATGATGAATTCTGTCTTCACATTCACAGAGCTCCTTTGCTGGCTATTTGGAGATGAAGTCTTCCTTGGGGTTATACAGCCCTTCAAAAATTATGTTTCAACACAACAATAAACAGCTCTTCACCAGCACTGCATTAAAAAAGGAACATTTTTTGCAAGAGCTGAGCATAAAGCTAGCAGTCTGAATGACTACAGACCTTGCAATTTTTAAAATCAAAATTAACTTCCTTCAGCACCTCCCTATCGATAAGATTCTTAATATGCACATAAATATCACCACACATAAAATCAAAAAATGTTATGTTCACTCTCAGCAAACAAAAATGGTTTACTATGATTTGTATTGAAACCAGGATTATACTCAAAGAACATAAGGGAGGCTTAGAGAATCAGATGGATTGATCAGCCTTTAGAGTAACAGTTAATTTTATTTTCCAGTAGTAGTTTAAGGATGTTCATGCAGTCACCTAAAGAAAGCTCTGCGACTGAAATCTACTTAACAATGTCTTTTGATGTTTCACTACAGAGCAATTCTTTATAGGTAAGTTATAAATATCCAGGAAAATAGTGCATTGAAAAGAAAATACTAAAATCCTTAGCTTTCCTGGCCTTGGCATGCATTGCTTTTGATCTGCCTGAGCAACTATTATTTTTTTGACACAAGGAGTGCACACTGACCAAGGGCAATGTATGTCCATGAATTTTTACTGACTGCAAATGTAGCTCAGCACAGGCTAAACCACACTGGCATAATGTAAGACCTTATATGCATTTTCTGTGCTGCTCTGCACAACACGTGAGGAATGCTAATCAGCATTTGAAAGGAAACGTGGGCTTTCAAAGAAGACCCACCAAAATATAAAATGGGAATATATATTCCCCAACCAAAATGTCCAGTAGAACTTATGAGTCATAACTCCCAATTATTTCCTCCTTACCCCTACCATTTCTGACTTTTAAAATACCATCATCCTCAAAGGATTGGGATCTTTCAGGTTTGGGGTTTTTTTTTCCTTTTAGTAAAGGATTTAAGAACATAAACAACAAACAACCTAAATGCTAAATAAAAGTGAGTAACAGTTGACATTTCCCTTCCCTGCACTGAAGTCAGTATTTTGGGCTCACCACAACTGCAGCCTGTCCCAGAAGAATACTCAATTCCCATGGATCCTCTCAGGGGTGCTGAAATCCCGGCGGCACTGTGACCCATTTTAGCCCCTGCCTGGAAAGGGCAATGGAGCACTGCAGGGCTCTGAGTGCCAGTGCTGGATTTGGGGAGCACACAGGAGAGGGGCAAGGACTGCAGCACTGCCAGCCCCCTGCTCTGCCAGGGATGGGGCAACTCTGGGACACTGAGCACACAGCTGCACAGGCCAGGAGAGGAGCCCTGCACACACACAGGGGCTGGGCAGAGCACTGACAACAGGAGCAGGAATAACTGGGACAGAGAGCCTGAGACATTCTCCAGAAAGATCATTTCTTGATCCTGAGCACAGGCAGCTTGAAAACATCCAGGGCGATGCAACGGGAGAAGAAGTGAGTTTATTTATGTACACTGTATTTTCATCCTAATTGGCACAGCCTGCATCCATCCAGCTCTGCTGATCCACTTAAGGAAACACAGAGCCCAAGGTAACCTAACAAGGTAACAAATCACCAGGCAGTTTGTTTATTCAGAAATAGCAACTGCTTCAACTCCAACAAGCAAAGGAGCGAGCAGGACACCCATCCCTCACAAAATGCAAACAAAACAAAGGGAGCCAAGCAAGCAGGAAAATAAGTTTGGATTTTAAATCTCATTTAAGCCTGTGTAGGCTTTGCCACCCACACCACTCCCCTGCCTTATGAATGCCTTCAGCATCCATGCACAAACCTTGTCCTGTAGCACTGCACCTACAGGGGGACTGAGCAGGGAACCTGCCTCTCAGGCTGGAGACACAAACAGCTCAGCTCTTTAATCCTTAATAAAAATATAAACTGTTCAGCCCCTCTTCAAAAGAAAACCCCACAAGCTTCCTGCATGCTGTGAACAAGATCTCTTTATTGAGAGCTTTTCTTTTAATTTTGAACAGTTTCACCGCATTAACCTTAGCAGAAAAAAAAACAAAAAACAAAAAAACAACCAAGAAGCCCAGAGATTTCTGAGCTACCCAGTCAACAGCCTGATAGGAGTTCCTCATTGAAATTAGCTTCTCCTAGCAGCATCACATGAGAATTGCTGGCCTGCACTTCTTCCACAAATAATTTCACAAATGTTTAAAGATGGGCAAAGTGGTGATTTCATTTCATTGAAAACTGAAAGCCCAAAAGCCACCACTGCCAGTGGTGAGACCCCCAGTATCAGCACTTGCAGTACTCAGTGTGCTAAGGACACTGGCTTCAAGTTTCAGCCACTCAGAGTTCCACCCTCGCTTTTTCTATTTTTTTAATCTCATAGGGGAAAAGAGTAATCGTTTCCAACTCAAAAAAAAAAAATAATAAACATGCAGAAAAATGAGCTGAATTAATTCAAAATTCTTAAAATGTCACAACACTGAAGTATTTAACTAGGAGATAGAAATTTTTACTTGCTTCAAAGGCTGAAATTTAGCTTTTTTTTTTTTTTTTTGAAAAATAAGCAAGCTATAATAACCAATACCTTTTCCAAAGAAGCAGAAAAATACTTTTTCAAACTATTTTTGATCCTACTGTGAATGGCAAATCTTATCTCATTTAAACACTTTTCTATAGTATTGGAAACTGAAAGAGTTTCTAAATGAAGAGTGGAAAGTAAACTGCCTCATTTCATTATCTCAGGAGTAAAATGACAAAAGCAAACAAAATCCCACCTGGGCTTTTCAACTGCACCTTTTATGTCACTGCAATGCATTCCATCAATTTTGTGCTGAATATCCCACAAGTGATTTCTCATTGCTTTCTGCCTGTCTCCAAATGCACACCTTCCAAGGGGCTTGCACCACGGCAAGCAAACACACAGACACCCAGATTCCTGATCCTCACATCAAAAACTGCTTGGAAAATTTCTGCCTATTTTCTTCACATTATACAGTTGCATATTTGGAAGGTGAAGTTGTTATGAGGAAGAATTCCCTGATCCCTTGCATACTCATCATTTTTACTGAATTTAACTCCGAGATGCACCTCTTGCAAAGAGTTCTAGCAAATTCTCCAGAAGACAACCCAAAAGCACTGCTCATATATAAAGAATTATCAAAAACTCCCCATATTGACAACATTTTTCCCCCTATCAAGCGCAGGCATAGAGAACACAACCAATGAAGTAATTTACAAATTTTCAGTGTCGGTGGGCTTCATTTTTTCTTAGTAAAACAGGAAAGAAGTGCTATTAAGGGAGGAGCTTGGCTCTAATCTGAATTTAGAATTGCCTTAGAGAAACCAAGGCAGCCTTACATTAGTGTAAGAAAGGTGCAAGATGAAAACCAAGCCTGTGGCAGCGCACCATCATGACATGATTTCTTTATAATGAAATATAGTGAAAGAAAATTAGTGGCACAAGGATTTTAATGCACCCCAGACACACATTTACAATGATTAAACAGATGAGTACTTGCAAAACCCAAGGGTCTAACTTTACAAACCTTTACTCAAGCAAGCAGTTTCACCAAAATCAATGGGACAATTTGCATATGTAAGGCTATTTATCTCAGCTGGGATCTGTAGGTTTAGGCCACACATTTCTATTTAGATCTTCTATGCAGCAGAAACCACAAAGTTGTATGAAGAACGGGAGAACAGTGCACCTTGGAGTTAATTTTCATTTATACCAGTATAATTTTCTCCGTCCCTCTGACGCATTTGATAAACTGGGCATGTTTCGAAATTGGAAACGTCGGCAAAAATATAAATTTCCTGATGGGAAGAATACTACTCATGGATAATAAACAAAATCAATTCTTATTTGCATATTCAATCAGATTTTGGTTTGCATATAAAAGCATAAGATGGTAGAATTTTCACACGGTAGATGGATCCCGCTCACTTATTCATGCATATATGCATCCACTAATCCTTACACATGCCAAAATCAGTCAGAAATACTCTCTTTGCTAGGCATTCACAGCACAAAAACACTGTCCCTGCTGCTGTTCTCAACCTTCTCTTTTCGTATAGCGTATGACAGCACTCTCCCACGGCTTTCTCCCAAGACTCCCTAATAGCCCCTGCTCTCTATTAGTCTTCTTTTCACTAGGCAAAGTGGTGGTTTGAATTTTTGAATCATAATTTAAAAGGGATGCTGTCAGCTGTATATGAAGAACAAAAAACACTGGACCAGATTTTCAAAGGCGCTTCAGCATGGACTTGACAATTTCGCTTGTAACTGTCACTGCAAAATTGAATGTATCTCTCACTGGTAATACTGACATGTCCTGGACTACAGCTAAAATCTGCAGATTTAGACTATGCCTACCTATTTTTCACACACACCTACTAGGAAACAGAATTCAAAATATTTATATGGTCTGGTCCTATCAAAATATGCAATATTAATACTGTCTCATACACCGTAAGCCCAGCAATAAATGACACCCTGTGAGCTACGCTCCAAGGTGCTGAATGCCTGCAACATCTGTGGGACCTGAAGGCAATCAGCACTCTGAGCCATCAGATAACAGGTTTGACGGTCTTGTAGCCAGTCTGACAGTCTGGAGATCTCATTTGCATCTAGAAGAGTGTCATATTCAAATGTATATAATTTTGTACATTAAATTAAAAATTCAACTGGAACCCTGTGCGTTAAACCCTAGCTGGCTGCAAACTAAGAAATGTTTTCATGGAATGAAAGAAAAAGATCAAACAAATCAGCATCAAAACGAAACGGCAATCTGCTGCTGCAGCCTTTGCCCTTACTAGGTCAAGCATGGGGTACTAAAAAAGCAGAGCTGGCCAGGGTATCTGAAATAATCTCGTAGACACAGAAATAGTATTTTGCTCTCCCAGATGAATGAAACGCAAAAATCAGTCAGCATGAAGTTGAAAGCTCATATAGGATTTCTACAGCAATGCCAGCTCTGATCAATCGAAACATTGTCAGCAGCAGGTTAAGGAGGTATTTATTTAACAAGGGGACAGAATCTAATTGACTTTCCAGGAGAGGAGAGCGAGCAGGCAGGCGAGCGGGCGCCCACTCGTTCCGCTCTTTGAATCTTACACAGCCCTTGCTCAAGGGGGCCAGGAGCACAATCCTTTTCTCCCCAGGCATGTATTTTGCCCTCTGCAGACACCAAGGACATCCACGTGTCCCTGTACAGGGTGTCCCCTGCAATGAGCAGAGCTGCTGGTGGCCCAGGGGGGGAACAGGGTGGCTGTTGTGCTGTTGTGCTTCTGCAGAATGCCTCCCAGCGTCCTGCCCGCGTGCTGCAGCACAGACACAGCACCCAAACCCTTCTCTCTCCCTGCCTCTGAAGCGTTTAAAGTATCCATATAAATCACCAGAAAATAAGGGTTTGACCCAGTTACACATCTCAAGGCTCCTCGCATTTATTTGCTAATGCTAAATGTAATGGAAATCACAGCTTTCCGAAAAAACAGGCAGCAGAGAGGAAGGGAATTGCTGCTTATGCTCCTACCTGCTTGGTTAGTTGTCACAGTGACTGACACAGCCTGGTCCTGGCTGGGGTTTTGCTTGGACACTCCATTCACTGCCCAGACTTCAAAGGTGTAGTTGGTGTGTGCCAGGAGGTCGGTGATGGAGACTTTGGTGGATTTCAGGCCGTTCTGCTGGGGGCTGAAGTGCACCCCACTCCCACAGGAGCGGCAGCGGCTGAGCTCGCCCGCCCCGCACCGCTTGCACACCACGTTGTAGGAGATGTCCTCCCGGCCACCCTTGTTCTGGGGGGGGCTCCACTCCAGGTTCACTGAGGTCTCGTTGACATTGGAAATCAGGTGCTGGGGAGCAGATGGAGGGCCTAAAAACACAAAGTACACATATTTTTAATTAATGGGAGAAAAAACAAAAAAGTAAAGCCTACATAGTGACATCAGAGTTGCACATCCCAGATGCTGTGTGACTCCCATTCAACTTAAGGACAGTAGAAACCGAGCAGAATATTACTTCTCTATGTTCATAATGAAGGCAGAAAAATTAGCTGGTAAGTCAAACTCTGATCTCTTTATCTGATGAACTAACAGTATTTCCCAGCTCTAAATGAGCCTGAAAGCTCAGTATTGCAATTAAACAGGACTGGGACTTTTTTCCTTCACTGTTTATACTTGTTATGAAAAATGTTAAATTTACATATCTTACACTCATTTTTTTCTGTGATCTCCTAAGCAAAGCATCAAATGCACAAACTTCTGCTTCACTTGAGATTTTCCAAGTCCCCCATTACTTACAGGCAGACTCTCATTGAAATTATTATAGAAATATCTCCTGGTATCTATTTCTGAAAAATATAAGTGCAATATTTTCCAGACAAGTTGATGTCAAATCCCATTCAGTGAACACCGAAGCCCATCAAGCAGCGACCTGAACATGACATTTCAGCATGCAGGATGGAGATTTGAGTAGGAAGCCAGACACAGAACTAAGGCTTTGAAGGATGGAAAATAAAGTTTACAACAGGGGAGTGCTGCAGAAAGTGAAAAAACTGAAGAGGAAAATATGGCGAACATCTGAAGGAAGGGCTGATAAAAGAAACCTGGTCAGAAACAAGAGACCAGACAGAAAGCTTGGCAATAAGGCTGGATTTGAGACACAAGGTCAGTTTTTCCACCACAGGGACAGGAGACTTCATAAACACGCTGCCAGAGAGCTCCCAGCAGGTTCCAACACAGGGACTATGGGATCAGAGCAGAGCCCAAGGCAGGCTGTGCAGGACCTCCCTGGGCAGGCTGGGCAGAGCCCAGAGGCAGAGCCCCTCCTGCACCTGCAGCACCTCTCCAGAGGCAGAGCCCCTCCTGCACCTGCAGCACCTCTCCAGAGGTGCCAGGGCCAGCCCTGCCCTGCCCGCCGACCAACACATGGGCACAAATCCTATTGATGTGCTTAAATCCCCCCAGGCCTCAAACCCACAGGCAAATTGAAAATGCAGAAGAGCCAATCCTGCAACTCTTAATCTAATTTCAATGCAGTTGAGACACACTTTTTGTACCCTTAAATTTAAGGCGGATGACTCAGAGTGAAGCCATGAAAGAGATGGGCATTTCATCCATCCCAAAAGGCTTCCCTGGCCATTGCCAGGCAGCCTGCTCTGGGGCAGAGCACACAGGGACTCTGACACACACAGGGCTTTGGGACAGGGCTGCAGGTAAGCACTGCATCAAACTGAAATGAAACAGAATGAGAATGAAGATTGCAAAATGTATCAATCCCAACCAGAACACAGTAAAAACAGCTCTGCTTACTAACTACTGATAGTCAGAGCTTTACATACAAATATTATTAGCAGAAAAATACTGGAAATAATTTTGCAAAGTCACAAATTGAAGACACAGGAAAGCTTATGAAAACTTCCTAGATTTCATCAAAATACTTTTGATGGGTACAACACAAAAGAAGTTCAACTAGATCTCCTTGCAGAAAAGGAAGGAAAGGAGAAAGTTCTGGCAAATTTGTCAAACATTATGAAACTATGAACCTGCCAAAAAAGAATCAGCCAGCACCAACAGCTCCATTAAGTGTATAAATAAATAAGTCATAATCTCTCATATGCCAAAAGTACAAAAACAGTCATCGTGGTAAGACAGGAACCAAATACATTGAAAATGTGAAATTCTACTGAAATTACAAAGTGACTCATCAAGTGTAAGAGCAAAAAGGTTAAGCTGTTAAGGGATGACTATGGGGAAGATTAATTGTGGCTCCCTCCTCAATTTATCAGGTTCATGTCAAAGGAAGCCTGAGGCCTGAACAGGCTGCATAGGACAAGGTTTTGAGGGCTACACCACCTCCTCAGGCCTGTGCTTGAAGCCACCTGATGTAAGACAAGCTCAACAGGAGACAGGACTTATATTTTGAGAGAGGTAGCTAGGTTAAGAAAAGAGTCTGAAATGATACAGAGCTCAAATGGGTCTTTGGTACCCAAATGAAAGGTCTCTGTTGCAGGAGTAGCTAAACAGGGATTGTTTGTCTCTGTTTAGTTCAAAAATACAAAATTAATATATTTATTTTGTAGGGAGGGAAATCCTCCCTTCTTGCCAAACCTTTGAAACAGTCTCTGAGTTAATCGGGGTTGACAGGTAGAACTACTGCAAGAAGAGAGAGCTGAGTCCAGCCCCTGAGCCAGGGAGCCCTCCTGCCTGCTGCTCTACCAGGCTGTCATTCATGGCTTTTATTTATGCACTGGCAGCATTTTGGATTCCTAAGGACAAAACCCTTTTTACTCAAAGATCAGTTACTGAACACACTAAGAGAGGTTTCCTGATCCAAAAACCAGATGAGAAACAAAAAGGAAAGAAACTGGTTTTAATCTCTATTCATCATGTGGAAATGGAGGCAGAGAGAGATGTGGTGAGACAAGGGCACACAAGACGTGCTTTGCGCATCTGGGCAGTGGTCAAAACTGCCCCAAGTCCCAGCCCAATGCCTGTGTCCCATAAGCAGCTCTCCTTTCCCCGAAAGCTGGCTTTGCCAGCTCCCCTGGGTACGAGAAAGTGGTCTCTGCTTAGCCTGCAAATACACGAGCTTCCTTTTCAAAAATGAACTCTGAGTGCAATGAGGTGGAAGACACTCCTGAAATGGTGAACTCAAGCGGCAGCACAGGAACTGCTGAGCAGGGACTGAACCAAACTCTCTCCACCCTGGGCTTCCCCAAGCTGCCTCACACCTGGGCTCTCTTCAGGGCAGGCAGGTGCACAAGGCAACAACACCTGTGCCTCTGCACTGTCAAGGGAATGGGAAAACCAACACAAGCCTCGGGGGGAACAGCAGCCTCAGCAGGCAGCAAGCCCAGGTGCACATTGTGCAGTGAAGGTCTGTCCTGCACAGAGCAGCAGCCAGACACTCTGGGAGCTGAGGCTGTGTGTCCTCCCAGAGACTGGTCAGGACCTGGCAGCAGCAAGCCCTGAACAGAAACTGCTCCTGTGGGAAACACCAAGAGCCTGACAGTGAGGAACAGCAAAAGGCACTTTCTTACAGAGCATTCACTCCCTGCAGCCCCACAGGTGAGAGCATCCACTCAGCACAGCCAGGAGAGCTGAGGTGGTGCCAGTGCAAACACCTCCTTCCCCATTTCATGGGGGTGTTCCTGAAGCAAAGACCCCCATGGGGAGAGGGTTCATACTACCACAGCTGTGGTCTGAAAGATGTGCCTCTTAGCTCAGATACAGCAGCCAGTTTGGGGTTAACCTCAGCCTTAGTCTGGTGTCCATTAAGATATTTTCCAAGGCTCTAAGTCCAGTTTCACATGGGAAAATGTGCCAGAATGAATCAAGCTCCTCAGAAGCAAAAAGTCAGTAATTAGTATGTGGGACAGGGCATTGCAGTGTCTAAACAGAGATGCAGTGAAGTGGAAAACCAGGGAAGCAGATGCTTGCAGGTCACAGAGATGAGTGCACCACCTCCAGCGTAAAAAGGAAGATGCGGGGGAGTCTCCAAATGGTGGGCTGACATTACAGTGAGGGGAAAAGCAATTTCTTTTCTTCCTGGAGTAGAGTCATCAATGGAGCTGTTGGCACAGGGAGCGGGGAATAGCTTCAGATTGATGGGCCTGGTTTCAGATGTTGAAACACAGGGCGGATCCGCTCCGTCAATGGGGATCAGGATTTGCTTTGTTTCTGACAACAGGGCCTCTGCCCACAGATGAGACAAACCCTTTCAGGGCCAGGGCAGGCTGCAAGGGCCAGGACAGGACCTGGATGAACCCAGCTAGCAGGATCCCACAGGGAACAGCATCCTGACAGCCAGACCATCATCCTCACACAAACCTGTGTCCTCTGGCAGAAAAATCTAGCTACAGGGCAGATGAGAGAGGAGACAAGGACCCGTGCTTCTGAATCACCACCACCATCTGTAATTTTGTCACAAGTCCCACAATCGACAGCATTTTTCATCAATCTCCTGCCAATGGAAGCTTGCTATTGCACGGGCTATTTGGCACTGTGGAAGAATGGAGCTAATACTGCCACACTGCCTGGAACAGTTCGAAAATGTGACAGTTCCTACAGGAGATCAAAATTAAATCTAAACATTTTAATCCTGAAAGCTGATTAATTTTAAAATTCATTTTATGATGTTAGGAAGGCAGGTGCTGTTGTTTTCCCTGCACAGGGCAATGGAATCTGAGGGTGGATCTGCAGAGCCACTCAGTCTTCTCACACCAGTGACTGCAAAGGGGACACAGTCTGATCATGGGGCCTGAAAGCCGGATCCTTCTCCAGCCCCTTTAACCAGCACCCTGAACGGACAGGGGGGCTCCTCTGTGGGAACACAGGGAACGGAAGTTTTCAATTTTATTCCTTCCTGGGGCTCCATAAATCTTGCTTCACAATAAAACCATCAAAATCAAGTGAGCCATGAAGCAAATGGGAAGGCCCTGGGTGGAGCAGTTCATTGTGTGTGTCAGGGCTGAGGGAAACACTGCAGAGTCTGTTTAGCAACAAATAATCTTCATTAAGCTAATCTCGCCATCTTCCTCAACCCTCCTATTCGATTTCCTTAAATATATTGGGCAATGCAGATTGTTTGGCTTTCTCGTGCTGCAACAGGCTGTAGCCCTTACAGCTGTCTGTCTTTCATCCACAGATAGAGAGATCTGTCTGTCTTAAGGACAATGCACTCTATGTCAAACATTCAGCAAAACAAGAGGTTTTAAGGTGTTAATAGCATAAGCACTACTTGTATGAAAAGGACTGAAGCACTTTAGCACTCTTTCTACAACTTCAGGCAGTATTTTAACTTTTCATTTATCAACTTTTCATTTATCAACTCCCTTCCTACACTCAAGTCTCTCTCCAGTCAGAAGCCTCCCACACACGCCTGTACAACTGACAAGGACCTGGTGAAAACCATGACAAGGGCACATACCAACGCCTGACTGTCTCCTTCCTTCCTTGCAGACCACAGGAGATCCCTGTGTGCCAGCTGTCTCTGCATTACAGGTCTCTGTGGGCACACTTAAGGAGCTTTTGATGATGCACACCAGGGATCAAGCCTGGTCCAAGCGCTGCAGTGACTCACAGAGAGCTTCCCCAGTGAAGACCCAGTCATGAACTTGCTCTCCAGGACTGAAGCAGCACCTGTGGGGTGCAGATGGCAAGGGGACACTGCTGGGAAGCAAACCAGGCTGCAGACTAACACTGGGCATAATAACACCTCAGTAAACTGTTTATTTGCAAGGAGTACAGTATTTTCCATTTAAATCAGCTGCCCTAAAGATTAAGGGGCATCAGAGATAGTTGAGTCAAACATCACCAGGTTGCTTGACTGTTTGGATGCCATCCAGCTGAGAACGTTATCCCAAAGCCCCTTTCTTCCTCTCCCCAAAGGACAGCAGCACAAATGTAGGAGGCTCAGCCTCACAAACCTGGTAAAGCCATTCTGCCAAGGAGAAAGAATGTCTACCCCATGCAATGAATGATTTCAAAGAAAGATAGCACAAAAGGGATTAGCTACAACTGAGTGAATATTCCTGCTGCCCTGAGGGATCAGTGTGCCCAGCCCTTGATGCACACCTCAGGGAAAGCACAGAGCCCAGGACTGCAGCGTGCCCAAGGACAGGGTCTAACCTGGGCAGGCCAGGACTCCAAGTGCACCACCACCAAGGCACAAGTGGGGAGGAGAGAGCCCCTCCCCTGGCAAATGCCATACAGCACAAACCCACCCAAAGCCATGGCAGAGGACATGCTGTAGCTGGGCTCCAGCAGCTGGAGGGGCTCCAGGGAGGCAGGCGTGGTTGGTTGGTTGTGCAGGGAGACTCCAACCAAGTCTGTCCTCCCTTCCTCCCTAAAGCTGCAAACCCAACAGATCCACGCAACCAAAAAATATCCCTGAAAACTAACCCTGGGATTTGAAGGTAGACTTGTAAGGGCACTGTGCTGGGGAACTGCATTTAAATGGTTATGACAGAGGTTTTAATATCCCTGGTTTTACATCTTCCTTTTTTATTACTGATCTGCCCAGCAAAGTGTTTCTCTAAAAGTCTCTGTGGGTGTATGCGGTAAATTCAATTACAGTTTTCTACGAGCAGACCAGACAGACTTGTTTGACATCAAGAGTACTGTCTTCACTAAACCAGTTAATTTAGTTCAGCAACAGTGTATGGTTAGGAGGCGTGGATTAAAGCACAGAGAACGGAGATGAGAAAGAAATGATTCCCAGCAAAACAGCTCCCGAGTGACCTTGTTGTCCCATAAAATGAGAAGAAATAAGAAGGACCTTGCAGCTTGGTTCTCTGCTGCCCCAGGGTGACAGGACTCCAGAATCCCATTTCTAGACAACTAGCAGCTCCAAATTTTGGGCAAACAACTTTTGTTCACCAAAGGTAGACACGAGTAAAAAAATCCTCTTTCCTTTTCTCAGAGGTCCCATGGCCACAGGACTGAAGATAAAGTTGAGGGCTTTGGTTTGGCCAATTTTATCAGATACAAGTAGCCTTTATATACTATTTTCTTGTGTTGAGAAACAAAAACATCCCAAAACAAACCAAAAGGCACTTCAGCACAGGGTTCTGACAATTAATTCCTTTAAAGTGAATTTAGCACTTCCAAGAAACCCACCTCTGGTGGCACCCAAAACAAAGAAGCTCTCTTAGCCACAAATAGCTGCCTGTCTGCACAGTCTCTGTCACAGCCTGGCAGAGGGCTCCTTCAGGAGCTCCTTTTTGTATGCCAGCTCAGTCTTCAGCCATCAACAGTGGTAGTGAATTATTCTGGCAGCAACATTACCCATTAAGGACTGAACTGATATTATCAGTATTAGGACTGTAACCACATCTATTTACTACTAGCCTCTATTGTAGTTAAGATTTATTACCTTGAAAGATCTGGCTGTGGGAGGAGATCTATTAAAAATGCAAACTGAAACCCACCCTCTCCATGGACGTGCTAATGGAGATATTTCAAACATATACCCTCAAGAAGGCAAGCCTTTGTTAGGAGCATCCTGTCGGTCACCAGATCAGTGCATTTAAAATGCACCTCCTTTAAAAGAAAAATGCTTTCTAAAGGTATGTATGTGACTAAGTAACTAGCATGATGAAACTTTTGAGCCCTGGAAGGAGAAAATTATTAAAAAAATAATTTACTCCATCATCTTGGGCACGTGTGTAAAAGCACATTTCTCCAGCAGGTAACGGATGTCTCTGCAGCCAGGGCAGTGGATAATTATTTTCAAGTGGGTTGTCACACTGCATTCAGCCTGCGTTCGCCTGACAGTGTGAAATCAGAAGGAAGCTTCATTGGCAATTCCCACCAGACATCAGAAAATCTCAAGCATGTAGAAAAGACTTTAATCTTCTTTAACCATTCCTGCACTCTCCTTGAAGAAAATATCACTTCTTTTTTGAGGCAGAAAAAGCAGACCTTAGCTTGATATGGGTTCAAAATTATTTTAACAAACAAAAAAATATTAAAATACTGTATTAAAAATAAAACAAAAATATGCTACAGTTTGGAGCTTTCTAACTTCACCCTAAAACTGTGAAAGCCCTGCAAAACCACTGTTCAATGCAGCTGTGTGCCAGCTATGGGTGTTTGCTAATCAAAGTCAATCAGGCAGACCAGCAGGCTTCAATGGGCTTTGGCCCAGGAGTGACAAAAGGATCCTCTTTATGAGCCTGCTCCAGGGACGCTGACCCTCTTCATCTGCCCTGATTTCAAAGTGAACTCGGGGCATTCAGAAATCTTGAGCTAATTTGCTACATAATAAACAAGATTCATACAACAGGGAAGGTTGCTATGACACACCGTGGTTTAAAAGGAGCCCAGGATGAACTGGCCCGTTTTGAATCGGCAGCTCGGCCTTGGCTGCACTACAGAGGAGCAGCAAAGTCTTTGATAAGTTAAAGGAGCAGCAGGCACCTGGGAGCAAGCATCCGACTGTCTAATAGCAAGAAAACCTGACTAGAAATGCTCTGTCAGAAGCAGGGAAAAGTTTAGCACATCTGCTGTACAAGATCTGAGAGCCAGCTTTTGTGTGCAACACAGAAAGAATAAAGAGACCAAATAAAGAGGTGAACAAAAAAAAAAAAGGATCCATACAATGAACGCTTCCATAGATCTTTGGAGCATATCTGGAAGCACATCAGGTGCCTTTGAGGGGGCTGGCTCAGGCACAGAGGCAGCACTAGGGCTCTGCTAAGGCTGCTGGTCATTTTGCCAGCCTCACCCATGGGGTCACCCCACTGGTACTGCATGGATGGCCTTTAACAACTCTAATCAATGCTCTTTAATTTGATCATGATCCTAGAATCATCTCACTGGGGGCAGGGCTGAGCCTGAAATAGAGAATATTTCAGAGAGCATGGAAGAGAAAGTATTTCTGTACTATTTGCAGAGAGGATGCAAAGACAGTAATTATTAAATAATCAATGTCTTTAAACACCTTAAGTTCACTGACTAAAATGTCTGGCAAAGCCATGCCAGGCACAGTGTTCAAGAGGAAGCACTTTGGCCTCCTCTTTCTATCTCATAAGGCTTTATTGAACCTGTACAGCAGTGGAGCTGTCAATGATGTTTCAGCATGTGAGCTGTGATGCCCTTCAGATATGCCTTTGTTGTTGATCTCTAACCAGCTGAAAGAAAAGTTCTAACACAGAGTAAATACCTGGGTCCTGTACGTTTAAGCTTGCAAATAAAGCCCACACTTTCCCGAGACAGTTGTGTGTGTTGCTGCCACTAATTGCCTCTTTCAGCAGCTGTGCAGCCGTGGACAGGTCCCCTGTTGTTGTGGGCTAATTCACACAAGCAAAGGCAGCTCGGACAGCCCTCACTTCTTGCCTGCCTGGCTATTCCTGACCATTCATCATCATAGATTATGCATTTTACAACCGGTGAGACCAAAGCCAACAGGCCACAAGATGCAGCAGTCAGTTAAAATACCAGTAATCTGCTCCATTTCCACCCTCTCCTGTCTGCATAGTCAGCTTTACAACTGGGTTATAATAAGGCAAATGATTTGGTAAACAATTCTTCATTTATTTACTTGGGCAAGATTCCTTTGACTCCAGCGGGAGTTCTGCCAAGCCAGGGATGCTGGACCAGCGCCAGTGACAAAATGCCCATTCCACTGGAATGTACGATTTCCTATTTACTTGCCAGAAGTAACCCAGTTACCAGCTTCACAATAGGCTTTGTTCCTTTCACCCAGAGAACAATCCAATTAATAGCTCCTCTCCTAAAAAGGCTAGAGAAGTTAAGCAAAGAGGTCCAGTTACCATGGGCAGAGGTGTGGGAAAACTGATGCTCGCAGGTACCACTCCTTTGGGCTCTAGGCTTCCCTTCCAAGAGCTGCCATATAAGAACATTTTGCATTGTCACATATGCTAAGCTATGTTATCACATCTACTCTAATGCACTGTGCTGCAGACAATACCACCTGTGTTCACTCACTCCTCTGAGATAAAAAGAATTCCACTGCGGAAACCAGAAAGTTATCTGACAGCCTGACAGGAAAGAAATCCAACCAGAAAAATAAGCTGTTCTGTAATTGGCCCAACTGCTGAATTTCTTATGCTGTTTGCCCTCTAATTTACTTCAACAACTCTACAGAACTAGCTCCTGACTAACCAAATCAAAGCCCCCATTTAATCGAGTAAATGTCTCTGTTAATTTAAGGCTCTGGCCAGAAAATCAGAAGACAGCTAATAAACAGTTGCTGTATTTAAAGGAGTGATGATTCCAAGTCTACTGATTATAAACACACACTGTCAAATTACTCCTGTCTCTTCTCAAGCCATAACCACTCCCCTTCTTATTCAATTCCTTCAGCCCATCACCACACACAAGGGGAGACAGCTTTCTCCTTTGAGATTCCCATCACTCACAATCCCTTTCTCTCAGTCTGGCAGCGATGCAGCAATGGATGGTCCATTTTCCCAGCCTACGTGGAGAAGAAAAATCAGTCTCTCCTTACAGCCCTGTTCCCTCTGCTCTTGTAACTGCTGTACTACAGCTTAAAAGGCATTCTGATGTACTATTTACATAATGAACAATATCACAGGATGTTTTGAGAACAAAATAATTTACTGAAGGTGCAGACATATATATAAAGATGTGGAAGAGTTATTATGTCATAAATTTAAATTCTGAAGATCAGAGGCTCTACTGGCATGTACCTGCTACTACAGAGAACAGGCTCTGACAGCAGAGGACTGCACAAATCTGGAAGTGTGGCAAAGCCACCTAAAATGCAGTAGCCATCATGACTGTGTGGTGTATCCTGCTTTCCCTTTTTCCTAGCAGCCACAGTGGTGATAATCCATATCTGACTGGAAACTTAGAAAAGGAACAAGTTCAGTTCAAGGAAAAAGAACACATTTGCTTATTTATATTGTTTATAGTTTAAGCAATCATTATAAACATGTGCTCCAATAATCAGCTCCTATGTAATTACTCATTTGCAGCCACAGTTATTAGACACTCTTTTTTGAAAATGCAGGTCAAATATTTATCTCTGAGATATGCTAAATGTAACACAAGATTGAGTTAAGGGTATATGTTACACTGCAACATTAACAAAATTGAAGTGTTTAGACCTTTGAAACCTTTTTTAAAGCCTTGACCTTGGAAACAAATAAGGACAGTGTTATTTTAATGTGCATTCAAATTTTAACAGCACAGTCACACAGCTCTAGTGGAATTCACATTGAGTTTCCACTGTAGATTGCTCATCATTTCATTATGGTTCATTATGCTGATAACTGTCAGAAAGCATTAGAAGCAGGAGCCTTGAGTAATAGCACTGAAATGGTAATTTAAAAACAATATACTTTCTGAAGGAAATACAGCAGTGCACTAAATTCAATTAGAAGAGGGGAATGTAAAGACAAGTGATGTTTGCTGTTTGAAGTCAGGCTATTCAGTTTCTTGATAACCTAGACTGGAGAAGGTCCTTTTAAAGCAGGCACTCTTCTCTTGCATCTCACTACATCTGCTCTTATTATCTCCAAGCTTCTTCACTATAAACTGTCTTAAATGCAACCGTTTTTGAAATATTTCAGGCCATGACAAAATATCAATCAATCCCTCAGTCCCTGTTTGGGTGACACAACTGACTATATTATTCAGGGTCATTTACTGAGGCAGATTTCAAGCTGGACAGTCCATGATGGTAATCTCTCTTTTGTAAAGGGCTCCCAATTAAAAATCATTAATAATTTGAATTGAACAGACAACATAAACAATACAAAACCGTCCCGTTCTGGCTCATAATGTGAGCATTGTTTGTTAAGAGTTAGAGAACCCAACTCATTAATGGTGGGGACACAGGAGCAACGCCCATTAATTTGGGTGGGAACTGCACCTGCCTGCACCAGGCTGCAATTTACAGGAGATCTCCTTACAGAGGAGGGAATTCAGGGACAAGGGCCATGACTGAGACTGATTTGTTTTCCTGCCTCATGGATTCATGTGTGGGTAAGGCAATTTATTCTCCATGACATTGCTAACCTTAGGAAAGACCCTTCCTCTCTGCAAGTACTGAAATATAATGAAGGCCTGTAGAGTCGCCTTGACATTACTTCTGCAACTCTTCCAAAAGGGAAAGGTGTTTCCCATGGTTTGGGCTCAGGTGTATTACAAGTCCATCATCCCATCTCCATGCCCAAGCACACAGCTGACAAGCCCACTGTGCCTCAGAGCTCAAAGTCTGAATTCCCAAGTTTGGCCAGAGAGGCAGATCCAGGCTGGCTCTGCCCCTCGGTGGTGACAGACACATTGATGATTATCCCCACGGGGCAGGTTTGAGGGGAAAGATGCACCAGTAAACTTGTGTGTGTCAGGGTTCTGCCTGGCCTTTGACACAGCCCACTCTGCTCTCTTCACACCCACACTGCCACATTCTGCTCTTACTTGCACAAACTTTACACCAGACGTAATCACTCACTCTAGCAGAGCTGAAATAGAGCAGAATGCTAAAACCAGAGCTTGAGTAACTCATTTAGGAGCCTGATGCCTGGCTTACCTGAGGTTAGACACAGTTTTTACAGCTCAGCAAGGGATAGCAATGTCAGAGACTAGCGTTATGGGAGGGTAAAACTCTGGAGCACCTCTCTGGGCCAGCACACCAGGAAGTAGCTACTGCTTTTGTTACTTATCATGGGAATTGTGAGAAGGGAAAAGGAAGGGGAATTCTCTAATTCCCTTTCATCCACTAGCACAATCAGGCTAATGGAAAGTCCTAACAGTCTTCCTCCCCCAGCCTAGAAGGCGAGATAAATGACAAGGCCAGCCAGTTTACTACTAAAGGAAATCAATAGCCAAGGGTCAAAGCTTTACAAAAACACATCTTAAGAAGGCTCAAGTTCTTCATCTTAAAAAGTGTTTAGGAATAATAAAGAAGGGATCAATCCACAGTCCATTCCAGGTGTTCTTTCCAAATTATCCAATGTTACTTTTATTCACCTGGTCTAATAGTTCTCCTAGTGAACAGAAACCTGATTTTACAAGCCAGTGGAGCAGAGTCTATCCTTTTGCTAGAAGAATGGATCTCAGATACTGTTTTATTTCTTCATTAGTGTGCCGTCACACTGAGCGATTACTAAATGCAGGCCTGAATGAGAATAGCAGAGTTAAAGAGAGCATAATGAACAAAGAAGGTGCCTGATTATTATGGCTGTCAGCACAAGGGAATTGGGTTTGTCACCTGGTTTAACCAACTGGTAAGAACTGATTACAGTCTGAATCCTCCTGAAAGCACCTTTGATGTTTATGCTCCCTTCTGTCTACACGCCCTGTCAGAAAAGTCAGACAAATGGGGACCTTCTCCTGAAGGGTCTTCCTTCAGCAGAGGCCCTCTGAATGATGCCACTTGCCTTGGATACATAGGCAGAAGCCTCCCAGAAGGGCAGCACGGCAAGGGAAGAGTCCCCAGAGCCCTGCACAGCTCGGCAGGCAGGGCTGAGTCTCCCTCCCAGCACAGCTAAGGCAGGGCTCAGAGAGGGGCACAGCAGGGCTGGGGGCACAGCTGCCCACAGGCCAGCTCAGAAACAGCTCCTGTGGCACCTTCACCTTGGATCACAGAAATACAAGCCCTTCAGCTACAGGAGAATGCAGAGCTGTGATCCAGGACCTCCAGAGACAGGCCTTTTTCCAAGAGCAGGTGTCCACAGCATTGTGGAGTTGGCTTGCCTCTGCCTGCAGAGCCCCCCTAGGCTGCTGCAGAGATGAAGACTGAGGCCAGCACCACAGCCTTTGCCTTTTCTCCTTTCCTCCGTATTTTTGGGGTAAAAAGACCAAGATCAGGATTCGGCTTTGTCTGACCTGCCAAGACAGGAATGGGGAGGAGTGCCTGCAGCAGGCCCAAGACTTGACAAAAAAGGGCTAAGCTTGCAGGGGTACATTTTGCAATAATACCAGCAAATATACGTATCATTTGCTTACAGTTTCCCCATCTGGAAATGTTTTGCTCTCTCTTCATATTTCCCTAACTGCATGTGTTTATTTAAATTCAACCAGTTGATTACTAATTTGATTTCAATTTGGTCAAGATATCATTCACAAGGACCAGGGCTTTGAAAAAATTTCGTTGGTATAATGTTATTCAGGGCATAAATTTCACACAATAGTTTTGTTGTTGCAGAAAGACATTTTCTCTATCAAAACTGGTCACATTTTAGATCTAGTAGTGTAAATTACATTATAGAAAGCATGTTCCTGCCCATTTAGACAAGGTTTCACAATACAGTTAGACTCCATTCCCAGTCAATACTTGGCAAGGGATACATGCACCACTCTGCTTCCTACTAAGCAAAAGCAGCTGCTCTTGGCTATGCCCTGGCCTCCTCAACCACCACCCAGCAAAACTCACTGCTGAAAAGAAGAAAATCACTGGAGAACAGCTGGAATCAAGGGGGTGAGGGGAAGGGATGATTGCTAACTTAGTTATGGACATACTCTGTTTCTGCCTTGTAAGGGAGAAATTAAGGTTTAAATAAATGTGAGTCATCTCTCACAAAATTAATTCTCAATATATTAAAATGTTACAAAAGAAATATCTCTGCCTTTCCTCACTTAGGCACACACACACACACTCTCTCCCTACATAAATATACAGCTGAACTCCAAAAATCTGGAAACACTTCCAATAGCTTTCAGGGAATGCCACACATGGATATCCCCCTGGTAAAATACAGCCCTTTCACTTATTGTTTCAAACTGCTCTGCTCCTAGGAAAGTGAAAACCAAGGGACTAGATGATCACAGTTTAACACCAGGACATGCCTGGAATCTCAGGTCTTCGACTGCATGAGCCCTTAACCAACACACAGGACAAGGAGTTTATCTAGCAACCCTGTGACTGTGCTCAATGCACCTCTCCTCCCTCATGAAGGCATTTTGGTGGAACTAAAGCAAATTCCATTTGCTGCACATGATGTGTTTACCTACACAGGATAAAATAAACCATGCATTGGGGGTTTCATTAAAGTTTAAGATTTTTTATTACCAACCCTTTCAGATGACACTTGGGTTCCTAAGGGTCACCAGCTATATTTCAAGCAAATTAGAAATATAATGAGATTATAAATATTACCTGTTTACCCGAGGTCATACAATTACAAGGAGAGCTTTCACAATTTCTACAAATATTCATATTTAAAGATATGAAGGGTGATGTGCTTACTGGCCAGGTGCTCAGACTGGAACTGAGGCCTGTATTTTACTTCTAGCTGTGTTACTAAGGTGTGCAAGTCCCTCTTTTCTAACTGTGTCTCCTGATTTATTTATACAAGGGTCAGCACAACCATGCCACCATTAGGAACTGAGGGCTGAGAACTAACAGTGTCACTCGAAGCGTGACCCAAAATGCAAACTACATCTGCCAAGGGCCATACGAGCTACTGAACGCTGCTGTCAGAAGCAGAACTCTTTTTAGAGACAGAGAAGAAATGGGTGATCAAAGGGGCAGGAGATTGCTCAAAGACCAACTCACGAGTGCAGGGCATGGAGGCAGCGTCGTTTTCGGCTCGGAAGAAGCCGCGGTCGCAGGTGCAGGACATGGAGCCTTCCCAGATGGAGTAGCTGTGGGGCGGGCACTTGGCACAGGCAGCGTCTGTCGAGAGAGCCTTGTAGTATCCAATTTTGCAAGCTAGATGGAGGAACAGGAAGGGAGAGTGTTACTGGCCTGGGCTGTGATCATAAATTGCCAGCTTACTCATTCAAAATCAAGGCAGGAGTCATTTCAAAGAGATCTAATGATGCCCTCTTAGCCCCAGGTGAAGAATTAACAATCATCACACTCTTAATGAGTAGTCCTACGTCAGGGGATACTGATTTCTAATTCCAACAAGGAGCCATTTTAAAAGCTGGCTTAGAGATGGCAAAAAAAAATTATACTCTTCTGTTGACATTGCCAGAAAATCAGCTGCCTCTTTGTGCTTACTGTGGAGTTGCATGTGGCTTAACCCATGTCCACCTGCACCCCACACACACAGAGCATGACAAAAGGGGTGCAATTGGTTTATTCCATGACCACTTAAGGAATGGCAGCTGACACTCAGACACTGCCAATTTTTAAGAGGGAGTGGGACAGGAACCCAGCATGCCCGGAAATGGCACATCTCCCTCCTGGCAAGGCAGAATTTATTTGGCTCTTTCTCCCCAAGGGAGGAGATCAGCAGTGCTCTCCCCTGCTCAAAGCTGGGGCACAGCAGTAACTGTGCCACTGCCACCCGGGCCCACGTGCAGCTGGCAAGCTTTTGGTGACTTCAGCTTCATAAAAGCTGCTTTTACATCACTTGGAAAAAACCCATTAGCATCATTAATAACACATTTTCATGGTGGCTAACAGGTATGTCATCCTAGAAATTTCTCCCTTGGCTGGAGAAAAAAGCCCACCATCACCACCACTGCCTTTTAGCACTGCAAAGAGAGAAAATTCCCAGGCACAAACCAGTAAAAAAGAAAGGCCGTTCCCAGTATTTACTGTCTGACTCACTCCCACATCTTGCCATTTATCACCTACGCTACCTTTAGGGTTCCCCTGTTACACACAGGCTCCTGTTGGGAGGGCATAAGCCCCCGCACAGCCAGGGCTCACTCTTGCTGGTTCAACCTTCCCCTAGTCCCCCTCACTCCTTCCCTGTTTCTCTTATGAAGCCCTCCAGTGGGAAATGGAGAGGGATATTAGTAACACATTTATAAAAGAGCAAGTTACTTCATTCTTATTAGCCAAAGCCATTTATGAAATGTCCTTAACAAGTCCTGACTTTACGATGTGCCACACGCCACGTGTGAGAGCACTGGGAGATCAGCCTGGTGACACTCACTGGGGCTGCCACAGGACCAGAGGAGCCTGGGAAAACACCTTGCTCAAGTGACTGAGATTTACAGAGCTCACATGCATCATGGTGTTAGATAAGGTTCGACTTGCAAGGTGTGTTTTGGCCATGCTTCAAACAGCCTTGGGGTTTCCATTAAAATCAGCAGCTACAGCTCTGGCAGGAAGAACAGCAGGGGTTAAACCCAGCCTGCCCCATGGATTTTGGTCTCTGAAAACAAATTCAAACCCCCCCCACGTCTGGCCCATCAGCCAAACACCGGCAGAATGCAAAGGCAACACCTGGAAAACAGTTTATTCTGCCTGGGATGGGAATTGCCCAGCAAAACAAACAAACAAACAAAATAACCCTTCTTTTTTCAATGTATGATTTGCACTATCTGGTGAGCAAGTTGCTGTATCACTACGTGTCCTGGTTTTAACAACAGCATCAGTCAAGTGCCAGATGCTGGTCTTAGATATTACTCCTGGTTTTCACTGTCACAGCTCAGATGAGAAATACGCCTGAGTCTGTGTATGACCAGGAGAGACACCCACAGGAAGGATCTTGCTGCCACATATAAAGACAAGGCATTGAAAAACAGAATATAAGAGGAAACCAAGCTGACTGCTTTTATCCACAAAATTCTTTCTATTATTCGTGGTTTTAAAACTAAGCATGTAAACTCTAATGTTACTCCTAATATGAACATCAGGAACCACAGAAATCATTAAACAGTGAGCTATCTTTAGCATATTTGGGATATTAAAATACTTCTAGCTCAAGGCTGAAAATCCTATTCAAGTTATAACATGCTTCTAGAAAGCCTAGAAAATGTCGCAGGTAAAGACTTTTGAGACCACTCCTCCCTGCCTTTTCCTACTCCATGGTCCAAAAGGGAATAGATGTACTCACTGGGTACTGCAAGGTCAACACTCTGTAACTCAAGGATTTTTTCCCCCTCGTTTCATGCACTGTATTTTGTTTTCTACTATATTAAGCCAAGATGATTAATATTTCAAGACCTGAAGAAAGCTCTCCAAACACACTGGCTGCTCCTAAAGCACACACAGCCATTTTGCTTCAAGAATCAACTACTCCTGAAGACAGCTTTCTTCATTTTAGTGTGCTCAGAGATTCACCACATTTCACAACAGACATAAAAGGGCATTAGAGAATGTGCTGCATTAAACCAGGAGTTCTTTGCTCCCAAGAGCTCCATGGTAGCGCCGCTTAAAAACTCGAACCTAATCCTGTAAAAGCTGTTCTTAGCATGAAGTGCTGCTGCCACACCTATTACAGCTACAGATGGAACTTTTTTTTGAAGGGTAATGATTTAGTAGGCAAACAAGAAGCCTGCACAGAACTCATTCCCTGGAAGTCTTTATTGCTTGCTCATGACAAATCTTCATGCAGCTGCTTTTCTAGGAAGGATTTGCTGGGTGAGACCCAGCATGAATGGGGTTCTTACACAGTTTTCGAAAGATGCCTTTGTAAAAAGATTAGTTCACATGTGCAATGCAAACTTTGAGTTCAATTTCTTAGCTTTGCCTTAATTAGTTCTTCCTGTGAGGTTTCTTTTTGTTTTTTGAAGGAGAAAAAAATTTTTCTCACATTCAGGTCACCCCCAAGTGTAACACGGTTACAATGGGCTGCACCACATTCAAGGGAAATTCTCAAACAAAAATATTTTCACTTCACAGTTTTTCCTCAGAACAAATCACATTAATTTAAATGGACATCAGCTTGAAATAATCATGCTGATGTCTCTGAGTTACAATATTAAAATCTAATTGATTTCTATTTTTCTTAAAGCAAGACAAGATCTGGCAAACATTGCTCGTCATTATTACATGCCTTTTTCCTTCTTTTTTCCGAATATATCAGAGTGATGCATGTCAAAACTGCAAAAATTGCTCTGAAAAATTATGGAACTTCAGTCAAATCTAGCTGTAAATTTTCTCAAGCTGTTTTTCCAACTCTGTTTTCACATTAAAACCTGATTTTCAGACTTAAAGATTCCTCAAAAAAAGAGAAAGAATATGTGTGTGGGCTGCAAAGTCTGCTTGCTTGGTTTCTCCAAATGCTGAATTTTTGACTAGAAAATTTTAGGCAGCAATTTCAGAATTTAAAAACTCATCTCATAGTGGATGGGGCTCTAATCACATTCTTTTTAAACACCGCTACAACAAAATACTTGTAATAAATTGGTTTTTACTATTTTTAAATAAGCTATGTTGTTGGGTTTTTTAATTGGGGTCAGGGGAAATATTTAAGAAAATTATTCTTTCAAATTTAGAGTTGTTTGAAAAAAAATCCCCCAGTACTTGCTCTTAAATTGTTCCTTTATCCTTGTGGAAATGGCAATAATTCCTTCCGAGTTAGGAAAAGGCTTGACACACCTAATAGTCCTTTAAAAAAATTAAAAATTGTGTAATGTTTGCAAAGGGTTGGATAAAGAAATAATCCCAAACTGCTGACAAATTCCTAAACCATTAAAAATGCAGTGCACATCCTAAAAACATCTCAGGGAGCTCCAGGCAGAGGCTCTGGTAGTGCCTGGAGGCTGAGCAGGACTGAGGCAGGGATGGGAGACACCCCTGAGCCTGGCTGGGATCTGAGCAGTGATGGGATGGAGAAGGCCCAAGAGGGGCAGCCCCGAGCTGAAAACTGCTGGGCAGGAGCTCTGGCAGCAGCCCTGGACACCAGGGACCAAGGGCAGCAGAAATCAGAAATCCTGCTTGAAGCCTCGGCCTCTGCTGAAGAGAATTGTAACCAAGAAAATACTGATTTCTGATTAGGACCTAATAAAGTAACTAGGGAGAAAAACAAGCACAGAAACGTGGTTTTATTCAAGTAAATCTAGTAAAAGTCAATCAACTGATATTAGAAGCAAATGTGACAGAGATGTTGTGAAGTGCCCACTCTCAGCAGCCCCGTGGGATGCAGTCCTGCACAGCCCAGCAGCACTGCCTGCAGAGCCACGGCCATGAGATCCCTGTGCCAAAGGCTCAGCCCTCCACACAAGGAAAGGGCCCCCAGGCAGGACAGGACAGGACCACAACCAAACTACGCTCCTGCTGCGCCCTCCTGCCCAAAAGGAGCCCTCTGTACCCCCAAGAACATTGATTATCACGGGCAGGCGAGCAATGCTGCTAACACCTGTGCAATCAGCTCTGCTGGCAGAAGCTATGCATTCCAGTTCCCTTTCTTGAAGCAGAAAAATATGTTAGCTATAAACCCAAGGAAACTTCAAAATTCCTCAAGAAGCAATTTTAATAAAATCGCCCTCTGCATACAACAGAAGAGGGAAAACCACTTTTAAGTCAATGATTGTAGCCAACTTTAAAGAAAGACTCCAAAATAGTACTCTTGGAGAAATGAAGGACAAGGCATCTAATTTAATAAGAGATATCTCAATGTCACATTTATACATTTCAGTGAGAAAAGAAATTTGTGTTTAAAGACTTGAAAAAATACTTTGGTAGCACATTTGATGTGTTTCATCACTGGTTGCTTTTCCTACAGCTCTTCTCCCTGGAAATATTTTGAGCTCACGTTTCAACTGCACCCTCAGGAACAAAAAGTTACATTTATTTTCCCCTTGAATGTTGTTCTTAGACTTTAAGAGGATGGATTTTCTCTCTCTCATCATAACAAAACTACATCTGCCACATAAGAAGGCAGCATCTTCTTAGCTTACTTTTACTGTTATTGCCATTTCTGAACAGATTCTTGTGTGTTAATTATAGAACTCGATTGTTTGGATAGTCTCTTTTGATGAGCTTTCTGCCCCGCACCATGAACCCCTCTGTTATTGTACAGCTGTTTTACTTCCAAATGCTCATCAGGGTTTTCTAATTGTCAAGCTGTCCCAGCAACCAGGTCTTTTGACCTGAAAGTCAAAGAAAGGGAGTCACCCTTGTCTCCCCGACATGAATACCCCAGCAGTCCCAGTGGGCCCCTGATACCTACGAGACAATGCCTTTACAGATCATTGCCACTACAAGCATAATTGGGTTTGGGGTGAAATGAGAAGATTTAAAATAGGATGAATTAATGAGTTTCTTGTAAAATTAAGTCATTCTCCTGGTCCAATCTAATTACTAACTGTAATGCCCCTGAGGGTGATAAATAAAGATCCTTAGAAGCCAAGCAGGAGGGAAAAAAAAAAAAAAGCTTTCTCTTGAGCATTTCTTAAAAGTCAAGTTGTAGAATGTGATGTGATATACCAAATGCTCTTTCCAAATAACGTCAGATTCCTTTGATGTTCACATTGTAAGATCTTTGCCTCCTGTTAATAATGACTGTACTATTGCTACACATAAAAAGGAGCTCCCCATCTTTAGCTGGTATCTCTGATGAGAAAACCAGTATTTCTACACACTAAGCATGTATTTTTGATGCATGAGTGGCATAAGGAAACACAAAAATCCCATTGGGGAAGAGTCTAGACTGTTTGACTGTAGAGCACTTTTACTTCATGATTGGGTAAAAACTCAGGAAGTTCAAAACAGAAATAAAGGGACCTTGGAACATTATTGTAGTATGATTTCAAATCCAAACTCTGAGTATCCAAGCCACTGGACCTGTACATGCAGATACCCTAGCAGGTTAAGCACTCAGACCTTTGCAAAGCTGCAGCATAAACCAAGTGGAGGAGCTTTTCACACACCCAACCTGAACAACCATAAAAAAACCAAAATTAAACCTCTTTGGTTATTTTTCCCCCAGTATAGCTTCCTCAGCTACAGGTCTGTTGCTAATGCTGTGGTTTGCTGATTTAAGGCAGGGGAGTGATCCCGTGATGCCAGTCACAGCAGGACTCAAACATCTTTGGCAAATCTAAGAGTACCCTGCCTGATTGTGCATCCATGAAGACATCATCACCTCGTTGACAGGTGGCCAGATTTTTATTTGGCCCATGGGAGACTAGAAGGTCAGTTTCCTACTTCAGTTTAAGAAACGAGGAGCTCAAGTGATCTTTGGTGTGGAAACAAACCACCATCACCATCCAAGGTCTCTCACTGAATCCTCAGGAGGGAAAGGGATGAGGCACTCACTGCTAACTGCAAGGCACCCATTCCATTGCCACAGCCTGTCAGAGAGAGCAGGGAATGGCAGTGCACTGACATCAGCCAAACCCTGCTGCACCATCAGGCCCACCTCACTTAAGCTCCTCCGTGCTCAGTCCTCTCCTGTAACACTTTACTTTGACAGACTCTGGTGGACCTGCAGGGCCAGCAGCCAACACTGCCCGTGAAAGCCAAGGCAGACAGGCATTCAGTACCTCTGCCATCTCCTTGGTCACTAGGTCTCGTCCCCACTGAGCCCTGGCACTGTGTTTTCCTCAGCCTTCCTTATTGTGCCTGCAGGAGCAGGCGTCCTTGGCGTCCTTCCTATCCCACACCAGACAAACTCCAGCCTAGCTTTGGCTTTCCCAACACCTCCTCTGCATCCTCAGGCAATGGCTAGACTCCAGAATCCTCCTGGGTGCTTCTCCTGTGTGTCTGAGCTGTGCCAAGGGCTCCCTGCCCATCCACCTTGCCTTCTACAACACCCCCTTTACCTTCTGCAGCTGCTGTGCATGTGCTTTAAAACCCACCAGCCACTGTGGGCTTCTTCACTGCCCTCCTGATA
This sequence comes from Euphonia xanthogaster, assembly GCA_034509185.1. Lineage (NCBI taxonomy): Eukaryota > Metazoa > Chordata > Aves > Passeriformes > Fringillidae > Euphonia > Euphonia xanthogaster. The sequence continues at coordinate 17,645,271 of JAYDZK010000016.1, read as the reverse complement.
AAATTCCTGAACAAGCCAAAATCTTCTAACCTGAATCCCAGAGCTTTAATTTATTTTTTTTTTAATATACATGAAATCCAGGGAAACAAACCACAAAAAATGAAGTCTCCAGCTGAGCAAAGAGCACAAGCACAACAGGACTGGACACCTGACACGGCAATCTGTTCAAGAGAGAGCTGCAGGCACTAACAAAACTCCCAGGTGTATGACACAAGAACCAGAATGGCCTGTTGATCCCAGCCAAGGAGGTCCTGTTCACCTGGGTATCACTTTCTTTGCACAGCCTGCAGAGCCAATTGCCAGATGTTTTTGCCATGCATTTGGTCACTGCACACTGTGGGCACATGCCACTGCTGGCATGGCCAAATCCTCTCTGCAGGGACAGGGTTTGTGGGCTTGGAGTGCCACTCCTAAGCAGCAACACTTTTTTTCTCCTGTGTTTTACACAGAGAAATATTTTGCTCGTCTTCTACAGAAATATTACAAATCAACTTGTACCTCAAAAGAAATAAAATTATACTGAAAATGCAATCATTTGAAAAGCTTAAATCTGCTTCATCAGTCCCCTTTTTCTAAAGAAACTAGATAGTCAAAATCATAAACTAAAAAATTAAATACATATGCAATTCATATATTAAGTTTAATAGGTACATACATAGAAAAGTTACAAATGAAAAACTAGCTTTAATTCTTAAAAATTAAGAATTATTCCGAACTTTGCTACATAGCTGATAGATCACAACTGCTAAACAAACTCTTCTTAAAGATATACGAATTTGAAAATCTCACATTTCTATGTATTAATAATAATACCTTATCTATGCAACCCTTTTCTCTGCTACAGCTGTGGTGTTTGGGGGAGTAGATGAGGATAAGCTTGACATTTCTCACATCATGCTCACTCCTGGCCTTTGACAGCACCCTGATCTCACGTCAGCTCTGTCAACCCCACCAGTACACAAAGCTCCCAGCCCTGCACCAGAGGGGGGAACAGCTGGAAAATCTCACCAAGGAAAATCAGCCCCTGGACAGAACACTTGCTGCATTGGGCTTTTGTCTGAAATAAAAATAAAAAGCTAAAAATTCAAGGACTAGGTGAAAAAAAATTATGACTGAAAATAACCACAAAAAAAAAAAAAAAAAAAAAAAAAAAAAAAAAAAAAAAAAAAAACCCTTTGTCAGTGAGAAGTCAGCACTTTCCGGGAGAAGTGGAAATCCCAACCTGCTCTGCTCTCTACAGGAAGATATTTGCTAGCACTGGCAAGCGAAGCGGCCGACGGCCAGCAGCAGGAAGCACAGGGGACACTGCCTGCGCAGCGGCACCGGGACGCGTCCCTTCCGCGCCGGCAGCGGAGCGCCGAGAGCACACGCGGCTGCGCGTTTAAGTGCTTCACGCAAGAGGATGGGCTGCTGAACTGGGGACTTGGCAGGTCCCTGTTTGCATTTTTACTTTTAAAAAGTCTTCGAACACTGCACAGATGCCCTGGTATGATAAAGCGCCTCCGCTCAGAAGCAGCGCTGGAGCAGAGAGCACGGGCACTGCCAGCACACTGACCCGAGTGCCAAGGGCACCGAAAACACTGCTCTGAGCCAAGGGCTCTGATGTTCTGCTCTTCTGAGTGCTCAGGCTGTCACTCTGCTCTATCACAGACTTCATCTAACTTTGAAAGTTTAATCACCTTTCTACAAGCTGTGAGATTTAAGGGATGAGTCAACTAATCAGTTTCAAATAATTACTCAATTAGAAAAACGAGTTGATGGATTCCCTTGAACAGAAGCAGCACAAGGAGAATCACGAAACTTACAGATTTTCAAGCAAACCTAAGATAATAAGGTGGGGGTTCTTATAAAAAAACAAAACAGAAAATTTCGATTTTTGTTCTTTAGCAACTACATTTTACAGGGGGAAAAAAATCCCTAGTGAAGTTTTATGATATACTCCAGTGAAAGCTGATTAATTGGCCTGAATCTCCACATTAACAAGCCCTAATCCTCTTGTCAGGAGACCTGCTTACAAGCTTCTCTCCCCAGTGGTGTAAAAGCACTGATGAGAACAGAGATCTGTATCTCAAAAGCACTGTCCAGCCAGCCTGGGATTATCTCTCATCTCCTAAATCTTAACAGCTCTGTAGAAAGGCAATTAAACCTCCAGAGTTAGATAAGCCTGTGATAGAGCACAGCATCAGCTTGAGCACTTTAAGACAGAAAGGCCCACCACAGAGCTCTGACATTACTGTTTAAAATGTCTCTTTGCTCCTAACACAAGCATCAGCTCAGGGTCCTGGACTTGGCAAAGATTGTACTTGTAATGTATTACAGAGCACCTAACACGTTATTCCCCGTTATTTTAAAGGTGCTTGTATTTTATACAGGCTACTGAGACATTGCAAGTTGGCTGAAATAATTATTACATTAATACCCCTTAACAAATTGTCTGTAGTGAAGAATTTGAGGATTGATCCTGCCCTTCAATCCCTTAATGCTGTCTCTTTTGTGCAAGTGGAATTTCACTCCGCAGCAGAACCCAGCATAGCTGCAATGTTTTCTGCTACTGTTTGAACTTGTATCATGAGTGTGATGGAGCCACGTCATGGCAGCAAACTAAAAACTACAGTGTTTTTCTGGGCTTTTTTAATTCTGGCTTTAACTGCGAGCAGCCTGGAACACAATTAAACCTCCTATCTCCAGAGCTGTAGCAAGATGTCTTAATATGGTTTAATCATCACATCCTCTCTAGATGGCTGTACAACATTACATATAAACAACAAAAAAAAAGCTATTTTGGTCTCCCCAGAGAATTGCTTGACACAAAGGTTTTGGAAGATGCCTAAATATAGACAGTTCTGGTGAGATCTGGGTCTATGCAAGATAACAACTCTGCACTATTTTTGACTGTTTAACAAAGATGCTGGGAACACAATGACTTCAAAAAAACACTGCTTTGGCTCTCCCCAGCACCAAAGAAAATAGACAAGGTGCTTACATAGTCACTTAGTTAGGGAAAAAAACAAGTCCAACTGCTAACTCTGCACTGCCAAGTCCACCACCAAGCCATGTCCCTAGGTGCCACATCTACGCATCTTTTAAATACCTTTGCTTCTGAGAGACTCCCATCAGCACCACTGTAAAAAACTATCAAACCTCTACTAAGTAGTACATCAATCAAAATAGTGGCATGCAAATCATGATCCATTAATACTTCACACTTGATTACCCATGACACTTCAGAGAGGGTCATACATTGATGAGTTGCTTCTCTCTTCTTTGCCCTTTGCTGTTTGGAGCACATGAGCACTTTCAGTTCATTACCAATGCAAAATTCAGCACAAAGCTCAACTTCAGCAAGAGGAAAACAGCAGCTCAACTGTTTGTCCTTTTCTCCCTAAATCTGCTCAAGCTGCATATTTCTCTGTTCTAAACAGATCCCACCTTTTCAGAAGTATTGGACTTGAGGCACAGGCAGCTGCACCCTTGTTTAAATGTGGCACTTGCTACCAAAGAGGTTCTGCAAGAGGAAGACTCAAACCACCCAGGATTTCCCTAGATGCCTTTCCCCCCCCCCCAGCTGTCTCCTAGATGTGAAAATCAAGCTGAAGTTTCACAGAATGGGTAAGGTTGGAAGGGACCACTGGAGGTTCTCCACTCGAACCTCTCTGCTCAGGCAGGGTTCTATAGAGCACATTACTCAGGATTGTGTCCAGACCACTTCTGAGTATCCCCAGGGCAGGAGATTTGCCCCTCACTGGGCTAACCCCCAAACATGCCAGGAGCCATATGGAAGCTATTCACCCACACTTGTTCTCCCTCACAGCCAGAAGCTTCTCAACCAGGGGCAATCTCACAGCTACATGGGAGACCAAGACAGGTGTAACTCCTGGCTCTGCCAGAGGCTGAGAACAGCTTGCCTGGCCTGCCTCTGGCATTCATGGACACAACAGTGTGCATCACTGTCTCAGAGAGGAAAAACCATTCCTTTTCCTCCCAAATGCTCTGGCCTCACCTTCTGCTCACTAACTTCCAGCTCACCTCTCTACAGATCATGGGAGATTGCTTTTTTATGGATAACCCTCTCACAGGAGTTATTGGCATGAAAGAAGCAGGGAAAGAGAAAGCAGGGGTGCTCCTTTGGGCCCCCTAAACTGAAAAGTGTAAGTACACAGACACCCAAAGTGTATGCTTCAATATCCCTGCCTCAGTTTATCCACTGAGTGGCAATAAGATTCACAATACATACACCTAAAAGCTGTTTTGAGGTTTAATTAAGCAATAGAGCACTTGGAGATCTCCAGATAACAAGATGCCCATAAAACAAGAGGAGGTGATTATTTCTGATGAAACAAATCACAGCAACAGCCTTACTCAGCAGGGAATACCCAGGGCTGTCTCAGCTCTCCTTTTACAGCCTTGATGGAGGAAGCTTGGAGAGATTGCTTAGCTGCTCTTTTGCATCTCAAGCTTTGGTAGAATGTTCAAGAGGATGCAGCAAAATGCCTGCATGGGCTGCAGTCTTAGAGATGTGAAATACAGCCCCTATTTAAAAATCAAAGAGCTGGGAATCTTCTCCTGTCAACAAGCCTTCCAACAAAGAAGAATAATTTAGCAAGGATAGCTGAAATCTCCCACCTTAGGGTGATTGGGTGGCTGTAAGGAGAAATGCGTTTTGGCAGTTCCCACATTCTTTTGTCAAACTTCTGTTGTCTGGGAAAGAGCAGAGTGCCAGAAGCCCTTGCAGGTGAATACCTTGGCTGTTTCATGCTCATTTGATTCAGAGCAATAGCGTGTTTATCTAGATGTTTGGAAAGTTATTAATGAGATCAGCAAATCCTTTCCATGTATAAATTGTAAATCACCTTCAGCAATGCCATGTAAGTTATCGAGTCAAGTGAGAACATGCCTATTTATCTGTGATAGTCTTTTACCACCAATAAATAAAAGCAAGACAGGGAATTACCTCAGGAGAAAATAGCTCTGAAGCAGAGTCTGTAAGGTCACCAACAGAAACAGCAGCACAGCAGAACCCCTGTGAAGTTGTGTACAATGACATTCTGAAGGACATGCCCAGGAGTGGCACTGCACCAATGCAGGAGAAGGAAAGCAGCACTGAGCTGACCCCATTCAGGTGCATGCACAATGCTTTCCACCACTCCAGTTCACCAGCACTTGCTCTGCAGAGAGCAGATGTCTCCCCCAGGCCTGCACAGAGTGCCTCTTTTCATCCTCACACATCCCTGCAGAGTGAGGGAAAGGCACTTGATGTACAGAGGCTGGTTTGGAGGACCTGCTGTCACAGCCCCAGCAAGCAAGAGGCTCAAAAAAAGAGCAGCCAAAGAGAGACCAGTTTTATGAGGGGCTGCTGGGGGTTCTGGACAAGAAGAATCACAATTTGAGCTAGACTCAGTTTTTAAATCCTCTACTATCCTGAATTCCTAAGATGTATGGTATCTTTAAATCAGAGCTCTGCCCATCCACCTTGCAGGTCCAGGCAACCCAGAGATTTACAGCACAGCTGCTGCTCCAGCAGGACAGGATTTGGCCCAGCTGTGCAATGGACATATCACCTGGAGGTAGACATTTAATGAATCCTTTAAGAACTCTTCAAGGGTCCTGCAGAAAGTCTCCCTTTTGATGAGAAGGTAAATTAAATAAAATCCTGGGGGGAAAAAGCCAATGTCAGGCATGACCAAAAATAGCTGTGATAGGTCTCTTCTGTCCCAGCTTGGTATTTGCCAGGCAGCTCCAGGGAGGCTCTCAGCAGACACACCAGTGAGCAGCAGAAATGATGAATTACAAGAGGATGGCAGGGCCCTCTGACTTGCTCCAGGGGAAGCATCTGGAGTGTGAATCCACCTGTACCAGAGCAAAGCCACCGTGACTGAAAGCCTGCATGGTGGAGGTGCCTGTTGCTCCTGTGGGAGATGGAGCTCACACTCTGGGCACTGCAGGAGGCACAAACCATGGCATGATAACACAGTCCCAAGACCAGCTCCAGCATGAGGAACAAACCCACAGCTGAGCCAACTGCTAAAGCAAATGAAGACTTCTCAGGTGACTGGGTTAATGTCACCTAGGGCTCATGAGGAGTTTTCTTCCCTCTCTCCATACAGATCCCAGGATGCCAACCCCATTCCCAGTGGGGCTTTGTCAGGTTGCCCTGAGCCTCCTGCAGCCCAGGTCACCAGAGCAGGTACCCAGAGGGCACACACAGTCCCCAGGCTGGGATCCAGGTCAGGACACAGCCCAGCCCACAGAGCCTTCACTCCAGCAATGGTGACACACAAGAAGGAAAGCTTCCCTTCAAATTCCTTCTGGATGTCATACAGCTGCTAATTAGGAGAAAGTGAAAAAACAAATGCAGTTTTGCTTCTTAATCTGGAAAAGCATCTGTCTCCAACAAAACTACTGGCAAATAAACTCAACAATAACATTCCATTTTGGCTCGGAGGCCCCCATGGTTGACATGATAGAACTATTTATTCAAATATCTACACAATACTTAATTTAATGCAAGATAATAAAGAAATTAATTGTGGTAACCATGGAGCTATTTAGAAATGGCCAAAAGCACCACTGACTTCAGTCCAGGCCACAAAAATTTACTCCAGCCAAGAAAAGTGGTGGCAAGGCTGGAGCTGGCGCGTGACTCACGTCCGCCCTGATCACCCTGCGCTCTTCCTGATACGATAAGCTATCAGCTCAGAGCTCTTATGAGTACCACGTTATCTACTCTCACTAAACCATATCAAGGCTTAATTTTGCCTCAACAATTAACAAAATGCTATCACCAACATCCCAATTGTATCCAAGATAGCTTAGGAGAGCGACGTTTTAAAATGCTCTTGACATGGTGATCTTACAGAAGTGAAATAAACTTGCTTGGGTATGCAGGACAATGCAAATGCAGGACAAAACAATCTGTTTTCAGCATATATTTCTCACTTTTCAAGAGATCCCAAAGTCACACAGAATAACCTCCACTCCCACCTTCAGCCAAGACAGAAGACCTGAGGCAGAAATGGATTTTTTTCCCCCTTTTTCTCTCTGCTTCTGTCAACTACCAGTAGGGTCTTCCCAAAATAGAAATACCTTGAAAATGTCATTGTCTTCCTGGTGTTCTTCTGACTGTCGAGTTTCATACAGAGAGGTACCTTAAAATACAGATGGATAATCCTCTAGAGCAGCCCCAGCTTTCCCCTGTGCCCACCCCACAGAAGGGTTATTTGCACTCTGCCTTTAACCACCAAAACTGAGATCCCAGAGGATTTGCTAGGTTGCTCCAGCAAGGGGTCCTCCAGGGACCACCATCAGTTAGAATTTGCAAGCACTTCGTCACTCGTTTACCAAAACTTTTATTAGACTATTAAAAAAGGAGAGCCTGTACTTTCAAAAACTAACACTCAGCATAGCAGTTTTCCATGTTCCTCACTTGTAATTACTTAGCGCTTTCTCTTGCATGCATTCATTAAGAAATATAAATTTAAATAAACAAACCCCAGATTTTCTAGCAGAACCAAACCATTAAATTTGTACATAATCAAAACTCGAGGCAGTTAAGCAGAACAGGAGGAAATGTGCTGGCTGCAATGATTTAGTTATGGTGTGTCTGATGTGCCAAGTTTATTTTCTAGACATAATTTTCCTATGTGGAGGTGCAGCCAAACAGCAGCCACTAATGGATCAGTAAATCTGCACTGTGCCAGGCAGAGCCCCAAATACATGAGATCAGCAACCAGCTGGGGGAAGGAGGATTTTTGCTATATTTTATTCTTATGCATTTGCTTAGGTTTTGTGAATGAGACACTTAGGGCTATTTTTGCAGTTGTACCCAACCCATCATGGGAGATAAGCAATCTTTTATAAGACCCATATGAATCACTCTTTCCAACATTAAGTGGATTTTGGTATTGCAAACACTTAGTGACTTTATTCAGGCATGCACCAAAGAAGCCAAGGCCAAAAGACAGAGCAGCTGCTCTGGGATATTAAAAGGTTTCCCTGAAATGCTGTCAAGGAGCAGCCTCAGCATCCAGACACCTCAGTGGTTACCTGAACACTCACAGAGAGCTGCTGCTGACTCATAACCCAATTGCACTGGAAATTCTGCAGTTGGGGAGCACAGGGCTGCCTCAGAGCTCCCCCGCCTTGTTACGCACACAGAGCCCATGACAAAGAGCATTTGCAATTCAGAGCACTCACAGATTCAAGGTCAAAGTTTCCAAGTTTCAGGAATTCACCCTAAGTGCAAAGTCTAAAGCGCGGGTACCAACAGATTGATTTTTTAGTGTCTACCTGAAGAAAGCAAAGATGAAGGCTATCATTAGTTCAGCTTCTTCAGGGGGACTTCCCTGTCAGTGTGTGTTAGAGACTCGTTAAACAAACTGTTCTGCAGTAAATCACATGGAAATGTGAACTCAGCAAATGCCAGAGGCAACGGCAGGCGGATATGAATGACAATCAGAAAGGCGTGTCAGGATGCTTGAGGTATGAGCCATGAAGTGCTCCTGAAATTTCACCTGCCCACATTGGGACAAGAGGTTGTGGCCTTCAAAAAAAAGAAAAAGAAAAAAACAAGGGGAAAAAAAAAGCACTTGATGTGCTAATTAGAAAGTAAACTCTATGTCTGAACAGACATCCAAATATTCCAGCCTCAGCAGGGAATATAACCTAGAGATTGTGGGAATTAGTCTGAATCAGACCTCACTAAATGGTCATGGAAAGGTTGGAGGAAGACAGGGCAAGCCAACAGTTACTGCAAGCACCTCTTTAGTCAGAGGGAAGACTGAATTTTTTTCACATAATCATTCATTTGTACTCATGGGCTTCTGAAATAGATTTTCAGACCTCTGTTCATCTTCTCTGAGCTGCTTCTAATTCTTAGAAAACACACGAAGCTGATAACAATCCTTGCAGATTTCGAGAAAGAAAAGCAGACAGACACATACCTTAGCTGATTAAATGTTGAACATTAACATCCATTACCATCACCAGCAGCTAGAGATAACTAACAAAGAGGAACATGAAATCACATTACTGCATTCAGCAAACCTTCAGAAAATGCTACTTTTCACAGTCAAAAATAGCATACCTTACCAGCCCAGATTTCACCAGCCCATTCTGTCAGCAGTAAAAGCTGTTTTCTAGGCCAGGCATTTTCCATTAATGCAATCTGATTTGCCACTGCATTTTGAGAAAGCTAAGGTGAATGTGTGATACTGAGAGAGGACAGTCGGTAATCCAGAAATGAAAGCCTGAAACTCCTCGTGTAGGGCAAGGTCAAAGAACAGCTGCCCATGGAAACCCCTGCACAGAGAGACTTGCATACCTCATTCTCACTGGTATTCCCAGGAGCTTTGTACTAAGGGTATTTTAAATAAACAGCAACATACATCTCAACAAATGATTTAAAAAATGTGGAGGTAATGACTTCTCATATGGCTTTACTGCTGCTTGCACTTACAAATATGTCACCTGGGTAGTTTTATCTCTCACATTAGTTGATATTTAAGAAGTTCTGATTATTACTCACACCGTTCTGAGTGTTATATCTGTTCCTAGCAACTGAGAGAGGAAAACAAGCCAAAATAAAACACAATGGTGTTTTTGAAGCCACAATGTAATAGCCACACGGGATAAAGTCCTGCCTGCATGTTTCTAAGAACTGTGGTACCATGGAGAGTTAGTGATGAAAGAGCTGGTGGAAGTTTTTGATAAAGACAACTACCTCTCATAAGCTACAAGCAAACTAAACAAAAATTAACAAGCTCCATAAAGCAATTAAAATCCAAAGTGTAAAGTAGCTGTAATGACCCAACAGCCTGATGACTGCTCTCATAAAACCACCCTCATAATGCATGGCCTGAGTCTCCTCACCCTGATATCACCATAAAATTAAACAGCAAATTGAAATTCTCATCCTCTATCAGTGGGGTTTCACTGATAGAAAAGTTGTAAGGCAGGAGAAGCAGAGCCAAGGGCCATGCACTGAGAAGCCTCACAAGAAAGCAGATCTGTGCATCACAGGATGCCTGAGTTTGGCTCGCCAGAGGCCAGCTATCAGCACTGCACTCCCTGCACACCATGTGCTGCTTTATCAATCCCACCCTCCACAGACAATTAAGTGGGAACTGTCACTCACATCCTAGAGGCAAAGCACATCCCTCCTGACAGTGAGAAAAATGATTCTCCAGTGGGCTTAAAAAAAATAAATTAACCAAACAATCCCCACCCCAAACTGCAGAAGGGAACAAACACCATGTAAACCCCTAATTTCTGCATTTTAAACCTGTCTCATTACTGGGTGGGCAGCCCTCCTCTTTCTATCCTGCCCTCTGCACTGCCAATAGAATACTGCTTACAACTTGATGTGATTCAGCCTTAAGAGAACATTCTCATTCTAGACTTGCACCCAGCTGAAAAGTTTCAAAGATGTTGTAAGACTCAATACAATAAAACAACTGTCCTTGGTCTTCCAGATAACAAGGCTTTTTTAGTGTTTCAAATAACCAATACACATTCCACGCATATTTAAACACATCTTTGTGTTATTTCTTTATAAAGACAACTTTGGTCCTCACAAAAGAGGCTGTTCATGGTCCTAGGTAATGCAGACTATATTAATTGGGCAATCCCTCACACTGATTTTGGAATGCTAATTCGGACAGAGCCCAGCTCTCACTGCAGCCACTGTCATTTGCTGACTCTTTAGAGGGGTGGCAGTAAATCAGGAACACAACAGCACATTTGTGAGGTGAATTTCAAGCATGCTTGGGCATCACAGCGTGGCTTGAGCAGTGCTCCTGAACCACCAAAGTTGATGGGTTGAGATTTAACCACCTAGTTTTAGGTGGTAGATGTCATCAGCAGTTTGGGATCAGCTCTTAACTTTGGATGGAGCAAGAGAGTTCAAAAATTAACTAGATACCCCCTGCCAGTATCTATCACCAAGGCTCTGCCAGGAATGAAGCAACTCTCAGTCCCTGCTTGTGCAGCTCATATCAAAGTTAACCCTCAAATGCATGATATTAAAGAGTCCATGCTACATAATAATTTGGGGCACCACCTGCCTGCAGAAAATACAAGCAGCATGTTTAAACAGATGGAACAGCCCATGAAGCACAAACCTCCCCAGCTTGGGCCAGAGCAGAGGAGCTCAAAGCAGTGAGGATTTGCATAGATGCCCCTGCACCCCTCCCTCCTGCTCTCCTGAAGCCATTCCTGAGGCTGCACCCTGAGGAAGGCTGAGGAGGGAAAGTGGAGCCTGGCTGGGGCACCACCCTGCAGTACAGGGAACTGGAGGCATCAGAGCGGTGCCCTCTGAAGCTGGGGATTGCTCAAGGAGCTCCGGGATGGAATGGGGCAGCCCCAGGCTGCCTGTGCAGCGTGCTGGCTGGCCCCAGCTCCCCAGGGCCACAGAGCCTGCTGAGCCCTCTGTGCTTGCCCTGGGCACTGCAGGGGCTGACTCAGCAAGGCTTGGGTGCTTCAGGCTGAGAGCAGCCCGTGGGAAAGGCTTGGCTTTACAGTACCTCCAGATCTACTCTTTAGCAAAGCCTGCTCCATAGCCCCACTCCTTCCCTTCCCTTCCCATCAGTGTCAGCTGCACCAGAACCAGGGTTAGTCAAACCCAGGGTTAGTCAAACCCTTGCTATCCTTAGCAGTTTCAGTACATCAGTTTGCCACAGGTACTTTGACCCAGCAAAACCACCAGCGACATACTGTGACTTGCAATGCTGCCTCCCTTTATGCTTCCTTAGGACACCCCTACATGGCCTTTCCTCTTTTTCAAAATGAAACTTGGTTAAATCCACACGAAATTAAATACAGAGGACCAGAAAGACCCTTCTTTCCTTTAAAGACTTTCCACTGAGAAGTATTTTTGGCAACTGGTGTTTTTTATGAGCTGGGTAATCAGCTACAATTCTACAAAAGACCCCGTTCAGGTTTTGATTATTTATGTGCTTCTTTCTTATACAAAAAGATGCACTGAAACAGACAGAAACTCCCACAGCCAAGCCCTGCCCTGAGCACCATCCCTGCAGCTCAGGTGAGGACTCTGGGCACCGCCACCTCTGCTCAGCTGACACATCCTTTCTGTCCACGTGGGAAACATCCCTGCTGACCCCCTTAATTTCCTGCTACTCCCTCCCTGTTGCAATGGCATTCCCAGCAAGAGCTTTAAATAACAGCCTGGGGTACAAGAAGAGTGACTAACTCTTCGCATTTCCAGTCATACACTGTAATCTCCCAACAGCAACAGCACTGACAAGCCCTTCCTGCAATACTCTATTTAGCAGACTTTTTTTTTTTCTGTGGAAAGATGCTGGTAATCATATCTTAGAGCAATTAGAAACACAAATTGTTTTTCCCTTTCTCCTGGCAGGCTCTGGCTGGCGGTGCCCTTGAAGAGCAGCCAGGACAGGTAGGGCCAGCTGCTGCAGGGAGCAGGATGGGCTGAGCCCCAGGGGCCAGAGCTCAGCTCAGCCTGCTGGGCTTCAGCAGGACTGCTCTGCAAAGGAGGGCTCAGGCACAAAGGGCTGGCTCAGCACCAGGTGAAGCCAAGCAGATGAGCCAGAAAGGATGGCTTTGAAATGGGGAAGAGCATCCCAGTGGCCAGGGCAGGTGACAAGCCATGATGAGAAGATGCTGCCCTCGTTAGGGCTCAGTGTTTTTCAGACAAGGTTCACTGGACAGGTACTGGGGAGCAAAGCACCCATCTGACATGAGAAAGTGAGCTCCTAATAGAAGGTAAACAGGGGCACTGTTAACTTGTCATATTTTATTGCATTGGTCTTGCACTCACCCATGAGATCACTACAGTGGTCTTTACGACTCTAAGAAACTTCAGAATGTTTACACTAAAATCAGCATGAGCCCTCAGCCAAAAAATACACTTCCAATTTTATTAAAAACTAGAAACCCAGTGATTTTCTCACATTCACATAATTCAAAGGAACAGGCCTTCTCTGGCACTTCCCTAAGCTCAGGAGTTTATACTAGCAAACAAAATTAGTGTTGTAGGTTGAAGCTTCTCTTTGATCTGCTAAATAAATCCATAGTAAATTCAGGTTCAATTACAGTATTCAAATTTATGACATCCACAGTGCTTTGTGAAGTTAGTGACAAATGCCAGTTTCATAAGAAAACATGTATTAACGTGCACAAGCCACAAAAAAAGGAAAAATCAATTAGCTCTATACAGATGTATCAAAATGTCCTTTGACAGTTGTATACAGTCTTTTACATGCATTTGTCAATACATTTGATTGTAGCTGTAGATACAGTGAACAACTCACTGTTACAAAGAAATTTTTAGTTTGATACACTGAAAAGTAAAATTTGCTTTACTGATACACCTACATGCATATTCACTAATGCAGTCATTGTTACTGCCAAAATTTCATTTGCATGCAAAATACCTCTGGTGCAAATTACCAATAACATAAGGGAGCCCATGAAATGTTAAAGACTTCAAAGGATGAGAGAAAAACTATTTGCATTTTGGGCCTGATCCAAAGCACATTAAAGTCAAGAGGAATCTTTCCATTGGCCGCAACAGATGTTCTGACTTGAGGAAGTTTTGATGCAAGTCTCTGACATAACAGCAGACCAGCAGGACCACAAAATGCCCTTTCTAAAGAAACTGAAAGCTAACTCTGCTAAATACTGGTTTACTGCGTGGCACTTGTCCCTCAGTGTCTCCCAGGACAATCCCTGCTGCCTCTCCTGCTGTCCAATCCCTGCTGCCTCTCCTGCTGTCCTATCTTTGTTTGATAGCCCACATTCATTCAGCTTTTACACCTACACTTTCTTCTCTCTTGTTCATGGCTTTTAATTTCTTTCTTGCTCTGCAGATACATAACTTCATAACAGTGTTGTTTAATTCCACAAAAGTGACTTATGAGACAGGTATCAAGGCAGGACAATACAAAAGCTGTCAAAATATGTTTTGATAGATCACTATCTATAGAGTATCAACCGCTTTCAGTGCTTGAAAAACAGCCAGTGGGTCTCATAAAAGAGGTAAGCTGCTAGCTGCTCTCATCTCTTTGGGGATAATCAGCTTAATCAATGTTGCTTCAGCAACCTCTGCTCTATCCCATCAATGTTTTAGGTGCAACTTTTCATATGGCAAGAATGTCATAATGGCTCCTACTCCAGGGCAGAAAAAAACCTGTTCACAGAAAGGAAGGGAAACAGCGTGGAAAATGAAAACAAGTGATTGGACTTGCAACAGTGCAGGTACCAGGCAGATAAATAATAGCATGTTTATTTACATAAACTTGAATAATTTATTCCTTTTAGGAAGCAACATTTTTCCTAAAGTGACCCAAAAAAGAAATTAAAGAGTAAAAAGAGCATTTCTCTACCAACAACATTAGCAAATGCTGTATATATTCTATGTTTGTCACCAGTAAGCAAAAACAAACCCCTACAATAAAACCAAATAAACAAAACCAAAACAAAACAAACAAAACCAAAACAACCACCAAAAAAACCCCAAACAAAGAAAAGTACTAGGACATAATGCACATTTTTCTGCCTCTCTCTATTTCAAAATCATAAGCACTCCTCCTATTTCACTGAAAAAGGTTTTATTTCTTGGTTCCTGCAGCTCAGGTAATGATATCATAACTCAAAGGTGGTGCGAGGCTCACTATAGCTCTGACCTCGTAAACAATTTTCATATCCCTTCTCCACATCCTAACAGATATTAGGACTGCACCTGAGCAGACAATATCTCCTCAGGAGTTACTTATTTATTCAACTTGTAAGTGAGCACATGTGCTCCACATTAAGACCAACCTGGATGCAAAGAGAAGGCTTCCTTTGCCATAAGGGGAGCATCTTTCAACAGGCTGAGATACATCTGCCAAGGATCCCACAGGAGGCAATGCAAAATTAAGCCAAAATCCAGCACAGAGCCACAAAGCAAGGAGCACAGCAGCATTTCTGCTGCACACATCTACTCTGGGCTCTTCTGAGTGCCCAGGAGGCTCCAAAGCAAGGAGAGCAGGGGCAGGGCAAGGAGCCAGGCAGCAGCAGCACTCCTGCTCCATGAGCCAGGCACAGCTCTTCATGGCTACTCCACAGCATCCCTGACATTCTCTATCATGACCACAGCTCAGATGCTCAGAGGGGACACTAAGGCCAGGAAAATGAAGCCATGAATCTCTTATGTAGGGCCATGATTCACTGGAAAAGCCAGGGCCTGCCAGGATCCCTCTGGCTCCATGAAGGACTGGAACAAACAGAGAGGGTTAGCCAAGACACCTCCAGAAGGTTCTGTTTAGCTGGAAGTAGCTGGTTAAACTGGAAAGCTGAACAGCACAGAATGAGCTCTAGTAGCCAAGAGACCTCTTCAGACTGAAAAAGTCTCTCTTGAGGGAAAGAAGCAAGGAGACAGTATGATCAAATCTCTCTTTCTAGGTCAGACCTCAAGAGCTGCTTTTCACCTGTAAGACAATGGTGATCCCATAACAACTGTACAAGAGCTCTTTCCACAAGAGGCACAGATGATCCCAGTCAGCCTGTTCCCAGCCCCACAGAGGATAACATGCAGTTAAACCATGCTACTGGATGTCTGACTTACTCTGAAAATCCTCTGATACTGAGCTTCCCCCACATTCCTGGGCAATCTGCACTGGCACTACAGATCTCAGTATTTTTTTTCCCTTGGGTCTAGCCTAATCCTTTGGCTTTGCAATTTAAACACATTTTTTCTTGCCCTGTTTATCAGCTCCATCTTTACAGCCAAATTCTGTGCACCTCTTGTTAAAGAATAAAGGTGAGAGACATTTCAAGATATCTTCAATTTTAAGCAATTCCAACCTTTGAACTACTAAAAGTGAACTGGACAGTAAGCCCTACCACAGGCAGAAGGGATGCCTTAGTCTCTTAAGCCTGCTTAAGGGCTACAAATCCATCAATCAAGTTCTGGACTACTTAGAAAGCCGATGCATAGTGTTTCAATTATTTCCTTCTGGAGTAAGGCCAAAATAAGCTTGTTGATGTGAATAGGTAAAACAGAATCTATTACTTTCTGAAAAATCTCTTTGAGAAGTGCTCTCAAAAATTTAACTCCCCTTACCTTACCAGGAGGACTTACTTGTTATTGAAAGCATGCCTGCAAGCCTCATGATGAACTCAGAGCAAGAAACAATTTATTTTGAGAAATCACAGACAGACTGACTGAAGATAGAGAAATTAGAACCTAATACAGAAAGGAGACACAACTCAAATCAGCACTGGGCCATCTCAATAGGACCCCTATAAAGCATCAGTAATGATTAATAAATTTGAATTTATGCTGTACTTCTGGCTCTTCTGAAGGTTTTTACATAAAAAACAGCAAGAAGAAAATACCTGGCAGAGGACAGGGGCTATTTTCCAAAAATAGTAATGAGGTCTCATTTTCTATTTCATCGGCACAGCTCATCCATAGCCTCACTACCTGGCTGACAACTTCCCTGGACAAAATCAATCAGAGCAGTGGCACCAAGCAGGGCCAAGTCTCAAGACTGTGGAAATACTCCTTGGAAACATTAGGAGCCTTTTTCCAACTCCTGCCAACACTCTGGCAGGGGAGAGGAGGAGCTTTCATCCTTTTAACCATAAAGAGTTACAGGTAAATTGTTGGAGTATCACACCTCCATATACACTTCATACTTTTTTATAATGGGCAAATTCTGCCCTCTTCTATACTCTGACAACCCCTACTAGCTCTGAGTGACATAGATAGAGTATTTGACCTAATTGCATTTTAAAGGTTCTTGCACTCTAAGCTGAGACAGACAACTTTTTTCCTACCCACAAGTCCCTGTGACACAATACTTCTGACACATTGCAAATTTCTGAAGCATTATTCCTTCCAAACAAGTATCTTCCTTGTTATTTAGCCAGGCTGAAGGGCAGTTCACTGTCATTTATGGCACAGGCACAGAAAGGAGTGAATAGCAATTACTCAGCATTTGTTAAAGGGAAGGCCTCACCTTTAATAATTGCACAGTCACATTTCTTTCCACAGGGTCAACCAGAACTCCGGAAAGGAGACTTGTTGATTGACACAAATATGTTTGTATTTCAAAGGGCAAACTACAAAGTCAAATAAAAGGCAATGTTTGCACAAGAGTTAACTTTGTCATTCAGCATTCTCAAAGAGCTCAGCAGTCCCACGGAAAAATGTCTCTCCTTTGCTACACTACATTTTTGACTCAAACTTTAATACAGGTGTATAGAGAGGTCAAATTAGCATTACTGCAAAAGGCTAGCTAAACACAGGGCCACAAGAAAGAGGAGCTAGTGGCAACCTTTAAAGAAGCAGAGGGATATGGTAGGCAGAACTCTCTCCCCCCATATCCCCACAGTGAGCTGGGAGCTGCTAAAAGCTCAGCACAAGTTAGAGCAGCAGGGTCCTCTGATTGCACAGACAGACAAATCAAAGCCCAACCAAACAGGAAAGAGGGTGGAGATCTGCTTTTGCACTCTCATACCCCAATTACAGTTCATCTTGAATAAAAACACTGCACAGTCACCGCCTCAGCACAGCCTAATGGGAAGGAGATGAGATAGTAAGGCCACATACTGCTCTCGGGACTGCTCCACTCCTGTTAAGACAAGGGCAGGTCCCTGCAGTGCCGGGCCAGCCCACAGTGCAACTCCACCAGCCTCTGTCACAGCCAGGGCTGCTCCTCCAAGCTGGACAAGGGCTCCTGCCCCTTTCTGGGGGTGGCCAGCCACCCTCCTTGGCAGAGCTGTGACTGTGCTCCTTTCCCTTCTGCTGCTGTGACTGGAGGTGGATTTCATTCTGTCTTCTCTCCCAAATTAAAGAATCCTAAAGCTACAAATGGGTGCTTTCACAGTGCCCACAACCCTTTGAGCTCACTTTCCCAAGCTATTGGGTGTGTTGAATTCAAGTTACCAAGTGCGTTAATTCTGGGCACATTAAAACTGGGCACCAAGAGCACATCTTCAAAGAGCCACTGAGAACTTTAAGGTGAATCAACTAAATGGATAAAGGATCTGCACTGGGGTAGATTCAGATGAAAAGGATGGAAACAGTCTTGCAGGTAATTAGTGATGCACCTTCAGTTATATATGCTGACTTCACCCCTTTAGCTGATTGCTTTCAACTTTCTTCCCCACGTAGAGAGGCCTTTGAACCTCAAAGCATGACAAAACTGTACATTATTATCAGCCACGTCTGTAGGTATGTGTGCTGCACTCAGCACCCACTGAAATGTCATGTCCAGCCTGAATACTTAGATCCAGTATTTCACCTTGTATGGATTTTTGGAAGTAGTCCAAATTTGGGCCAGCCTGACAGAACTGCACCTGGGAGTAGCAGAGGGAATGGGAACGTGCCATGGGAATGACTTCAGCAGCAAACCACAAAAAAAGTTCTTTCACATTAAGTGTAACTATTGCTACTCTAAGATTAAATATTACCTGGAAATTACACTCATTAACTGCAGAGTCCTTGATTAATGAGCAGGTGGAGTGCACACAGGGACCTGGTCCTGATTTCGGCTGTCTTATTAGCTCTACCCTGGACACTACTGATCACCACAAAAATAAATGAGGACATCCAAGAACTAATTACGAGTGGACAAAATGTGTCAACCTAATAACTGTGTTAGGGTACTTCAGAGATTAAGGGAAGGCTGGCAGATGTGCAAGATGCAAATACTGAAGCCACTAAAAAGAAACAGCAAGAGAACTCTGATATCTTCTGGTATCTCTGGTGAGTGAGACCACAGGATGCCACTCAAGAAATAGTCTCCGTTTCAGAACAGCTCCAGAGGCATTTGGATTACTGCAATCATCTGTTCGTTGGTTTGACAGCGGTGGGCAGAGGAGGAACCCCTAGAGCTGCCCCATTCCCAAGGCAGGGGCTGTGTCTCCTCAGGGAGCAGACCCAGGGAGGGAGGTCTGCATGGGTGAGCAGGAGTCTGGCAGAGAGAGCAGCCCACGCCAGCTCCGGAGTGCCCTGCAGGTGTGCGGGCTGCACAGGGGCTGGGGCTCACACGGGGAAGCCAGAACCACCTTGTGCAGCTCGTTGGCAAGCACAGCTGCACCTAAGCATCTCCTGCTAACCCTCTCCAGCAGCCACTGCCTCCGAGCATTGCTGTGAAACACTAGGGACTGCCCACACTCCCTCTTTTTAATTGGTGTTTACTTGTCTCTTCAAAAAGCCCAACGAAATCTGCACGCAGCAAAGTACAACAAAACTCAGGCATCAGAACAGGAGTTCAGCCAACTTGTGCCCTACAATTGATCTCCTATTTCTCCCTCCACTTTCCTTCTAATCCTGTTTATAATTACACAAGCTGTCTGATCTTCCCAAAGCTATCAATTCCCTCAAATCCATTTTCATATCACCATCCTTGAAAGAGCCTGGGCACCAGATCAAGCAGTCTCAGCTTGACACAACCCACGCCCCTACTGATGGCTCCCCCGAAATGCCGGGGTGCAGCTGGCCAGACCCCGAGCAAGGGCTGCCAAGACCCAGCCCCAGCAGAGACCAGGCAAAGAGAAAGTATTGATCCGCTCCTTTTAACATGCTAATCTGCCCAGTGGCTGCGGAGTCATTGCCAGGCTGGACACTTCAAAAGGAAACTGTTTTCAAAGCAGCGATGTCTTTTTCAGCAGCAGAGAAACTTAAACTGAAAACAAATGAATTCAAGCCCCAAATTCACCGAAGCACTCGCAGGTATTCTCCAGCTCCCCAGACACAGATGTTTGATGTATGGTAAGACAGACTTGTTAATTAGGGTTATTAAAATGTGGCCTGGCAAAAACCCTCTAGGATTTAAAATAAAATCCACACCCTCTAAGTGCACACTTTAATACAAAGATAGCCTGTATTTCTATCAAAAATATTCAGCCATAACCTCTGGAAATGTTCCATTGATTCCCCCATACACGCACTTCTTAGGAGAAGAATAAAATGTATTTAAAATTAAATTTCTGTAATTCAATTTTTGTAATTCAGCATCAACACTGGAGAACATTTTGGCCTTTCTTAGCATTGATAATGGGGAGAATAAAGGCAATTGTTCAATCCCTTCAGGCCGCCAAGAACACACAGGGAAGGCCAGACAAAACCTCGGTGTGACAGAGACATTATTGCAGTATTTCAGGCAGCAGCAGCAGCGTTATTGACTGACGCCTTTGCTACCAACACTGGCCTTTCAATCACGGGCTAAATACAAAGTGAAGAATGGATAAAATAGCAGGGCTTAATTAAAGATCTGGGCAAGTACTGAAATATGTTACATTGCACAAGTTTTGAAGGCAGAACAGAAATCAATTCAGCGTTTTGCATCAGTGTTTGTGGCTTGCTCCATGCTCCTAGGAAAACCTGATATGAGCTGTGAAAACCAGGAGTGCTCTCCAAGCTAAGGGAGGTAAAGAGCTGTAGTTCTGACACAGAGTGTATTACTCTGTTTGCAAAGATTGAAGAGCCAAGAACTTGAATTTCCCTTGAAATAAGTCTTAATTTCCAAATGCAGGAAGAGCTTCAGTCACCAAGCTCAGCCTGCTCCCTCTCCTCTGGACCCTGCCCGGGACAGCCCCAACCCACTGAGCCCACTGAGCAGCACCAGCTGTGCCCCTCCACACTCACACGGCCTGGCAAAGGAGGGAATTCGGGATGCTGCTGACCTCTAACCCCTGGCTGCAGGGGACAAAAAGCTGCAGAGAGAACAGGCAAATGGGGAGAACTGACTATCAGCCTGACCTTTGCTCTGGAGCAGGCAGCAGCATCACAGCAAACTCATTCACAGAAACAAGGCATGAGGAGATAACACCAGAAAATACAAGCAAAATGGAACTTGCTTCCTTGCCACTAAATTGTCAGCTTTATGGGACTTCATGCTGAACAGTATGAAAAAAAATCCAATTTGCTTTGAAGCACATTAGTCTAACATCCTAATTATTGTTTACATTGCCATTTGCCTTCTATTAAGAATTGAATAATTACCCAGCGCTCCATAGTTTAAAAATACAAGCAAACAGGATTATCTGGGTAATTAAGACACTGTACTGCAGCTTTGTGGTGTGGCTGTACAAAGCTTTCACATATACAAGCAGAAGCAATAGGTATTGATTGCCTTAGCTCAAATGATGTTTTAAGGATGTGTGAGATGGGTCCCTCATTAGGAAAAGGTGAGCAAAAACTTTTGACAAGTGAGGAGGGGCAGAAGCTATCAGCACATTCATCTACATTCAGCCTTCACTCTGGTCTTATCTCAGTCACAGACATCCTGTGTGCCTCTGGGAAAGTTATCCAGGCTTCATCCCTCCATCCTCTGGCTGCTGCAGCTCAGGCGCATCCTTCCTCCTTCTCCTCCTCCTCCTGCCCAGGATCCTGCCTTTGCCCAGGCTGCTGAAACTGCTGCTTGTCCCAGCCTGAGCCAGCCCCCAGTGAATCCAAAGCCTGTTTCCCAGCACAGCTCTTTCAGTGGGTTTGTACGGATCAGCTCAACGTTAGTGAGGTTAAACACACCCATCTAAGGGAAGTGTAAAAAGCAGACCAGCAAATGGGCTTTTTTCTAGGCATCCATGATTAAATGAGCCAAAGCAAATGCCAACTGTATAGTTTGGTTTTTTTTGCCTTTTTTCCCCTCCAAACCTTAATAGCCCATCCATATTGTACTTTCAACAGCATGACCTCCCCTTCTGGGTGACTGTTAGGACAAAAGCAAAGTTTTTGCACGTTCCTTTGTTGTTTTAAAGAGCCTTTCCTCCATTTAATTATGCCACCAGGTTTCACACTGCGCAGTTTACTACCCCTGTGAAATTACCTTCAAGTTAAACACTAATTGGACATCCAACAAAAATGAAAACCCCCCACAACCATGTTTTCCTTCTTGTTTCTTATAGGATGTAGCTCCAACACGATCGGCGTCCCAATTTCAAACCACTGATTTATAAAGACACAAAATGAAAACCAGTCCTTTAAAGAAATACAGTACATTCATGCAGCATGTGTTCTAACTTATATCAATAAACCTTTCAACAAATCCATTCTGAACAAGCCTGTGTTTTGGGAGCATTTAATGAGCCTCAGCTTTATTTCAAGCCAAAGGCAATTTTAAGTAAAGTTGAAATAAAGAAAAGTTAAAAAGAAAAGAAAGCCACTAAAACCAAAAATAAAATAAAATATGGGTTCTCGTATAATCATGAGGCTTAAGAAAGCAGAACTTTTCTCACAGATTATTTTCATTCAATAAATAAAGACAGCAGTGCATTTCTGCATGTTTACTTACCCGAGTGCTGGGAGCCCCTTTTCACCACCCTATAACCATGGGCCAAGGCCAGCCCGGCAAAGGGAAGAGCACTAGCCCAGGCCTGAGCAGGTACTTGGCCCAAAGCATAGGAAATGTCAAATGCAAAGCTGCTTTTTCATGCCCTAAGTGCACATGTACAGCCCAGAGGGGATCCCAGCTCCTGAACCTCAAACCCCCCCAGCTGAGGCTGCAGCTGCAGGAGAGCCTGGTGATCACTGGTGAACATCTGGAGGAGAGAGAGGACACCCAAGGGCTGCAGCCTCTCCAGGCATGGGGAGCAGCTCTTGCACACCCAGCCATGGTGTGAGAGGTGCTCAGGGTGTGAGCACAGCACTGTCACACACACCACCTGCAAGGGAGCTGCACGTGGGGCCGAGGGGGACAGCCAGCCATGGTCAAGACATGAGGAGCACACTGAGCAAGTACCCCACTGTCTCTCAAACAAAGAGATCAAAAAAAAAAAAAAAATCAAACCAGAATTCATTTGCATAAAATCCAAATCTTTTGAGCTCTGCATAAACAGAAGAAGATTCTGGCTGGCTTTTCCAAAGGAAGCTCTTATCTCCTTTGTGAAATGGGGAAATGGGTGTGCTGCTTTGCATGAGGGTGTATACAAATGATGGAAATGAGGAATTTGCTGCATGCAAAAGGCAAAGCGGCCGACAGCTGCCAATCCCCATTCACAGGGAGAGCTTCCCTGGTCTCCAGCAGGAGGAAGGAGAAGGGAACCAACATGTTTGCTTCCCAGGGAGGTGAAGCAGGCTCTGAATATTCATAAAATGGCCGTTTAGTCATGGGAGTGTTAATTGTCTCTGATTCACAAAACTGTGTGACCTCACCTGCTCCCTGCAACATATGAAAAGGATGTCACATAATGGGAGGAAATCAGATAAGATATTTATCTCACAAGTTTGGGGGGCTTTTTGATGCAGTCTCAAAAGACCTTAGAGTACTGCTGAGCATTTCTTTAATCACTACTCACAAGCACAATAAAGACCAAGCTCAGTGGAGCATATTATTAGAGAGATAATAACCCTTACCCAGCCAAGATCTAAATACTGAACTCATCACACACTGGATGAGTTGTCTGGAAAGTTTTGGGTTGCCTTTTTTTTTTTTTATCCTAAAAGAACACACAAACTAGAAGATGGGCTGGAAGTCCCACAAAAGACTACCCAGACCTACCATGAAATTCATTACCACCACAAAGCTCATCTGGCTTTGGTTGTGAGGATTGTGCTTTTCACCAGTAACACACAGAATAAGGACCAGATATTGCTTCCCTGCGCAATACTAGCAGAAATCTTGTCAGAAATTCAAAAGGAAGCAATCACAGCCTTTCTCCAAGCAATACATGAAGGGACAATTGTTTGACAACTGTAACTTGACTTCGGAGGAGGCCACGCAGGAGAAAAGCAGTAGAGCTCCTCCAATAACATTCAAATGCAGATTTTGAAATGCACCAGGTGGTACAAGAAAATCACAGAGGGAGTAACCCTTGGAAGATCTATTGAGCTACATGAGAACATAACATAACCAAATCAGCAGAGGAGAGAACCAACTAAATTTGGTTCAGACAGACTGTGTTTCAGTATCGCTCCCAGGCCCCGCCTGTAGCTTCCGTCTTCTCAGCTCCTTTCAAAACCTAACATGTTGAGTCTGTGCATTTTCTCCCCTGCCAAAAATAATCAACCTGAAAAAAAATCCTCCTGAAATCTCAAATCTGCACAGTCTTAGTCACCCTTCTGATCACCCTTTTGTGCAGACAGACTGTACATCAGGGCTATTTTGACAAAAAGTTATCTATGACTAAAATGGGAAAGTACACACAAATTACATTGCTTCCCCACCCTTAAAAAACCCACCATCCAAGAATCTTATCACAGAAAAACATATAATTAGACTGTACACTTCTGATGCAAAGTGAACTGCTGCTTTCAATGATCACAGCCACTCTTCAAAGCCTCCAAGATTAAAAGAATCTTATCATTCAAATTATTACTTCTTAGGGATGCTCTTATCAAAGTTCGAAGGAAAATTCTAAAAACAGCAGTGATATGAAACCAGGACTGAGCCATATTTTAAATGACACTGGATTTTCTGCCAATTGGCCAATTCACAACTCAGAAAAAGCAAGTGTAGATGAAGACAAAGCTGTTGGCTCTCATAACCTTTACAATATCACAGTAAAAATCTCAACTGTCTCACATATTTATACTAAATGGCAGGTCTAAAATTGAGATTTGTAATTTCACAGCATCAAAATCATCACAGATGGCTACAGTCTATTGCTTGTTTAATCTGCCTTTTCTCCCTTCCTGCTTGTTTTCCCCCCTCCTCCTTTGAGTTAGAAAGATACGTGTTTTATCATAAGGAAATAGTAACTAAATCCAAACCACATTTTATTAATGTGTAACAAAACAATTTACATAACAATGATGTCTACGAGTGAAGTTTAAAATTACTTTATGTCTCAGCTTTGCCCTGAAGCACTAATTGCCTTAGCCTTGAGATGTGCCACTATTTGGGATAGTCATCTTCCATCAACAATATTCCACACTCATATTCTCCTAAATGGATAGCCACTAACACAGAACATTTGGGGGAGAATAAACAGTAGTAGAAATAGAAAATTGGAATTTATTTTTTTTTTGGCATCTAATTCACAGCTACAAGTTCATTTGCAAGAAAAGAATCAGAGCTCACCTCAAACTTTTACACATCAGGACCAATTTTGCAGAACTACTGCCAGGACACACCTGTGAAGCTTCCCAAATAAATATGGATTCAGTACTTAGCTCCTTTTCCTTCCTGTCCCAGGTTTTTGCATATATACATACACATACACTTACGGATGTTCAGTAAGACAATCATCATCAATAAAACCAACTGGGAAAAAAAAGCAGTCAGAGAAAGGACAGCTTTTTGTCATCATATTCAAACACCCCCATACCACCAACACAAATTTTTAAAAATCCCATTTGAGGTCACAAAGTCATTAACTCCCACTACAAGAACTTTAGATATGAAAAGGCTTTCCATTATGCTTCCCACACACACATCAGAAATTAGGCAAAAGAACCTCAAGGAAAATGTATTATTTAAAAATTGGGAGGGCGAGTGAACTTGAAGAAGCTTGCAGGACAACCCAAGGGCCAGCTGGTCTGTCCCAGCCCTGTGTGGCAGGGAGCAGGTCCCAGGAGAGGACAAGGAGCTCCAGCACAGACTGGGGATCTCCCAACATGTGCAAAGCCCAGTCCACTGGCACAAACCATTCCTGCCCACTGAGCTTTTGTTAAACATTTAAGATCTTAATCAGTCCTTGCTCTGACCCTAGGATCACAGGGGAAGATGGATGAGGAAACGGACAACCTCTGACCTTTCCTTGTATTTGTCCTGCCACAGTCAACCTATTGAAAAACAATTGAGGTGGAACCTGCTCACCAGCTCCCGTCCCAGACCAGCGCCCTTTCACAGCCTTTCCCAAACTCCAAGTCTCTTCCCCTGCCCCCAGTCCTCTATATCAAAACCACAGGAATCCTCCTCACTTCATCCTCCTCCTCCCCTCCAAAAACCTGTCAGAGCAGAACATTAGCTGAACGATTAAGTTAAGAGTGGAAAGAAAAGGGGAAACCTCATTCAGTAGTGTCAGAGGCCAAACTGCTTTAACAGCCTCACTGGAAACTGGAGAGAAGCTGCACAGTTCTGGTGAGCTTATGAATTCATCAGGAGGAGCTTCCCAGTTAACTGTTCTGGCTGGAGAATGGCAAGTGTGAGAAAAGGAAACCACAAGTAACAGCTGATGAAATGGGTTTAGCACTTTCAATTATGTGCTGGCTCGAACGCTCTCAAAATGACGAGCACAGGCCAACTTCACTCTGGAGAGCCCAAGAGACAGAACATTTCTAACACCTTTGTCAGTATGGCATCACCTGATCTCCCTTTTAATTGGCAAAGGAAGAACTGGGTTTCCTGAGCCCAAATGTCCCCAGATGCAGCTGAGAGGCTTTAGGTAAGCTGGCAGTCATCCCCAAGGTCCAGTCCAACACTACAAAAATAAGCTTAAAACGTATGCCACTATAACCACTGCCCATCAGCAAAACCTCAAGAGATTTCCCCCAAACAACACAAGATTTGTTGGACAATTAGCTCACCACATCTAGGCCACTGACACTGAAAAATGGATGTCAGTCAGAACGACCCAGTACTGACCTAATAGGCTTTGGGAGAAGGTGGAATCATCTCTGTGCAATAAACCAATAAATGCTTCCTCACTTCAATTCCTCCTCTCCCAGCCCAGGCTGGTAAGGTGTCAGGAAGCTTTGCTCAGAAGTTATTGAGCTGTGAAAGACTAGCAGCATCTCCCCAGCCACCAATGGCTCCCGCAGCAGCACCCAGGCAGTGCCACAGCTATAGGTTCGCACACTTGGTGAGAAACAGGCTTTTGAGTTTCCATCTCACAGGATGGAAAAACCAACAAGAAAAAGCAGCATTTTACCCCAGACAAGATGGCCTGTCATTGTGCAGCTCATCTTTCAGTCCTCTGTAGTTTCAGCCCATGGCAGTTTTGTTGCCACTACGTCACATTAGGCTTCTGTCATACAGCAAAAACTCGGGAAACTAGGGCTGAAGTTCACACATAGCAGTTCTTTCCTACCAAAATATAATTTCAATGCATAATAATGAACTTCATATTGACTGTAAATTACCATTGAAAAGAAATCAAGTAGGACATTCAAAAGACACCATTCTCTCAGGAGTCCATCACAAAAGCAGCCACTTACTTGCTTTGCTAACTTGTTCTCAGTCTCAAGATGGTAAAAATGCTCTAGTAAAAGACACACCAAGAAGATGAGACAACTGACTCCAAAGAACCTTTTCTAAAAACACAGCTCCAAATCCCTGAAGGAGCTAAGCACCTTCAATTCAGCACCCAGCAAAATTAAGCTCACTGACCTGTGCAAGAAACCATTTAAGTTTGATCTTAATTTATGCTTACATGAGCAAGACTTTCAAAGCAGAGGCTAAAGATATTTTATTTATAAACTGTCTTCTCTCCTTCCCTAACCTTCTATACCTTCTTTATCCAGAAAAGGAAGGCAAAGAGAATATAGGTATTGAGGGTTTTTCTTTAAGGCAAATCTGTCTTTTATACAAACTTTAATCCCTAATTCTGCAGCACACAGGATAGTGTGTGTGTGTGGGAGGGTGGGGTGGAGACTTTTAGCATTTCTAAGAGTATCCTAGCACCTCTATTATTTAACTGACAATAGAGACTCTCTGAGAAATGAAAATATTTAACAAAGGCAGCAGTGTCAAGTATCAAAGGGTATTTAGTGCTAAAAATTTGTGACAAGTAAAACACCAAAGATTTCCACTTCCTAAAGTGGGAAAGTAATCCAGCTAAAACTCCTGTCCTGCCTCCCAGACTGGTTCTTAACCTACTGCATTTTCCAAAGTCAACTTTGCCAGAATTTCCCGTGTTTAACAAAGTTCCCTTGAAAGATTTGTCTCTTCAAATAATGGTAGCTCAACTGCACTGCTTTGCAGTCATCCACATTTTGGTGACTATCACGAGCCAAATCAAATTTAGGCGTCTGCTAGAAAATGTGTTTCACCTTCTGCCTATTACAGCAGTATCATTTGTTTCGCATTATATAATTCTTAGTCTTGCCACCTGGAGCTGTTGGACTTCTTCATTAAACCCCGCTGTCCCACCACATCCCAGAGGGCTGCTAGTCACTGGCTTTAGTCCATTTACTCTCATCTCTGATTCAATTATGCATTCCACTAAGCCCTAATGAACAGTACAATATGGCTCATCCTACCTTGGCATTCTCCATTGCGCTCCTCATAGCCAGCATTGCACAAGCAGTTGCCAATGGGCACCAGCCACTCGCCATCTGCCCCACAGTACATTTTTGGCACATCCTTCTCTTCTGAGTTGTTGACACAGGAGCCACGAACCTCCACCAGAGAGGAGGTGTCAGCCCCAGTAATGGTGTCTGGAAACTGCGCCAGGTTCCGAACCGTCAGCGGGCACTTCTTGTAGAACACGCGGACAGAGACCAAAGCAATGCAGGCACCGACGTCCTGGAAAGCCAAATAAAAGCCCTTCTTGCTGAGCGGGCCCACATCCCGGATCTCTGTATTCAGCTTCATGATCCTGTCACCAATGTCCACCTGGGTGAAGCTCTCATCAGCAGCAATGGTGTCGATCTTGGCAAACTGGCTCTCGCGAATAAAGCGCTCTTTATCGTTGTTTGATTCGTAGTAATAAAGGTTGAAAGTCTCTTTGCAAGTTCCCATGACACCTGGCAGGCTGTTGCAGTCTCTGAGCGTGAACTTGATTTCAATATAAACCCTCTGAGCCCCCTCTCGGGGAATCCAGTCAGTTCGTAACCAGTTATTCTGACTGGGCTCCATCACGTTGCAGACTTGATAGGTGCGGATAGGAGTGTTCTTCTCATCCATGATGCTCACTTCCTCCCACTGCACGGAGGAAAAGGGGGAGAAAAACACATCAGTATTAAAAGGGACAACAGAGCTTCACAACAAACAGCATGCACTCGTTCCATTACAGGGAAACAAACAAACAGACCAAAAAACAACCCAGCAGATCAAGCCATAGCCAGGACTTCAACTACTTGGACATTAAAGGAAGCATCTGTTCAGGAGAAAAAAATTCCAAATCCCTCCTGCCTCGAGGAGCAAGCATGTGCTTTAAGGGCCCTCTGAACCAATCCAAGAATGCTCCCTCGACTGACTGGGTTTATTTGCAGTACAGTTCAGTCTACAGAACACTGCCTGGAGCAGGCTACACACAGAACTTCACCAACCAGCACTGCCCTGCAGTGTTTTCTCTGCAGCAGATATCTCATGGACCCTGCCTTGCACCTGGGAATATCCAACAGGTGACACAGCACGACTTAGCCACACAGTGAAAGTGACATCCACATTTCAGGCATCGCTACCATTTATTTTCAAAACTCTCAAGCCATCTCTTATTATTTCTATAAGCTGCCAGCTACTTTCCTGGGCTACCAATGTCCCAGACAGACTCAGTAAATTCTGCTTTGGAGCTGAGCAGAAATAGCTACAAAGAACTTGGGTAGCTCTTATAGAAGGAAAAACAGGTAAAAAGACAATATCATCAGTCTACCAGCAACATCACCATAACTTTGTTATCCAAACAGAGTTTCTTACTAGTGGGAAGGTAAAAAAAGAAGAAATACTACGCGTATTTTTTTCTGGAGGAAATGTCAGGGAACATCTAAATTCATACTATCAAAATCCCAAAAGGGTTAGCAGAGAGGGAAAGCGCTGAAAGACCAGGATAGCAGCATTCTTCAGAATTGTTACACCCCTCAGATCAAGTTCAGGCATCTTCAGAAGTGCCAACCAGGCAACATCATTATGAAACAACAACAACAACATGTGTAATCCAAGGTGGGTATGGAAGGAGGAGATGCAGGAGTTCACCATAATGAATTCAGAAAAGGAAAGCACGGGTACTCAACAGTTCTGAAAAATATTGGTCAAAGTATTATCATAGACAGAAGAAAGTTTATCACAGTGCTCTAATGGCAGGGAGAGAAGGGAAAGTAAGGGCATTAGGAAAAGAAATCTCTCCAGGAAATAAAACCAGCAGAACCGTAGCACTTCAATTCATATCATTCAATTTATCCTTCCCTATAACAATATTAGATAATGATATGCTGACTAGGTTTGCAAGCAATACAATGAAGCATATAAAATTATCCTTAGAAAACAGTAATAACTTTAAAGAGACTTCTCAGAAGGGTTTTTCAAAACTACTGAAGCCATAGCTTTGATAACCAGAAGCCGCCTTAAGATGAAGGGGCTTCTTGCATAATATCCTGCATTCTTCTCACAAGGATTGCTCTTATGCAAGTGATTTTTACTTAAAAAGCTTCCAGCTTAGCTGAATCCGTTTATAGAATGACAGCAGTTAGCACCATGAGTCACTAGGAGCAGAAAGAATAATATTTTATTTGCTGCCTAGAGATAACTGCAAATTAAAATGAAGGAGGGGGGAAATCAATACTCAGCATGTCACTCCTTTCCAGAGAAAAGGAAGAAATAAATCTTAAAAAGCCATCTATCAATGTAAAGTGTAACACGTTGTTAGTAAGAAGACAGACTTGTTTAATTTAGAGCACCACAGAGCTAGTGCACTGTTACAATGTTGTCTTTATGATCCATCACTTTCCATTCTGCTTATCTTTAGATTGCCTATGCAACCAATATTGTGTGTGGCACAAGAGAAAGGAAGAAGCAGAGGGAAATAATACTTGTTGATGGGATTTCCTTTAGTGCATTTACACAATGGAGGATGCTGCTCGAGGATTCAATAGCGAGACCGCTGAGGTCACAGACAGACAGCAACTGAATTCAGCAAGTTTTTGGATCCTGTTCTCAACACACCCATCTGCTGACCAACACACAAATGTACAGAGCTGGGCTTCTTATTCCATTAACACACAAAGACGAAACAAAGCCAAGTGCATCTTTCTAATGGAGCTGAAAATAACTACAGCCCAAAAAATGTCCAGCCACTGTAAATGACTTGTGATTCTAAGTATGTGGTCAAAGCTGTAACTTTTTGCTTTCACGCTGAAATTAAATTTTATAATTCAGCTCTTCCCACAATTTAATGATGCAGATTAAAACATTCTGGGCACAAAACCTGCTTTTCAACTGTGAAATGCAAGAGTAAATCATTAATTACATTTATAATGCAATTCATTAATTCCTACAGGGCTACTATATAGCTAGTCACTGCTAAATGACTAAATCTTTATCTCCGGCCCTTCTTGTCCACATAACCCTCACAAGCCAGGAACAGTGTGGTTTAGATCTAGAAAAATACCTTTTTCTTAATAGACAATAAAGTATACACAGTCAAAGAAAAACACTTAAAGGACAAATTCTTCCCAGGAAGAAAAAGGATTTTATTTCTGCTGCTTGAAATAAATCTGCAGCATATGAAGTAAAGTAAATGCTTTCCAAGCACTGTATCTCAGAAACAGACCATGTACTCTTAAATTTTTCACTACAGGCTTAAAAATAGAACACACATATGTAGCTTTAGTGAAACGAGTCACGTCCACAATAAGAGCACACATTTTTCCTTCTCAAGCTTGCATGGCACTTTCAGAAAAAGCATGTGGAGAAGGGGGGAATCCAACAGCCATTAATAATACACAGCTGTCCTCTGATCACTGATTCCACTGTCGACTTATTAAAACTTGTATTTTAGGTTCTGTTTGAATACACAGTGTAGATATCCCTTGGAGAGGCGTCCGAAAGACCCTGTCTCATTAAGCGACATTTCCAGGGTGTGGGATTAACAGGGAAGCCCGGCTCCGCCCGAGATAGAGCTGTACCTTTCCACGCTGTCAAAAGATGAGGGCAATTGCCTGCAATCAGCACTGAATGTGCACCGTGGGCGCTGCCAGAGGCCTGCCAATCACATCCCCACTCTCTGAAAAAGCCAGCTTCGAGTTTCGGGGACAGCACAGCGTGCTCAGGCGGAGCACAAGCCAGGACTGTAGTCAAGTTCACCCAGAACGACAATGGGGGAGCAAAACAATCCCCCATTCTCCCATGTTATGGTTATTCAGAGCTTATGCATAATGCATCAGCAGCCAACGCAGCCTCGGATTCCTTCCGCTCACTGCTGTTTCCTTAGCTCTGCTTCTTCTAATTACGAGCGGGAACGTGCACACACAAAAAAGTAAATTTGTAGGTTCCTGAAGAATCCAGTGCTTTGTTGTGCACAGGTCCTGATCCTTCAGCATTTTCCTCTTTCAAACACTTTGACTTAGTTACTTCTGCTTAAGGATTCCAAGCTGCTTTTACTCCTCTAACATTAAAAGGATTTGGGATTTTTATTTTTTAAACATTCGTGTTTAGTGCGCATTGCTGGCATTTTTGCTTAAATTGTTCATATGAAGAAAGAAAAAGCCTTTCTAATTGTTTATTGAAAGAAAGTCCCATGAAGTACAGTCTCCTCCAGATCCCAGCAATTCCAGAGTCCAACATTCGAAGGAGTTTCCCAGAGAGGCACTGGGCACCCTGTACGTCAGGGCACAGATGAGGGAGCAGCAAGGAGCATCCAATAATACAAAGCTAAACCAAAAATTAAAGCTACCTTGTGCGCAGCTCTCTTAGCAAAGGGACTCTAAGCCCAGCAATGAACCTCTTAATGTCATCACATCAGCACTGGGCAGTGCACTCGAGCAGCCTTCCATTCAATAAGATAATGGTAAAAGCACATAAAAAGAAACTCCAAGGAATCACAGTCAAGCACTGGGTGCTGCAGTTTATCTGTTCAGAAATCAAAACACGCGATGTTGATGTTTTGTTTTTGTTTGTTACACCCTGAAACAGGACAACTGTCCCATCACAACAAAAGGTCTATTGTGTATATTGATCCCTACTCCTTCATCCAGAAATAGAACAGCAATTGCCCCAAACATCTCCCAGCCGAGACAGTCCACAGATAAAATAATAGCAGTCAAGAATGCCAATTCAGTCGGCAGATCACATTTCTTGTTGGTATTTCAGTTTTAAATAGGCATCTAAGCCCATGCCTCAACCAATCTCTTAATTCTGAAACCTCTTTTCTGCCCTTTTGGTTTCCACTTATTCCATGACAGAACTATCCAAAGGGAGTATAGAGTTTCTCCAACAAAGAGTAATTCACTTGGTAAGCCAGGGAAGAAATCTGACCTCCTCGCCACAATCAACAATAATCGAGCCATTAGGACTCTCTGAAAGTTACTAATCACCCCCTTTACCCTTTTGATCAGATAGCGGTTTAAAACTTACCCCTCCTTCCAGGGGACTTGCTATCCACCCCAGTTCTCCCTGAACAGATCTGGAATCCAGCAAGGTAACTGCAGAAAGGTACAAATAAAAGAGATTAAATTCCAGCTGCCAAAAGGCAATACTAAAATAAATGGTTTACCTGAACGTTTCCATATGTGCGGAGCACATCGCATCCACCTTCCGCTTTAAACGAAATGTTATTGCCGAACGCGCCAATATCTTAGAAACACTTCGAAACTCTCACTGAGGAATCGCGAGTTCGTTTCCCGGCGCACTGGAGCCGCTCAGGGGCGCGGAGGGGAGCGGCGGAGTCCCGGCACACCTGCGAGAGACACCGGAGCGCCTCTCGGAGCGCTCCCCGGCACTGGGCACCGCACCTCCCGCCGCCCGGGACAGCGCGCCCGCACGCCAGCGATGGGCTCACAGCGGGTACCTTCCGAGACCCCGGGACCGCGGCTAGGCACCGAGAGACCGGGCAGGGGCTCCCGAGGGGACCGGCGCCGCACGCCCACAGCGCGGGACGGCCGCCCGCTTCTCCGGCGGAGCCGCCGCCGGACCGTCCCGCAGAACGGGCTGAACCGGGGCCCCGGGGAACGGCGCGGAGCCGCCGAGCGCTCCCGGGAGAACCGGTTTCATGAGCCGCCCTCCGATCCGGGG
>JAYDZK010000016.1:17599999-17610793 GCA_034509185.1 Euphonia xanthogaster | reverse complement strand
GGCGGCAGCGAGCGGCCGCGGCCGGCGAGCGCTCTGCGGAGCTCTGCGACTTTAACAGTGTCCGAGCTCCAAAAGATGACGGAAAAGGCAAAAAGACAAAGTTAGGAGAGGCAGAGCAGCGGGGGAGCCGCGGCCACGGTGCGCAGACGGACCTGCCCCGCGCCGCGCTCGCGGCGGCCCCGCGTCCCGGGAGCGTCCCGGGAGCTGCCGCCGCCCCGCCCGGCTCGGCCCGGCTCGGCCCGGCGCCACCGTTGAGCAACAGCGCCACCTGGCGGGAGCAGCGGCTCCCGCGGCAGCGGCTCCCCGGGGCCGGGCAGGGACGGTCCGGGATGGAGACAGACCGGGACTGACAGAGATGGGCAGGGATGTGCACGGACGGGCAGAGATGGGCAGTGCGGGCGGCCGCTCTCAGCGCCGCTTCCCTTGTGAGCGGCAGAGGCCGGGCCCCGGCGCTCACCGCGAAGGTGCCAGTCGTTTACGCTTTTATGCGCCGGGGCAGCGGCTTGGCGGGGCGGGCTGGAGGGAAAGCCGGGCTCGGAGCGGTTCCCTCTGAAGGCTAAGATCCATCGGGACGCACAAGCTCGTGCGCATCCCCCTCTCCACAACGGTACACGGGACGCGTCCCCCCGAGCCGTGCCCGGGGACACCTGTGCTGGCTGATGCGCTTAGGCTGTCCCCGGGATCCTGCGCTGTGCAGCCACAGCCGCGCTTTGCTTTGGACGCTCCGAAAACCTGACTTCTTCAATAATGTCTTTAAATGCGCCTTGAGAACAAAAGCGTAGTTTGTAGAAGCCCTCTTGTACAGGTCAGGCAGCGTCAGTGGGCTGAGCACCGTCCTTGAACAGTCCGTACTCACAGAGCAGCCCCCGGACCTGTCTGTCTGTCCGGCCGCCCCAGCCGCCTGCCGGGACAGCGCTGCGGGACCGGGGGAAACGGAGCAGCTCGGCCGCTGCCCGTCCCGTGATGCTCCGTCCCTCCGCCGCTATCGGTACCGCTGCCTGAGCCTCGGGAAGCTCCAGAGCCGGCGGTTCCCGCAGCGCATCCCTCTTCGGCCGCCGAGTCCCCCGTGCTCCCACCCGCGGCTCTCGGCGGCGGCGCTGCCTCAGTTTCCCGCAGGTTCGGAGGCGTAGCAGCGCCCTTGTCCCGTGGGGAAGCTCCCTCGCTCCCGCGGCGCCGTCCCGGCCCGCCCGGCGCTCCCCTCGCTCCGTGCGGGACACGGTTCCTTCCCCCGGCTGCGTCCCAGCACCCGGCACTCGGGGAATCGCACCCAGACGCTCCGAGGATTTTCCCTCTGTCTGGGCTAAACCGAATCCTTGCCAGAGTTAGCTGTAGCTTCCGCACAGAAGCCCTTTACAGGCCTGATTAGCTAAAAAAATACTTTGAACGCGGCTTAAAGTCTGACTAACAATTCTGTGCATCAGGAAACACGCCTGCTCAGAATCTGCTGTTTTCTCTTTAAATCTCTCTACTTTTCCCCAAATCCAAATATCTCTGAAACATAATAGTTACAAACAAGCCCTTACTGACACTTTTTGCTTAAAACATAGAGTGTCTTTCACGTGGTTTAATTTCAGGTCAAGATCTTGGGAGGATGCATTTTTTTGGCTCTTAAAACTGCTGTTAAGAAGGTTTGGTAACACAGTATTTACAATGAGGTTCCTATTTCTGAGGCTCAGATTGTTTTCCTTAGCCTTGAACATTTCTTTTGGAGCTCCCACTGGCAGAACCTTCAAGATAACCCTGCAAAGATAGCTGGTGTGTTTTTCTCTTCCCGTAGAAAATAAATCTTTTAAGCGGCTGCTTGGATAATGGGAGTTAGAAAACAGTGTAGCACAGTCAATGCAACTGTTAAAACTTGTACTTCCTGACTTTAATTATCTTCAAGAATTCTTGGCCTAATGAGACGGAAGAAAAGGTTTAGTGCCTTTTTTATTATTTACACAGAAATATAGGCAGTCCTCAATTAAAACTATCTGAATGTTCTTTTCACATCTTTGATGGCTCTGACAGATCTACTACTAGTCAGGATAAACTTTATGGGAATGGTGAAGCATCAAAATGTCTTCTTTTTTTAATTAAAGTTATTTTTATGGCAATGCCAAAAGAGTCAGACGTCATTAAAAATATATAAAATTCTTTGAAACCTTAAAATTTTTTCTGTAATTTAATGCAACTTTAATTTGTTAAAAAAGTCACATAAAATAAACACAGACAATGTAAAAAAGGCCTGCAAATGTCATAAAATAAAATTTTTGCAATCCTACCAAAACTACTATATTTTGCCTCCAGTATGTGGGTCTTTTTTTAAGAAGTCTTGCCAAAATAATCACAATTTCCTTACTTTGTGTCATTTCAACGAATCCTAAAAGCCCAACTTGGTTTTAACAGATGTCATTGATACTTGGACTAAATCCTGTTCTCGGCTTCAGCCAATAACTCCACCCTTCAACAAAGTATTTGACATCAAAATTTATTCCTTAAAATTTTGTTACAGCTGTTGGAGCTGTTACATTTGTCTTAAACGCCTATTACCTGAGCAGCCTGCTCTGCTGCCAACCGGACAACTTATGTTATTGTAACTCACTATCAGGAGTGATTTGGCTTTGATGGGAGCTAATCATGTTTGCACCATCATCAAGTTTACACCATTTAAACGGTCAATTTAATGCAGCTCAATAAAGCACAGCCAGCGTCTCTGGTATTTGTCTCAGAGCTTGTATTTGTCTCAGTTCCTCGGTGAAATTGTATTCACTTGCAGCAGACATTGTAATAATTATGACAGTGTGTTAAATGTTTGATCCTGCCTGCTTCAGAGAGCTCAACCCCAGCCGAATTATTTAGAGATCAGGACTCGAGTGGTACAGACAAACAGGCACATGAACACACCAACACAGACCCTCTGAGAAACTGTAAATCATCTGGAAATGCAAGGACTGAAATATTGTTGCATTTCCTACTCACTCACAATTTGTTCTCCTCGTATTTTAAAGCACTGAGGGAATATATTAGTGTATAAATAATTGGGCACTGACACAAGGGCGTTGTCTTGGATGTATCTCTGTAGCTAATATAATTTCTAGCAGAACACTGAATGGATATCAAATGTCTCACACACATGTATGCTTATACATACAGAGTTGCTTTATGTTTTTCCCAATCACAAACACCACATTTGTAAGTTACATTAAGCCCCTGAAAGGGCTGTGATTTTGGATGAACATTTGGTTCTATTTTTACTTTATCTTTTCATTCTCCATTTTTCTGTGTCCACCTACTCATGCTCGTCCATCTCCCCAGAAGCTTTTTGCTGTCAGTCAAGTGACAACCTCAGTAGGAAGCTCTGTGTGTTCATGGGCCTCCTGAGGCCCAGCACTACATTTAGAAGGGGGAAAGGAAAAAAAAAAAAAAAACAGGAAAAATAAGAAAGCAGGGGGGGGAGGAAGCTCTTCCTTTAGTATGCAATTCCACAGCCTGCAGGAAAAATTCACCCATCTCCTCTGAAAAGCCTTCTCCTACAAAAATTAAATCCTATTTACTCCACTCCCACACGACTTCCACACTACTTGGGTATTTGCAAAAGAGTGTAAAATAACCCCAGGAAGTGTAAGACTCTCACACAGAGTCTCATTGTCAAAGGAAATAATGCCCCAAAGGTGCACCTTTATCAGGCTTGGCACCAGCCAGTCACTGCCGGCTCCTTCCCAGTACAAGTGCTCAGATGTGCCCAGCCTTTCCCCCTGGATTCACTGATTCTTTTGGATCTGTGAGTATTAAACATTTGCCAGGAGATTACTTGACAAAATTTATTGCTAGCTATTTCAGAATAACAGCTTTTTATTTGATATGGGTAAGATTTCATTCCTCAGGTCGTGTTTGCTTTAGATGAAGTTGTAGGCTGTAATACAAAAAGCTGTAGTGAGAGAACATCTCCATGAAGGTAATATGCATTTCTATAAACATCAAGCTGGCAGAATGATTTTGTTTCAGCTGGGATTAGCAGGAGTTTTGCTGCTGACCTCAATAAGAAAAGGATCAGGTTTATAGCTCACTTGCAAATCCACTCTGCAAAAAAAGTGAGCTTTAGGCACTGTAG
Source organism: Euphonia xanthogaster (assembly GCA_034509185.1). Lineage (NCBI taxonomy): Eukaryota > Metazoa > Chordata > Aves > Passeriformes > Fringillidae > Euphonia > Euphonia xanthogaster. The sequence goes on along the minus strand of JAYDZK010000016.1, from coordinate 17,606,700 downwards.
ATTATTTACATTTCCTTTTGTTAATCGTGAACATCATCACAAGATTTTCCTATTCATTACTGCCTTGATGCTGATTACAGGACCTGTGACAGTGTCTTTATTCAAAGTAGGCACACGGCGTGACTTGACAATATACAGACAGACAGATGCATAGATTTTTTTTGCCTTTTCTAAGCAGCAGTGCTAAGGGAAACTAGAGATGCGTAAGTGAAATGTAACAGGATTTTAATGACAATTGAAGGAGTATCTTTTATTACATTGGTGCTGGCAACACAACTCAAATCTCATAGTTAGTCTAAAATTTATAATATGCCATTACAAGGTCCGTGAAAAGAAATCCTATCAGCAAAGCTATTTACAAATCCAGGAGTGTTTGCAATGCAGATTATGTTTCCTAAAATAAATAAACCTAAAAGGGCACTGGCAAAAGATAAAATCAGTATGGATGAAGCAGAGAAATAAATGCAGCAAAATGTCAGAACAGGTATTACTGCTTTTCACTGAATGAGCAGATCAAATGTAAGCAGTGCAAGCTCCCACTCTGCAGCAGAGGTGTCGGCTTAGCTCACCACAGCTCTCACCCTCAGCAAGGCCAGGGGCAAGCAGAGACCTGCAGGTTTTTCCTGTGAAAGTGTGACCAATAAACCAGAGCAAATAACTGTGTAAGGCTGTTTGCAGTGCACAGATGCTTGGCAACCTGGAGAGGAATGTGCCTGCCCACGTTTCACTGAAAGGTTATTTAAAGCTGGGGAGGTTAACAGACACCTTAATTATTACAAACTGCTTTCGAATCTCTTCCTTTTTGTACTGCCTGTCCTCAGCAGCTGCGCTTCTTACTCAGGAGCATTTGGGAGTGGCTCAGCTTCCAGAAATGAAAAACTGGCGGGTTGGTGATGTCAGCCTGGCACAGGAGCAGTGCCAGTGGCAGGAGAGCTCTGGCAGGGCCAGGGCCACCAGCCAGAGGGGACATGCAGGGACAGCCTCCTCCCAAGGGCTCCGTGTGCCATTAATAACGAAACAAACGTCAGCCCCAGAGCCTGTGCCAGAGCGCACGGATAATCGCCCGCAGCAGCTTCAGAGGAGCCTTGGCTGAACTGGAAAGGTAAAGCTGAAACTGCAAACTGCATCCAGACTTCCTTAAAAGCACCCACACATTTTCCTGCACCAGGAAAAACAATCAGTCAGGATGACTTGGGTTTTGTCTGTCAAGAATAGGGTCGCGGTTTAAGATTCTGAACCAGATTCTGGTCTGTTCTAAAGTTGAATTTTACCAGCAGCTTAGCTACTAAGCTTTAATATGTAGGCAGAATTGGGCTGTTCATGTGAAAGCAGAATAAATCTAAAATCAATATAAATTAAAGCAAAGTGTTTCCCAGATTTTTTTTTCATACTGGAATTTTAGGTTTCTTGCCATAATTTACTACAGGTATTATTAAAAAAAATAAAGCATTACTTTAATTGCACCAGTAAAAGTTCAGTATAAACAAAGATAATTTTTGTGCAAAAGTCTTTGAATTGTATTTTTTGTAAAACTGTCAAAAGAATAGAGTGTCAGAGCTCTAATTCATTTTTATTCTGTGTTCAGAGACAGCGATTTTTTCAGAGATTATTTATGCAATGATGGCACCAATCAAACTGCATTGGAGACAGGTTCCCTAAAGAGCACTGAAGCTTTCTGGCACTTCTAATAGAGTGTAAATTCTAATTAACTGAGATTAAACCATCCTATCTGAGATGGTCCACCCATTATTATGAACAAAATATTGTCAATATAGGAGAAAATTGTGTAAAGTAAGAAAAAATACCAAGTCCTCCTTTTTTTAATGTGTGCTATTTTTAATAGGAGGGCAGACTCTTTGTCCTTCTTTACAATTAAATAAAAAATCACTGCTTTTTGTACCACAAAGTGGAAAGTTTTTTCTGTGCATGCAGGCATGACTGATACATTCACAGGACAGGAGAAAGATGAATTTTGTGAGTTAACCTCTGGGAGAAGCACTCTGCTCCAAGTTCTGCACAGACCTCCTGAGACAGCCACTAGCAGCAACACTTTTGAAGCTGGATGCATGTGATTATCCACGTTAAAACTGTGAGGCTAAATAAACAAAATCAGAGAGATCTGTGGGGATCCAGTGCCTGTTGTGCCATCGTTGCCAAGAATATGGAGATGTGCAGTTCCTTGTGGTAACATCTGTAAGGAAGTGTGGAACTTGTGGTCTAGAGGTTGGCCAGCCTTTAAGTAATGGTGAGCTTACTCAGGATCTGAAGCATTCCTGTGTTTCTCTGTCCTGATTTCAGATTATATGTAGATACAAAAGAATGGTTGTTTATTAGCTAAGAAACTACTTGTCCTATTTTAGGGAGCCACTAACTGAAAGAAGTGAGTATATGTGCATGTGTGTGCTCTGGTTCGTTATTTGCACTGATTTTGTAGCAGAATACTGCAAATTCTGGATTAACTTCATGTAAGCAAAGTAGTAGGCACAGGGATAAAAAACTGTAGGGACAATGGAAAAAACCACAAAACCCCAGCCCTCACTTTTATATCAGAAAAGTGGCAGCCATTATTCTCCTCAGTGCTGTCTCTGATATTGGAAGAGTTCAGAGAATAGGTAGTTTGTTGTGCTGGGCAATGCTGCCAGAGTATTTCCTTGTTCTCTTTTTATTTATACCCATCTGCTGGATCTTGTCCTGCACTGAGATATTCTTGTACAGCTTTTAGCACAACCAGACCTCAGATCCACTCTCAAGGAGCTGAACATCACTGGTGCATTAGAACAAAAGGTGTTCACAGGTCTTATACCCGCATTACACCTTTCACAGGCATGAAACTCATTTCAAGAATATTTATATTTCTGACATGTAAATCAGTTCCTCCTATTTCCTACACCAAAGGCACCACAAACAATATTTCTCCAGCTGCAAACACTCTTTGTGTGTCCCATTTCCCTCCAAGTTTTCCTTCAGCAGTAACTATCTCATTCCTTAGATGGAAGTCAGACCCAAACCCTGAGCATGTTTTCTTGTAAGCAACTCAGTAACAACAATAAAGAGAAGGGACACATCTCCCTGAATTCTACCTTAAGGCCAGATTTCCACTAGAAATTACTCACTGGCATTTTACTGAGACAGTTAATTGTAAGACTTTCCGGTGATATTTTTTTTCCCAATGAAGTCACCTTGCAGTATTCTGAGGTAAATAGCAAAAATATTAAGTTTGGGGAGAAATGTGCAACCACTACAGATTTTACAGGCACAAAAATGCCACCCCTTCAGCTACCTCCCGTGCCCACTCACCATTACTAATCCTTATTCACACAACCACACTGGCCACAGTTTCCAATGCAGACCAAAATTAGTAGTGGAAAACTTGCTTGCCTTGCTCGAACAATGGGTTCAATTCTAAGAGAGAGTGTGACTAACTATTTGCCTTGACCCATTGTGATCCTTTGTCCCCCATTTCCAGGGCTTGCACAGGACCAGGAAAACAGCAAACAGTCATTTGCAGCGCGTTGAAAACCAAAGGAAAGGATTCTTGGTCATTTTTCTGTCCTCTCCCTTCTGCACAAAAGGAACACCCATAGCAAAATTTATGTGGTTTCTTCCCTTGATTACTATCTGAAACTTCTATCAAAATATATATTTGGGAGAAATCAAGTAAAAGAAAATATAGATTTGTTTGAGTTTCACACACATCCACACCCCATTCCAAAATATCAAAAAATGCCAGCAAGATACTCAAACAAACAGCTGTAAAACAGATTCCCAGTGGTGACATCTGTTAGTATAAGGATTATTTAAACATCTCTAGAGTTTTTCAAAGAAATGCCAGGATGGCTTCCTACCAAAAAGCAACTCAGTCTGATATCTTCCTTAGCTAATCTACATACAAACCATGTCTCTATATTTTGTTGGCACTAGAAAACCCACATGCTTGTCTTGACATGGAAATAAAAGCAATTCAAAGGGAATCTGAAAGTGTATATATAGGGGAATCAGCTTAAACTGACTTTGGGATTAGAAAATTATCTTTTTGTGAAGCTGAGCACAATTGTCAATGCATGATTTGGTAAGAAACACATTTCTTCTGAAAGCAACTTTATCATCTAGTGCAAGACAGTTTCAATTAAGAGGACAGCAGCATGATAAGGTGGTCTGTAAAGAAATATTTTCAGTCTGTTTTTGATACATTTTTTTACCAATGAACACAAACAGGCATGCAAATGTGCAAAACCTGAATAAACATGCTGCCAAGCACGTGGATGGAAGGAAAAACCAAAAGGACTCGTTAGAAACTGTGCTGTGAACAGAACCAGAGGCCATAAAGCCACTCCAGAGCTGTCCCAGACACGGCATTCTCCATTCTCCTCAAACTTCTCAGGTGGCAGCTGCAGACACAGAGCCTCATGGAGAGAGCTCTGAGCAAGCTGGGGCACCACTCCCTTGGTCAGTGCCAGCAGTCAGTGCCAGCAGTCCCAGAGCAGTGGAATTGCACCAGGGGTGACGTGAAATGTGACGCCAGCAGCTCCACGTCCCACCTGGAAATACCTGATGGCTTCATCACACTGGGAAGCTCCTAGAGCTCATAAACTGATGAATAAAATTAACCTGAGGATTGCAACAATATTTATAGCATAATATTTTGAGAATGAATACATTGGAGCTTGAAGTTTCCAAAGCTTGGGCATAGAAACTTAATTTGGGAGACATTTACCAATGTACCAATGAAATCAAATATAAGAAGACAGCATTTAGCCTGATTCCAATGCATGGTCTTTGTAAGTGCTAATGATTTTTTTCTCCTTTAATTAAAATTCCCTTTAAAGTGTTCTCTAAATAAAACATTGCTTAAAATGCATCTGCTTCAGAGTCTATCACTCACACTAAGCTTCCAGAAAAAAAATTGTCACAACTTAAAAGGCTCTATAGGATATTTAGACTAGAGTTATCTCACAACATGTTCTCTGGCTGCTCTGTTATTTGAGCTCTAAATGTTAAACACGTGAAAGCAACATAAAAGGATCTTCCCTTTAAAGCACATTTTCCAAATTCTCTCTATCTGTTATTTAGAACCCCGTAAAGATCTGTGTGTGTCTACCCATCTGCAGCCACATTTATTTTTGCATGTTTTTGAGTGCATATCTCTCAGTGTCATAAGGTCTTCATAAATAAATCAACCTACTTAGATCTGCATGCTTTGAATAACAAGTCAGCCACCAGCAGATGGATACATTTTTAATTAGGTAAGCAGTCAATGCCTGTTGGTTTGAAAACTCTCTTGTTTCTCTTAAAAAGACGGAAACTAACCAAATTAAATCCAAAATTGCAGTGGGACAGCAGAGTGGTTTTAATCTGCATGTAGCTGCAAATCAGCTTAGGTCCCAGCCTGTGAGACAGCTTGAACAAATGCAATATTTTATATCAAGCAAACCTCAAAGTGAAATATTTAAGGATCTTGCAAGAATATGTTGTAAACAGTATGTATTTTTCAATACCACATGTGGTTGCTTATGCAATCTTCTCACTTGAGCAAGACTCTGATCTTAATTCATTTACTGTGCTGCCTTTGCAATCTCTCAAGCAAAATATTTTTAAGCAGCAACTTTTAATTTACATAATCAGACATACTTTCCCAAATAACATGGAAGAAACTCAGAATTAACAACATCTTGTACCGCTTAAATAATCCATGAAAAGAAACTTCATCAGTTCCAGTTAACTTCTTCCCACAAAAAAAAGTTTTCAATTTTGGACTGGGAACAAACTTTAGTACGACAGATACACATCTTACTCATACCAAACTTTCCACACTCCTCTGAACTTCCCCAGCTCCTGAAAGTCCAGGTAAATGCTCCAGAGTGCACCAGGACAGGGTGAGGGCTGGCCCATGGCAGAGAGACCTCCATGTACCAAGGACTCCCAGGGCACCCTCTGGGCAGTGGGTCTGCCCAGAGCCACCTCTCCCACTGTCCCCAGAGCCACCTATCCCTGAAGTGCTCTCCCCATTGGCTCCCATTATCCAAAACAAGGCCTTTTGTGTCCCTTCAGCTTTCTCCCATAGGAGTTTGGAAGTTTTCCTGTAGCTTCCCAAGCATCTTCTGCGACTCTTCTGAGCTAGTGAAATGGATTAAAGGAAACAATTCTGAGCCCAGGAAGGCAGCAGGGCTGGGAACAGGCTGTGGCTTCATGGGCTGTGAGGAGACAGCACGGCACCTCTGCCTGCCCAGGCAGCACTGGCACTCCCACTTCTCCTCTCCAGACAGAGCAATGACCAGGAGACAACGTTATCCCACACAGAATTACTGTCTCAGTGTGACCAGGTAGAGCAGATGATTGTCCTTGGAACAAAAAGACTGCTCTGATGTGGTATTTTCTGGGTCCACCGTGGCAGGAAGGAAAGATGAATCTGACTCCATGTCCTCAGAAGGCTCATTTATTATTTTATGATACTATATTATATTAAAGAATACTATACTGAACTATACTAAAGAATACAGAAAGGATACAGACAGAAGGCTAAAAGATAATACTCAAAAACTTGTGACTCTCACTTCAGAGTCCGACACAGCTTGGCTGTAATTGGCCAATAAGTAAAAATAATTCACATATTGGATAAACAATCTGCAACCACATTCCAAAGCAGCAAAACACAGGAGAAGCAAATGAGATAATATTGTTTTCCTTTTTCTCTGAGGCTTCTC
>JAYDZK010000016.1:17543978-17599899 GCA_034509185.1 Euphonia xanthogaster | reverse complement strand
GAAACAGGCTGGAAATAAGGAAGCACAGTCTCGTCCCTCTGAGAACTGCCAGCTATGAATTTTTGGCTTTTCTCTCATGGATTCCCTTGTTCTGAAGGCTGATGTTCTGAACTTGCAGGGGTACAACTGGTGTATTGATTTTATTGAGGCTTAACTTCAGCAGACCCCTTCTTGCTGCCTCTGGAGCCAAAGGGGCCTGCTAGGAGATGCCTCCAAACCACTTTATTTGGGGAGTCATTGGAGGGCCTCTTCCCAATTTCAGTTTTCTGAAAGCAAAAGCTTGACATATTGTGCAGTACCACGGAACATGCCATTCTGCAAGTGTCAGAGGTGAGAAAATGTTTAGTCGTGCTGGGAAATCCAGAGTAAAAGTCCTGGCTTATCTCACTGGCTTAAATCTCCACCAGCTGCACCTCTGAGGTTGATGGTTCCTTCTAACAAATTCCATCTCTTTGTGGTGTGTTGCACCATGCAGAAAACTTGATCTGGTACTGGCCTCATTTCCTGCTCAAGTGTAGGAAATTGTCAATTTCAGTCTCTTTCATCACGTGTCACGATATTTTTGTGCTTGGTAAACTGGGTTGGGGAGATGCCTCTATGCACTTAGAAATTTTCATGCAAATGTTTCTAAAATCACCCTTGGACCACCTTTGCCAGATGGGCATCTCCTGTGTGTGGTCCTGTGGAGTGCTTTAGGAGCTCAGGATCTCTTTGGGAGAGAGGGGCAGGAGGTGTAGAGCGTACCCTGGCTGCAGAGTCTGCTTGGTAGTTCAGGTATCTTGCCCTGCCGTGATGTTTGTGTTCAACTGGGAGGCGTTGCTGGGAGCAAGGAAATGGCAGTGACATCCCTGGCCAGTGACCAGAGTGGAACCAGTTCAGTCCCAGCACTGTGGCTGGAGTCCAGGGACACTTTGAAGGAAGCAAAGGGCAGACAGTCACCTGCTCCTGTTTTGACGGTCAAGCCACAAATATGGATGTGTGACCTACAATAGCATCTTACTTTTTTTTTTTTTTTTTTGCTGCTTCTTGACCAATAATGAGGGTTGCAGGCTAGTCCCACATCTGGGAATACTTGGACTAGGCCTTGCTGGGCCTGTCCTAGGAACACAGAAGGATGCAAGTGTTTGAAGAACCAATTTCCAGAATGTGATGAGTGGTACAGGCAGGAAAAAAGCAGGTCAGGCAGGGGCAGATTGCTGTGTGTGGAGGCACAAACTTTCCTTTCCTCCTGATGCCTAGTTCAGCCTGCTACTGGTGTCCCTGCTGTGTCTGATTTGATTTTTTGGGTCAGATCCTGCATCAGTTATGAGATGTTTTCTTTTTTTCAGACAAAATTAGTTTCATCCTTTGTTCTCTAAGAGATGTGAAAAAGGAAACAAGAACATTTCCATTTACTGTGCAGCTTCATCCCACATCTCTGCACCAGGTGCTTTCCTTGCTGGGTCTGTCAGGACTTCAGGGTCTCAAGGGTCATCCCAGCTCATTTGCAGTGAGTGGATATTGGGCTTCTCCCTTCAGAGTGGCTCTCCATGGAGTTGCTGCCATAAGGATTTTCCAGCTTTTTAGTTGCTTCTGTGTAGCATCACCTGGGAAGGAGAGATGTCAGCTGATGAAATGGGGGAATTTGGATGAAGAGGCCTGGGTCTCTGGCTGCTTGTTAGGGAATGAGTCCAGCCAGGGCAGGTGATGGCTGGATCTAGCCAAGACCATTGTATGTCAGCACCAGCCCACTGTTGTACAGGTGCCTCTTCAGTGCCATTTCAGCCCTCCTTAGCCAGGTTCAACCCCTCTGATGTGGCTTCACAAATCATTGTCTCAGGAGCTTGATCCCATCACTGCCTCCATGGTTTTATTGCAGAGTACAGAGGGGAGAGGGCTCTGCCCATGGCTTGGGGAAGAGAGCTGGGGTACGGGTGAGTAGACAGCCACATTCTTATGGATGCAGTTTTTAATCAGGTTAAAGGAGTTCTACTTGCTGCATTTGTGGTGATCCCCTGAGGGAAGTGTTTGAAGGATGAGACTGAAGTGCTTGGATGAAGAGTGTCTGGAGACATGCAGGGGCTGTGAGAGTTTGGGAATGGGATAGTGACTACAAGAGCAGAGAGTAGGCTGCTGGGAGATGAGGAGGTTTGGCTTTGGGGCCAAGGACAAGGAAAGGATGGTGAAGGAGCACTGGCATGGGGAGCTACTGCTCTTAGTATCTGTTCCTCCTGTCAGCAATGCTAGAAGCTTCCTTGTCCTTGTGTGCTGGAGGGGTTTAAATCCATGAAGCCAGGAAGGATAACGTTTTACCAGGAATTGTATTCCCAAGACTGTTGAAGCCCCTACTCTATGTAGCTTGTGTAGAGCAGAAACTGTGGATATTGTTTGATGGTTCTAAACTCTTAGGACCTTCCAAAGTTTCAGTAGACTAACCCCCTGCCTCCTTTCCTGCCCCTCCCAAAAAATAAAAAAATAGCAAGCAACTTGAAACAGAGTTTCTCTGGGTGATTTTGGATAGATATATTCAGAACTGTTTTGGATAGATATTTTAGGAACTCTTTTGGTTATAGTCACTAAGCTTTGAAGACTTCTCAGATTTTGACAGTTTTCAGAAAAAGACTGTTTGATCTAAACCTGGCAATCTCCATGAAAAACATATCCTTGCTCTGAAAAGTCTCCAGGATGCTGTGGTGGCTGGCCATCACGCTGGAGCAGTGCTGCTGGCAGATACATGCTGAGGATGTGGAGTGGGTGGGTGCTGCTGCCAGGGCTGCCCGGCCCCGCTCTGCCTGCAGCTGTGGGGCTCTGCCTGGGGGCTGCAGCAGGGGCAGGTCTGGGAAGGATGAGTCTGGATCTGTGAGTGTGTCAGGGTGTCTCCTGCTAAGGGTGGGCATCTGGTGCCCACGGATGGACCCCTCATCCCACTGGGCAAGCTGTGGATGCTGTGCCTGCAGTGGATGCACCATGCCAGGAATGATGCCTGACTCCTCTTCCCCCCACCCTGGACCAGGGGAATTTATTCACTCAGCAGCCCAAAGATGGATGTCAGCAGCATCAGCAGCAGCTCCCCTCACTGTGCCAGGGAGATTCATCCCTGCCCAGGCATCTTTCCATCTTGGCTCTGATTACAGCCCCTGGGAAGGGATGGATGATATTTGGACAGGCAGCTGGGGCCACTGTACCTGCGTGGGAGGTGGGAAGCCTTTCAGCATCCGCCTGCCTGCAGGCTGGAGTTCCAGCCAGAGCTTGCCTGCAGCTCTCTTGGGCTGCAGGCGACACCGTGCAGTGTGAGCTGCTCCTGGCACTGGGCTCTCATGGCCATGGCTCCTCAGAGGGAGCAGGCAGCCTCAAGGACACAAGTGCTACAAGTCAAAGGGAGTTTAAGCTTAGCAGGAGGAAAAGCCTTTCCTCGAGCCGCTGCGTAATGATGGAAATGGCAGCTCTTTCCGGCAGATGTCAGCTGGGAATGGAAATCAGCTGTGGAGGCCACAGCAGGGGGGACATCACAGAGCTTCTTGGAAACTATCTGCTGTCACTTCCCAGAATGAAGGGCTGTGATTGCTGTTTCTTAGGGTGTCAGGAAAATCTACCTGCCAGCTCCCTGCGAGATGGACTCTGGGGGCCTGCTGAAGATCTTGCTTGCAGAACAGCCCTTGAGAAGGGTTGGATTGCTCTGGGCACAGTATGAGCTTGTGCATGGAAATTGTTTTGGTCATTTCTGGAGCAGAAAGAATTCACCACAGGTTCATTCAGCCCAGGCTCCTGCTGCCGATATTTATTATTTTATGAAAAATATAAGCAACAGTCAATCCCTGATGATCCCATCACTGGAATGCTCTCATAGCTTTCTCCAGTTTCTAGTTCAGGGCTCATTTTCTTCAGCCACAAGTACCTGAGGGCTTTGCATGTCTCTAGAACTGGTTTGGGGGGTCAGGGCAGTAGCAAGGAACAGGCTGTGACAAGAGTGGGGCAGAGGGGAAGGACAGAGAGCCTTGCAGGAAGGGTGTTGGGAGAAAGTCATGGCTTGTCTTCCTGTAGAAGAGGAGAAATGAGGCACTACCCAACAGAAAGCCAAAGCTGCTGATGGCAGCAGTGGGAGGGGATTGAGGCAGCAAAGCATGTGGGAGATGTACAGACAGTGAGGATGGAGAGGGGGGATGCTGGGGCAGTGCAGAGTAAAAGACCTTAGAGAAGAAGGAGCAATAGGGTAAAATCTGGTCTGTGAGGTGTCTGGGCTATGGGGGTTGATGCTTCTCATAGAGAACAGGAAAGAAAAGCTGCTGAGACTTATCTTCCCAGCCCAGTGGACTAAATCCCTCGAGGAGCCAGTGGACACTGAGGAGCCACCTTAGTACAGGAGGAGATTTGGCTGCTTTTCTGGGCAAAGGCATATTGGATTGGCCAAAGCTTGGGTGAATTCCTGCTGATGAGTCTCTGCTTCTGGACTCTCAGTCCTGCTCTAGAACCTTCATGAGAGCAGGAGTAAGCTGGGCTCAGGCATTGCTATGGGCTGACAACATCTTTGGCCAGTGCAAAGTTGAGGTCCTGGTTGGCCTTGAAACCTGTGGCTTGCTATCCAGAGAACACCTTGTCCCTGCTTTCTCATTACTCCAGAGCCATTGGGTTGGGACCCTTTGGATATTCCTGGAAAGCCCTCATCAGACCCATGCCTAGGATGTTCATGGGAGCTGACCCTTGCCACATTCTGGGGTGCTGTGGGTGATCCTTGGGGTCTGGTGGAGTTGAGGGGAGTGCTGGGCTCCTTCCTTTGGCCCCACATGAAGCCTGCAGGGACACTGGCAGCAGATAAGCTCCTGAGCCATTGGCTATAGCCGAGGCAGATGTGATGATTGAAACTTTCATCCCACGCCCTGGAGGTCAGCTTGGCTGGGTGGTGAGCCCTGAGTGAAGTGCAGGAACCCCTGCTGGCTCCTGGCTTGAGCAGTCTTTGTATGAAAACTGCATTTATTCTGAACTAGAGCTGCTGTCAGTGAGCAGGGAAGGCTGTGGCTAGCACTGGTCCATATGGAACTCACATGCTGATCCAACACCTCTGCAAGTGGTGGGGAACGTGGCTGTGTGCCCAGCCAGCCTGCCAGCCAGCCAGTCACACACATCATGATGTCATTCTACTGAAAAGGCAGGTGACATCTGTTGTCAAGTGACATTTGTAGGACACTGAGCTGACTGTGATGCAATCAAGGTTGTTTCTGTTCAGTGGAAAGTTTCGGATCAGCTTACAGGCTGTGACACTGTGCAAAATGCTGCGAGCTCCACGGAGGGGCCTGTTCTCCAGCCATAGCCTTGGCCTCCTCAGAACATCCCTGTTCACATAAAAGTGACGGCATGCTCACCTTCTCCCAGCCAGTGTTACAGGAGACGAGCGTGTGATCCACTCCCTCTGTTCAGGAATGAAGTGCTGGGATTTTTTTCTCAAAAATAGCCCTATTCCTAGGAGTGATAAAAGTCTGAGATAAGCCCATTAAGTTTCCACTGTTTCTGTTGTGCCATTTAGGAATGTGGTGAGCCCAGAATAGCATCTGTCCTGGTGTGCTGCTGCTGATACCATGCTGTCTGTGCTTCTATGTGGAATGTTTCACTCTCTGATGTTCCTTCCATGTCCTCCCCAGGGTACCCACAGCCCGAGGTGACGTGGTACAAGGATGATGAGGAGATGGATCGCTACTGTGGCTTACCCAAGTATGAGATATTCCGTCATGGCAACCGCCACACCCTGCAGCTCTACAAGTGAGTAAAGGAGCTGGAGAGTGCCTGGGTTTGCTGATGGGAGCTCTGAGTGTGTACTCAGTGGCTGGATAAGCTGTCTACAGTGATAGCCCCCCCACCAGTTGGCTGGCCCCTTCTGCTCCCCACTGTGAGTTCACAGCTGGCTCTTCCCCTCCAGTTGTGGCTCCCCAGTCACACCAGTATGAGATCCATTACTGCATCCAGGGATAGCTGCCATGCTGGAAGCAAGAGGAAGGGAATAAGTCCCTCTCTCTGGAGCCTTCCAGTGCTGAGCATTAGGGATGACAAAGGTGAGCAAGGGGAAAACACTATTGGCCTCCCAGATAATGGTCCAGGGAATCAAGTTTCTGGAGAGCCAGGCACACCTTGTCCCCAGCAGGCACAGACCTGTCACACCTTGAGTCCTGGACTTGGGATGTCAGACAGGTGTGGCACTGACTGAAAATGCAGAATATCGCTGTTGCTGATAGTCCTGCCATCCTTGTGCTTCTGGCCTGAGCTTTTCTGCTCTCCCAGCTGTGCTCCAGGTGTCCATCAGAGGCTGGCTCACCTCTTCCAGGAGCAGGGATCTCTTGGGTCAGGTGTCCTCAAGGGGTGACAATAGGGATGCAGGCAGGTGCTGGTGCCTGTGACACGGGGTGGGAAGACTTTGGTAATATGGTAGGGTGGAGGAAGAATAGGAATGTCTTGTGGGCTGTGTAGAGCTGAGAGGAAAAGATCCTGCAGAGGACTCTGACCAAGAACAGCTGCGAAGCATGATGCTGTCTGTTCCTCCTCCATCACAGCCCTCATACCAGAGTTACAGCCCAGGGTGGAGCTTGAACAAATTTATCATAAAACTTGCTTGTTTGTTAGTGTGGAGAGCAGGCAGAGCCAGGGTGGGATGCCAGCCCAAGGCCTCCAGATGTCCTGTGGGCACCTTATGGGCCACATCTTCTGGACTCTGTGGAGCAAGAAGTAGGAGAACATGCATGCCTGTGCCTCCAGTGGGCATCCTGAGGAGGATGGGTAGGTCTCACACACAGCTTTTGATTTCCAGGTGCCGAGAAGAGGATGCAGGCATTTACCAGGCCTCAGCTAGAAATAACAAAGGCATCGTGTCCTGCTCCGGTGTGCTGGAAGTGGGAACCATGACGGAGTTCAAAATCCATCAGAAGTGGTTTGACAAAATCAAGAGAAAGGCTGAAGAAAAGATGCAAGAAATAGAACAAGGCAAGAAACGAGGAAAAGAAAATGTGGAAGTGGAGAAGTTGCAAGGAATGAGCCCTGAACGGCTCCAGAGGAAGCGGAGGCTGGCTAGAGATCAGAATCTCCGGTCAGGAGACTCTTCATGGGAGAAGGAAGACACAGCAAAAGTGCACGTGGCAGATTCACAGTCCAGGTTACACAAGGATATTGCTGAGACAAAGGAGCAGCCAGTCAGTGCGGTGCCAGGCTTCCCAAACAAACTGGTGGCACCTCTGAAAGTAGAGGTGACCACCAATGGAGATGCCACTTTGGAAAGTGGGGAGGAGAACGGGAACAGCTTTCTCACGTACATCTATGAGACAGTGGAGGACTTGGCGACCAAGCCAGGGGCAAAAGACTCTGCAGCTAAAAAGAAAAAGAAGGTGGAGGCTCCTTCAACACCAAAACAGGAGGTTTCTAAGCGAGAAGAAGGTGGGAGAGACAGGGCCAATCAGTCTTCAAATCCCAGGTTTGCTCCTCCTGTCCCCTTACGCAGGAACGCACGTTTGCGAGCAGCGAGTGATCAAGAAGTGGAAACCAGTCCAAAACTCAAAGAGCCTGGGAAAGCTGTGAAACAGGACATTAAACCTAATGATGACATGTACTTCTCTTTAAAGGACATGTATTTTGATAAGCAAGTGAAGCCAGTGGCAGGGAAGGAGGAGGTGGGAGCCAAGGACGAGGCTGGCAGTCAGGCTCCCCTGCAGCCTGTGGCAGCCAGCAGACAGACAGAGGATGCTCCACTGGCCTCTGAGAGGTTGGAGGGCCAGAGAGGCCAGCAGCAAGAACAGAAGTTGGAGGGAAACAAAGAGGTAACTAGGAGAGACAGCAGCCAACACAGGGGTGGCAACAAGAAAATATCTGTGCTGTGCATTTGTGTTGTGGCACTGGGCCTGGGAGGCTGCATGTACACCACGGGATCTGCTGCCGAGGCTCCGCAGGTCTCCCCTGGTGAAAGCACCCAGAAGGGCTTCTTGGATTTTGTGAGCCCAGACAGCAGAGCTTCCACCCCATCTCCAGGCAAATGTCAGCTGAGGTGGTGAGAGATGTAAGTCGGGGCCATTCGAGCAGCTGGTCCCGGTGGCCTGGGGCTCTCCGGTTTAATCAGCAGGCTGACCTCATGCGGAATGTTTTCAGATCAGGTCGGCAGGGAGCACTGAATGGGTATTTATAGCTGGCAATGGGTGCCTTGTGATGGCATCTGTTCAGTTTAACCAGGGAGCTTTAGTTAAGGAGCCCCCCATGCAGATGAGGTACCTGTGAGCTGCACCCTCAGGGCCTCGAGTTTTGTTTACAGTGCAACGTGTATACAGTAGGTCTGGACTATTTTTTTCACCCATCCCTGTTGGGAAAACTCTGTTGGGAGACTCGTTGTGGTGGTGATGAAGTGCTAGGGCACAGCACCTGCTTCTGACCCTCAGAGCATCTCTTAGTCAGCTGCTATTTTTGTCACTTAACCTGAAGTATTTGCCATGAAAGTATTAGACTGGAAGCTACCGGACTATTTCCCCCCCATTTTTCTTTGATGACCCCTTCTGTCATAAAGGATTTCTCTGAGTCCAGTTTGCAGGTGCTGTCAGGATCTGGAGTTTGGGCTGTGGTAGGTGCACTTCAGCAAAGACAAGGCTCTGGGTGCAGCACGTCTCACTTGCTAGGTAATGCATATATTTCAGAATGTGGAAAAATCCACAATGCATAAGGGACTGATGGGTGCTCCAGTGGGGAAAAAAATCCTTTCTTTCTCTCTTAAATTTCGTTAGCCATTGGTGGGTGCAGCTTTTCTGGTGAGAACTTGCTGTGTTATGCAGGGCACACCTGGTTTCTGGCCTTGCTGCTGCACAGTGCTGTGAACTCATCTTCAGCCTGACCCACCAGTGTCACATACTGCTGCAGAAATTATTGCTGTTCAGGCCAACCCATGGCAAAGGCATTTGTTTCTCTCCTCTGTGCTCACTTTAACAGCTCTGGCTCTCAAAAAAGATGGAAAAATGCTGGTGTGCAGCAGGCTTGGGCTGTCATCCCTGAGCCTTTGACATGCATCAAGATTTTTTTCTCTTTAAAAGCCCCACTCACAGAGGGAAAACTGTGACTTGTCAGCTGGTGTGCCTTTGAGGAGACAAAAGGGAATGCTTCTGATTTGAATTTGAATGCTTCAGCTTGTTGGTGCTGCTGGGGAAAGTCCTCAAGCTTTTGTGAGAGCAAATAAGCTGATTTAAAGCCTTTAAGGCAGATTCCAGGCATGTTTCAGGATATTTTCAGCCCTCAGGACAGGGGTTACTTGTCTATTTCTTTTTTATTTTTTCTCTTAAAAAAGAAAGGTCATAGGTGAGTGTTTTCCTATCCTTGGGACATAGCTGGGCCTTATGCTCAGGACTTCTCTTCTGAGCTGGATTTAACTGTAGCAAAATGCCAGACTGTACCCAGGCTCTGAACACCGTCCTCTACAAGAGCAGAGAAGAAACTAGTTTTGCATGGTAATCACTCTTGCCTAAATTTTAAACTGATTATTTGATTATATTTCTTGAATTTTATGGTTAGGAACGGCCTCTAATGGTGCTTCCCCCACCCTTCAATACTCATGTTGCCCTAACAATTAGAGAAGGACTTCGAAAAAAGGCATGGAGTAACAAGACAAGGAGGAATGGCTTTCTACTGTCAGAGGGCAAGGTCAGATGGAATATGGAAAAGGAATTCTTGGCTGAGAGGGTGGTGAGGCCCTGGCACCGATTGCCCAGAGCAGCTATGGCTGCCCCATCCCTGGAAGTGTCCCAGGCCAGGTTGGATTGGTCTTGGAGCAACCTGGGATAGTGGAAGTTGTCCCTGCCCATGGCAGGGGGTGGAATGAGATGGGCTCTAAGGTCCCATCTAGCACAAACCATTCTATTTGTTTGCTTGGGAAAGGGCTTACTGAGGGAATGGTGCCACCTTTCCTCTTTTTGTCAAGCTACCCAATGAAGCAAAAGCAGCACAAAATAGAGGTCTGAGTGCCAGAGCCCTCCTTTCCCATAGTGTTCATTTTTGGGGGCTTAACACTCAAGTCAGGAACCTCAGAAGAAAATCCTTAGCAGCAGATCCTCCAGGGTGGAAGGGGGTCCTGTGGTATTTTTGGGGTCCTCAGATGAGGGAAGGAAATGATGAATCTGACTCCAGGTTCTTAGAAGGCTGATATGATATGATATGATATGATATTATAGAATGCTATACTAAAACTATGCTAAAGAACAGAGAAAGGATACAGACAGAAGGCTAAAAGATAATAAAGGAAAACCAGTGACTCTCCAGAGTCCTGACACAGCTGAACCGAGATTGGTCATTAAGTTAAAACAATTCACATGTTGGATAAAAAAATCTCCAACCACATTCCAAAGCTGCAAAACACAGGAGAAGGAAATGAGATAATATTGTTTTCCTTTTTCTCTGAGGCTTCTCAGCTTCCCAGGAGAGGAATCCTGGGCAAAGAGGATTTTTCAGAAGATATGATGGTGACACTCTGGCAGTAGGAGACCAGGGCTCCCCACGGACAATCTGTCTCCTGCTTGGCTAAAACCAGCCTGCACCACAATTGCTGTGCACACTGACCCCAGTGTGCAGCTGCTCTGCACCCAACACCCAAAATTGTCTAAAGAATTTCAGGGGCCAACATGAGGGTCTGATGTTGGCATTGAGGTGACAAAAATACATTCTTTTTGATCCTCATTCAGTTTTATGCTTACAAAAAGGAATAAAATTCACAGAGAAGAGAAAATCTCCAGACATAAAATCTGATACTTAAACAAAACAGATTAAAAGTTAATGGGCCAGGTTTAATCTTTGATGTCATTTCCTTGGATTTCATGATACAACACCTGAGTTGAATTTTTTCCATTTTACTGCAGCACACTTTTTTTCCCTGCATAAACTTATGGTAAAATAATAACCAAGTTTCCCATATGTTATATAGTAAAATTTAGTTCTATCATTTCTTTCTGTACCTTTACAGTTCTCTTCAGTTGACTAAATGGAAAATACTGTATCTCTGGAGCAGGCTGGAAAAGAAATAAAAGTCTGACTCTCATCCTAGTTTTATGGGGATTGTGCTGATGTAATTGTACTGATTTCTAGGAAATTGCTTCAGATTTGTGCCATTAGTTAGATCAGAATCTAGATGTCAGTGCACCCTGAAGATACCCAGCTCTGCGAAAAGGTTCTGGATTACTCAGAGTTTTATATCCTGAAGTCTAATTGCACTGTGTAAAATAACATTTATTTAAGATCAGATATGAAACATAAAGATGGCAATTATTTGAAACTTTAGGATGTAATATTTGCCCAGTGATCTACATGGGCCATTATGCTAAAAAACTGCAGTAGTACAGGAAATAAAATTTCTCTTATATGTGGCCTGATTTTATATTCTTAGTTGCAATGAAAATACTGCAAGATGGAGAATATTAGTAGGGCACTCTGAGGCCAACTTGTATTGTTTAGAAAAATCTTTTTAGCTTATAGCTCCTATCCTGTGCTACAGTTTTCCTCGTGCCTAGTCTGAGATATGTGTTGTAGCTCACAACTGAGAGGAAGGAAAACGCTTTTATTTAAGAGTTGCTGCTGATGAGAACTCACTACATTTATTTGAAAAAGCAGAAAATCACAATGGGCTGTGCTGAGCCCTGCTGCTCCCATGTACACAGCAGTGCTGAACAACTCGAGCACAGGTCTTGGAGCTCTGTAGGCTGGAAGGCAGGTCAAGGAAAGGAGCAATTGGTGAGCTGGGGGGCTGAGGGCTGACAAAAATGAGATGAAAACACCCTTGCTGTATTTCAGCTCTGCATTAGCAAATTAAAGATCAGTATGAAAAAAGGATAATTTGAGTCCTATGCATTCAAGTATTTTTGTACTGGGACCTGGAGCCTTGTGCTCAGACTGCCCTGTAGACCAGTATCACCCTAACTCAGAGGAATAGACCTCATTAGACAACTACCACAGTCTTTGTTTTACTACTTTGTACAATTTCTTGGAAGGAGCTAGGCAGCCAAAATTAATGAGTTTTTTTTATGGGCAAAAGTAGAAAGATGGTTCCTTTTTATTGAAATAAAGGGATTTATGATTTACATTGATCTGATGATCAATATCAGAATAAGTTAAAGGAGGACTATGCTTGTCCCATTTAACAGGACTTCCAGACCAGTGTTTTAAACAATAAGAAGAGTTGGTGTAAATTTTAAAACAATATTTTTTGTGCTTGTCCTTCAATCCTGTCCTGATCTCCTCCCCCAGAGTCTCTTAAGTGTATAAAAGCCTTAAGAATACAATACTATTGCTCAATTTTGTCTGCCTTTCATTAACATTTATATGAGTTTATGCCATGCCTTTTGCTGTTTTCCAGCTGATAAATGTTTTTTTAATATATGCGCACAGATCATTTTGCTTATAATCAAGGAAGAGAAATTAAGTTTAACATCTGAGAGCTTTAGGCAAAAAATGTCAAGCGTGGCCCAGATGACCACATGAGAGCTGCAGCCTCTCTTTGTGCCCCAGATTGGCTGGTATTGTTTTGATGCTGCTGCACTGGAGCAACAGAACTAACGTAATTATGAGATCAAGCCACATCTGGCGGCTTTGGCACCCGGCTCACAATCGATTGCTGGCTCGGGTCACGGCGTGAATGCGCCCCAATGCACGTGAGGGTGCGCAATCATAAAGCTGCATTGGCCAGCCAGGGGCAGCCCAGCATTCCTGGGTGTCATCGCCCCACAAAATGGATGGGCCACAAAAGAGCAGTGGCACCACACACAAAAGTGACGATGCCAGAGAGACTGATGCGCTGCGGGCGGTGTTTGACATCTCCTGGCTCTGGGCTCTTGTGTGCTGTGATTTATGTCACCCTAATGATTGATTACTTTCAGATCAGTCCCATTCTACCATATCTCTGAGAATTTCCCTCTTCTTCAAACATCTTTTTGTTCCACCAGCCCTAGGCTGCAGATGGCATCAA
Organism: Euphonia xanthogaster; assembly: GCA_034509185.1. NCBI lineage: Eukaryota > Metazoa > Chordata > Aves > Passeriformes > Fringillidae > Euphonia > Euphonia xanthogaster. The sequence goes on along the minus strand of JAYDZK010000016.1, from coordinate 17,586,968 downwards.
CCCACGCATCTCCATTGTTTGAAGCCTGCAAGAACTCCGCCATTCTTTGGGGGAATGCTCATAGTCGCGTAGCTAGCGTCCAATTAAGTCCTGAAACTGTGGCTGGGGGCACTTTAACCTTTTTATTTCCTTGCTCTCTTCGGAATTTCATTTCCCATGACAGCTGCAAGTCGACAATACCTAAAGAAGTCATCAAGAATGAAAATCAGAAGGAGAAGCATTTTTAAGGTTATGGAAAAGAGCTTCAAGTGATGGCTACAGCTGCATCTGTCACACCTCCATAAAGGTTCTTCTGATCATGTTTCACAAAGTGAATTATCATCTCTGGCATGCAGCATTACAGCAGACTCTGTGTAAAGACAACAGGCTAAAGCTCCTGCATGCCAGGAAGCCAAAAATGCCTCTGGGATGCTTATGCAAATCATTAGTTTTCTCTGATATCTCAACCATTCTGTGTGACACATAAAATATCAATGACTCAATATTCATACGACAGAAAAACACAAGAATCCAGTGTATCAGGAAAACATTGGATTTTTAAAAATCTTTTTGAATTTGGTAAATCTAATAGAGCACAGTGTCAGGGGAAATAGTATAGTGGATGGTAAATATCTCAACTTCTTCAAATCACAGCAAGCAACTACAACAGACTTCATTAGTTTGTATTTTCTCCTTCATTAGAGAGCAACACCACCAAAAAGAAAATATTTGCAACTACTTCAGTCACTGACAAGAAGATAGCCAAAAGAACTCCCAAGTCCACAGAAGGCTTTTTCTGTCACTGTGTGCACGCAGTGCTGCTGCCCAGTGCTCTGTGGAGCTCTGTGTACTCTCTTTAACTTCTGGACACCCCGGCACATAGAAAGGGATATACCACAACTCCCAAGAAATCCTTCCAGCTTCAAGTTCCTCAAATAGCACCAAACACCATTAGTCAGATGCAGTGCCAAGAAGCAGCAGAAAGAGCTTTGCTTTTTGTCCCTCAAAGCACAGACTGATTTGGGGTTTTGGTAGGATGCAACAAAGTCTATAACACACTTCATTTATCAACAATATCTGCAGAGGGATCAGTTCCTGTCAGGATTGGTCACCTGGTCAGGATTCAAGCCACAGAGTACACTGAGGCCCATCAGTTTCAGAAGGAACTGGGCTCCTGTCAGACAAGTACCACTGTCACTGTATGTACAAGGCAGAATTTCCTACCTTCTGTCAAAAGCCAGTGAAAATGTTCAACTGGACTGGGGAGCCCTGGTCATACCAGACAAAATACTCAAAGGACTCACACTGTGCCAAAAAGGGGGTAAATACCAGAGAAAGAGGGTAAGAGCAATAGATCATCTTGTCCTGGCCAAAGTTCTGGTGTTTAATAGTTCCATGGACGCAGTCAATTTCTCATCCAGTTTTGCTCATCTCTTGCTTTGTTTAATTTTTGTACAGGTAAGAAGGGATGCAAGATAGCTGCCAATGGCTCCAAGCCTGGATGTGTCCTCAGAGTGAAGATCGGAAGCACTGATCTGTGTTTTCCTTTCTTTTTTTGTTTTTTAATAAGTATCTGAGGAGTTCCTGTGAAAGCATTTAATGTAACTGGGTCACAAAGAATGAAAGCTGTCCTTGGGCAGCCTTTGAACAGCATAAATATGTTTTCCTCTTCATTTCTTTTTCAGCACAGTAGAAAACATAAGCCCCTTTCCATATACTTTATTTCATTTCTAACAGGCTCTGCAACTCCTGAGAACCCATAAACAGCACTGAATGTAATTCAAATAGTCTTCAATACACTCACTCCAGGTCTGAGTCCCATTTAAAATAAGGTTTGCATTATCTTAACACCCACTGTAAAACTGTTTCCATTGCTGGAGTGGCAAGGAAGGGTTTGATTTTAGGGAGAGGGCAGATCAGAATATTTTGATGCTGCCAGTTCAGACAGGAGGTCCCGTGCAGCAGAGACAGCACTGCCACCCACAAGGGCCTGACCTGCACTGATCCTCTACTGGAACCCAGCTCTCACTGGTTTAATTTATCTAAATGCTGTGGATGTCTAGAACTTTTTAGATGCAAGAAAAGACAGTGAATATGTTTTTGAGAGAGGGCAGATGAGCCCATGTGCCCTGACAATGGTGAGTGATCCCTGTCCTGGTTCCCTTTGTAGGGGTGGGACAAGCTCACAGTGTCCCATAACTTTACTGCTTTGGGGCACAGTAATCTTAATCTTACAATTTAGATATAGTCAATACAACCTGGGTGTAATGAGTTAAAAAAATAAAAAGAGATATATATTTGGAGAGTTGAGAGCATATCCATGGCTTTCTTTTGCCATACTGCTTTAAGCTGCCTTGTGATCTCCTGATGGCTGCCCACAGTCCATGAGCTACAGCAGCTCTCAGGTAAGAATAAATTATTTGAACTGACAGAATACTTGCACAGCAGGGTGAGGTGATGGGGAGGATAGTTTCTCTTCAGTTGATATTGGCCCAGAAAATAGGCTAGACAGCTCAGTCAAAAAAAAAAAAAAAAAAAAGAAAGAAAACTGAAATAACTCTTTGGTGATTGGGCAAGATGGTGTTTGTCCAAAATCCCGTTTACTTCATTGCTAAGCAGTAACTTGTGTTTTGAAAGATAACTGTGCATCAGTCAGTTAAGCATCAGGCTTTCAAAGGCTATGTAAAAGGTAGAGACTCACATGCACCCATCTCTCTGCTGCACAAACGATGTGCTTTTCTCAGTACTGCTTCAGTGAAAATCAGGATGGCTTTTATGCAGCCAAGCACTTAAGCTTGAGTATAAAAGCACCTCTCTTGACTTCCTCAAGATTATTTGTGTGCCTGCCTTTGGCATTTAAGCACTAAGTTGAGCCAAAAACATAGTATTATCTAAAGAAAATAACTAAATATACTGGACTAAAACACAAATTTTGTGAGCACCATTGCTGGGGGGAACCCGTTTTGTAGAATGGATAACATTTATAGAATAAAACAGGAGAGAGGTTTCTATTGCTCTATCACCTGAATCCCAATGAAGAGACTGAGGAGTTACAAATACAGAGCCACAGCCTGACTGAGACTGGCAGGGACTTGTGGAGGGGTTTATCCAACCTCTTTCTCAAGAGAAGTCACCTACCACAGGCTTCCCACAACCCTGGGCATACTTGTTATTTTGAATGCTACAAACACCTCCAAGCAAAAAAAAAAAAAAACAGATTTCATATTATGAGTAAGTTTACAGATTCCTGAGAGAACTGAAGTCAAAGCAAAGACTTGCAGGAGAACAGAAACAGTCATGAACATCACAAAATAAACTCTCCTCAGTCTCCAATCTGACAGTAACTGATGATCTTAAGATAAGACATCATACATCATTTTGGCCTAAAGACAGAAAGAGCTCTTTTTGTGAAGTAACATCCCCTGCAAAAGGACACAGCATTCTCTCAAGTCAGTCTCTACACCTCTGTTTCATAAAGAACTTGGGGATATGACTGAAGGCAGAATCGAGTCTATTCTTCCAATATATTTTACTAAGTAAACTAATTATTTGCCTGATGAAAGCTATACAGTTTTACATTTATTGTTTTTGTCATGAGAAGAGGAGTTGTGCCTTGTACAGAAATGACCCTTTGAAGGCATCAGCTGGCAGAGCACCACACCGTGATGCTGATGGGGATTTTGCAATGGAGACAGGAATTCCATTGCCATGGAAAAGCAGCATCTCCATCCCAGGCTGTACAGCTCAGAGATCCACATGAGCTCTGACACAGACAATGGTTCTACTTCCTCTGTTTGACTCAAAGTCACTGACAGCAGAACCTGTGGACAGCAGTGGGCTCTTCCCAAAAACAAAGCAGTCAGAAATACTCATTTCTAGAGACTGCACATGCTTTCCAGGTTCCCTCTGGCAGGTATTTCTGTACAAAGATGGACTAGGCTACTGCTGAAATCATCTGCATGCTAAACACAGTTCTAATAAAGTTTCTGTGAAAATAAGCCTTGACAGCAGGCTCAGCATACAGGATTTGCTTTTTGACTTCTCTCCCCAGTGAAAATAAGCCTGATATGTAGACCTGTGTCTGAATTTGTTTCATGTCAACTGAGAGAGAGAGGTAAAAATTAAACCAAACCAAAATTCACTCCTAAAACTTTATGAATTTCAATGCTCTCATCAGGTTTGAGATATTCATGGCAAAGGCACATCTTATCTGGAAATACAGGAAGGACTGATCAGTGTCCAGATCTGCATTATCAGAAAAAGAAAAAACTATTTTTATTTTCTATTTATAATGGCATTTATTTAGTAACTCCACTAAAAAAATCAAACAGTGTTCTTGTATCTATGACCAGCATATAGCTCATAAAGAAGAATAAGCAGTTTGCAATTTCAGCTCAGCCACTGTAACTTTCCTTACACACTCTTCTAGACTTCTCTTATTTATCTATTGCATTTCTAAGGATTTTCTGTTAGGGCCTGTGGACACGTGTACATAACAGCCATAAAAATCAAAAATACAATCACAATCCCTGACCAAACAGGGTTAGTGAAAAGAAATGATTTATGCTCTGCACAATTCCTCTATGTGTTAAGCTCAACTGAAGCAATTGTTTTTCTTCCAACTGCACTCATAACACAATCACCACATTTGCCCTTGAAAATGTCTGCCCAAGAACAACACACCTCCCAGGGTTAAAGAGCTGGGGTTTGGATTTGGTTTTTTTTGTTTTTTTTTTTTTTTGTGTCCCAGATCAGAATCTTTTAACATAAAAGGTTCAGAGATTTCTTTTGACCCACTTCGATGGCTGCAGCCCTGCACAGGGTCAGGCAGCAATGAGCAACCCTGCTGTAATGGTGGGTTTCTGCTATTCCCCCTCCAGTGCAGAATAAATGTCCTTTTGTCACTGTGGAGCACTCAATTTCTCACAGAATGGTTTATTTCTGCAGAATTCTCCAAGCACACAAACCTTTCTGTTCTGGTGAGCTCTGCACGTCTTATTCATGGTAATTACGTTCACATCTTTGATCTCAGATGAGATCTCTTGTGCATATTTTGTTCTATTTATGTCTTTGATCTTGTTACTTGTTTTTCCCCCTTTTTTCCAGTTGCCTGTCTTTCCATTTGAAAGATATTCATCCTACATCACTTTAAAGACAAAAGGTGAAGCAGCGCTGTATGTATCCTGAGTAACCTTGCAGAATATACAGGAGCACTGAGCAATGGTGTGAGCAGTATCACATCAGGGTTTTGTCTCCCAGTTTAAACGAGCAGTATCACATCATGCTGCTGACACCGAGAGCGTATCTAGGCAGCTGAAAACAAGATGTGGCACAGAGAAGAGTATATTAAAAAAAAGAAAAGCTAGTTATTGTGACGACCACAGTGACAGCAGATTACCCTGGCAGAGAAGAGCCACACGGGAGTCATGAGTGTGCAGGACCAAATCTGCTCTCCATGGCAACAGCAAGTGACAGGGGACAGCCTGGCAGGAGCCCCATGAGGAGCAGGGACATGCTGTCCCACAGCCCCCACTGCCCTGGCCAGGCTCTGCAGCTGTGGTACCCCAAAGTACCTTTGCAGCAGACTTGCCTCACAACAGGCATTTACAAATAAATCAAAGGAAGCAATAAATACTTGTATCTTTTCAGGTGCTTGTACTATTAATACTTAAATAGTGAAAACATAGTTGTCCTGCTAGCATCCTGCACAGTGGTGGTTCTGGTGCTGAGCAAGGAGCTCCTCTGTGGGCACACAAGCATGTGACAGCTCTAGCACTTAAAGTCAACAGGATATGGACTTATGGTTCAGAGTAAAAATGCAATACTGTTGCACTAAAGCTGGTTCTTCGCTAGTTATCAAAGCAGAGCCGAGGAGCAACATTTCCAGGTCTCTGCATTACCATAGTAAGATGACCTGAATTTACTGCAGCATTTCATGGGGATTAAGCTGAAAGAGTAGCTGAATCTCCAGTTGTGAAAGAAAATGCATGGGTAGGTCAGAGCTGCTTAAAACAACTGTCTCAAACCCCAAATTCAGCCCAAACCTAAAACCAACTCTTCACTGTGAAACAGTTGCATTTATCATTCCCCTCCCCTGTGCTGGCTTGGCTGGAACAGCAGAGACCTGACAGCAGATCTATGTTGTGACACAGCCATGGAAGAATCCACTGCTCTCCTTTATCTCCTCACAGACAACATTTCATATCAGTAATACATACAGAGTCATCACAGAGGCCGCTGGGCTGGTTAAGGTGAATGACAGCTTCTCTCTGAGAATTTATATAGATGAACCAACACTTTCATGCTAGAATTTCTCAGGCTATGGGAAGAATGTAGATTAGGGGCAGAAGGCTTCATTGGGCAAGTTGTTTCTAAATGCTCATGCTTATCTGTCAGATCTCAGTGGAATTCTCAAGCAGCCAGTATGATCCTCCTGTATTGTAGCACTGAAGTAAATCCTTGTTTGCCTTCCTATGAAACACATGGAAGCTGTGCTAAAGCTGCCACATTATGGTAACACAGAGCTACCAGTGCCAGAGTCGCTGCCTGAAATGTGTGTGGAACTAATTTCTCTGAGATCTCAATTACCTCTCCACTCATCCTGTTGTGAAAGTGGAGTTGTTATCTCAGCAGGGAATATTAGTGTCACATTGCTTACTTTGCACAGGTCCCTCTCCACATGACTAATCCTTCACCCATGGATATAAAGGTGCAGGGATTGGTTGCTAAAAGCTGTGTGAAAATAGCAGACAGAAGCTATAACTCCCAGGTCATCCTTAATCCAATGGATTAGGTGTCGCAGAAAGTATGAGCAAAATATGTTCTTCAGTTTTTAAAACTATATGTAAACATTAATTAAACAATTAAGATGGTGAGCAATCTTTTCATTAGGATAGAGCTAAAAGGCCACAATATTATTAGGATATTACTATTTTGAGAAAGAGAAGACAGAACCTTCAAATTATTTAGTCTCCATTTGTCTTAATTCCAACAAGACAGAGCAAGTGTTTCTTTGGAATCTCCTCAGAAGCTATGCTCATATTTTCTCCTGCCTTCCAAAAACAGCAGAAATCTCACTTCCTTATTGTGGATGAGCATTTCCCCAAGACGCTCTCATTTTAAAGCAGAACCAGTAAATACTCTGCAACCAAAGCCTCTCTGCTGGCAGGATCCCTCTCCCTGCAACTGAAGCACCTTCTCAACCTGAGCCACAAATTGTGCAGCAATTATGGCACTCGCTGTCTTTGATGATGTGCAGACATCCCAGCCTTGTGCAACCCAACACAACACTCCATGGGAAAGCCCTTTCTGTGTAAATTTAAGGTAAATGGAAAGAAACCTTCATGTGTGAAATCCCATTTTAAAAATAATTCTATGGCATGGGAGCCTGAAATCCCCATTTGAGCTGAAATTAAAAAGTAAACAGAACCAAGACATTTTAAAACCTCCCATATATGTTCTTCCATGATCCCAGTAGTATGGGCTACACTACTGCATTTCAGAAACTTTTTCTTTTCTCATCCATTGCTTGGTCAGACTGGTTTCCCTAAACCCAAACATCTTGTGCCATTTTAATCACTGAATTGTTAAAAATAAATAAGACAAATGAAGAGTTGTCTGCTGAGCCCCCTGCCCAAAGCAGGATGCTGTTCCCATCAGGAATTCACTAACCTTTCCTCAGGCAGCTCTGCATCACCCTCTCCTGACACCTCTCCCTGCTCATCCTGTGTGGTCCTTGCTCTCCATCCAGCCTCTGGCCCACATCTCCTCTCCTGAGCAGCTGGGCAAAGCATCCCCCAGCTCCACACAAGCTTCCCTCACCTTTCTGCTGCTTTACTGGGCTTTGGGGGCAACCAGAGCCCCCCACAGGCAGGTGCCCAGTTTGGGGTGGGGCTGCCCTGCCCGCCCAGGCTGAGCTGCACAGGGTCCCCCCTTTAGGCTGAGCCTAAAACCTTCCTTGATTTGCCTTTGGCAGCTCCAACAAGCCAGGTTGGAGGGAGGGCTTGGACAAGGCAATCAGAGAGCACTCGAGGTGAGAAAATGAGGCAGAGTGTGTCCAGCTGTGGGGCAGCACCCACCGCAGCCATGCCCGGGCATTGCTGCTGGAATTCCCAGCATGGGGACAGGGCATGGGGGTGGCTTGGCAGGGGACAGATTGGAGTGTGGCAGCAGAGATAAGTGTGGCCAGCAGCATGGAAAACTGCCAGGAAGCCTCTTGACTTCATAGCATTTCTGCTGTCTGGGGAAATTGCATAAAACCCATTTTAATTTTTTTATTGTTACATTTTTTTTTCATATGTGAAGAACTAGTACGCACTATTCCAGTTGAAAGTATTTTAACTTTAACCATTTTTTGCCTGTGTTCAAGGAATATATAAATAATCTTACACTAAAATATATATTCCAGTTTAATACAGATGAAGCAATATTTTATATTCATATATATTCTATATTTGCCTATAAAACAAAAGCTAAGACACAGCCAGAACTACCAATGTTTCAACATATTTTCAGACTTTTGCCATAATAGAATATTACAGAGAAACTGAACTCTCATTCAGATGGGATTTAAAATTCAAGTCAAGCAGATCTATTTTTTTCCTTCTCAGGAAGAATTGTGGTCATTTTAGGCAAGATCAAAAAGTTCAGTCCTCCCAACACCAAATTTTGTGATTTTTTTTCCCCTCTTTTGCAGAGATATTCAGTCAAAACATTTTGGCTGTAAGGAAAGGGGTTAACAACTGTTACTACCTTTCAACTGCAAAGATTTCCATCATGATCATTTCTTGACTATGTGAATTTCATGTCTCAGAAAAGTATCTTAATTTCAGATTGAATACAACGGTTCAGCACTATAATTACAATCCCCCCCTTTTCCTTCTCTTATGGAAATAAAATTCATAATTCTTCCTGTCATTTTTACGTATTATACTCAAGTCACCAGGAGTTTTAAAGTTTCTTTTTTTAAGGTAGTTACTGGTGGTATAATAAAAGAGAAAATTAATTTCCTGCAGTTTGAATCAAAGTGCCCCAGTGTCTCAAGATGCGATGTTATAGTAAAACTGTAAAGTTAATGGAATATTAAAATCTGTCAGTTGAGCTTCACAGGGAGAAATAGTTCATCATCTGAAGATTGAGAGTGTGATAGTGAAAGGGGCTATGTATTTAACCAATTAACTGCTCAAAATTAAAATGAGAGAGGACCTGTCCTTTCTGTTTACAGAAACAAGAGCTGTATTGCAACAATTAAAAACTCCTTCTCATTTTCAGGTAAATAATAATTACCAATTCTTTTTAAACATCATATGACAATAACAATGCTCCAAACACAAGCAGCTTTTCCGTGCCTTTGCTGGAGTGATTAAAATGTTGAAGGCATCCCAGCAAGTCCCTGAGCTCCTTGACAGCTGTCATTGCTATTGAACACAACTATAACAGCCAGAGAGAGCTTTATTGGTAAACTGTTCTGCTCTGCCACAAAGGCAATCTCCCAGGCATCTGCTGCCATATTTCAGAGCTTTTTTCCTTCCCTCTCAGATGGAACCGGTGACTCAGTGCCATGTGCAATCTCTCCCTCTTTATCAATACCATTTGGTGAGGCTTGTGCCACCAGAGCTCAGGAGGTTTTGTTTCCAGGAAAATGAGCAAGGAAAATACATTTTTGCTGAGTATAATGGCCTCTTTCTGGGCTAGTCATGTGCAACAATGGAGCCAAGGGCTTTTCAATAGGGAGTGGTGTGACTTCAGTGTTTAAATATAAATGCACAGAGTTTTTATGAGAAGTGCTGTACCCGTCCAATTTACATCTCTTTTTTTATGGTAGGCAGAAGAGAAAGCTTCACCACAATGATCTGCAGGCTCAATAAAGGCAGGTCAGACAGCCCCACGTCTGGCTGAGCACCGTGCACAGCCACAGCCCGTCACTGCCAGAGCCCCTACCAAAGGCAGCCCCTCTTCCCTGGCTCCCTGAGCTATCCTGATCCTCTCATCCCTGCACCCCAAAGCTTCCATCCCCACAAAGCCTCTTGAGCAGTGGAAAGCACATTTGCTCTACTTTCTGCATGTTACAGGCAGCAAACCCAGGCACAGTGAATTCAGGTTCCCTGCTCGAGGTCCCCTGTGGCACGGCTAGAGCCGAACCCCAGCTTCCCAAATCCCTTCTTTAACTGGGGGGCTGTTCCTGGCCTCTCTGCTGGCCTCTCCTGCTGTGTCCCCTGCACCCTGGGCAGACCAAACATCGTGAGTCCCCCAGGGGTAGGTAACGCTGTCCTACACCCTGCTGCCAGCTCAGCCACCCTCTGCAGATCCCCACATCCCCCAGGTCCCTCAGCAGCACATCCCAGCGTGCAGCAGCACCTCCCTAGGCTCTTCCAGCACCTAGCCCAGTTGCATTTAACACCTCTTCCTCTCTCCCTTCCCCACCCCTCTACATTTGGATGGCCGTGATGCTGCAGGAAGGGACCTGCAAGGTGGCTTCAGGTGTCAGGAAAGGCACAACATCCCAGGGAGCAGAGGGAGGGAGGCTGGGACGAGAGCTGGGATTAAGCTGCACAGAATATTTCAGCCAGGAAAGAAGTGATAGAGCCAAGAGGTGTCAAAAAGTTCTGGATATTTGTGGTGTGTGCTCCTGGAATGATAATCAGATTGGTAGGGTACAGGTTTCATCTGCTGACTGCTTAAATACTTTTTGGCTTCCCCTCTTTGTGGAAAATGGGAAATCAGGAAAGAATACTGTCAACCACAGAGACAAGGACTACTGCAATATCTAAAATATGTATATATCTCTGGGTGCTGAAAGCAGTTAAAATCAACCTGTATTTATACAGTTCCAATAACCCAAAAAGAAATCTTAAAAACAGCATGATTCAAACAGACATAAAAACAGATTTTTTTTTTCTCTCAGTTCAGATTTTGCAATTCTTCAAATTAAAGCAGTAAGCAATTCTCTCTTATGAAGGAATCCCTGCCTGAACAACACTTTTAAGTTAGAGAATTATGACATTTTTCCTATGTTCTGCACCTTTAAATCTGTCAGACTACTACTATCCATTTTAGACTATTGTGTTCATTCATGTGTGCAGACACATACATTGTGTCATGGAGACTGCAGGATATTCTTTTCTGTTTGGTGTTTTTAAAAATAAAAATTATTCAGACTGCAATGATCTATTTAGTGTTCATTGAAATATATAAAGCTTTATCCAGCACTGAAATGCATTTGTGATTGAGGTGCAGCGTGAGAGCTGCTCAGCAGCACAATGGAACACCAGAACTAGAGCTGGCTAGAAAATAGGTTTGATGTCCTCCAAAACAGCCCAAGATTTCTTCTTCTTTGTTGTTGCTGTTTCAGTCAGGGAAAAAAGCTGTATTTCTAAATGCTTTCACCTGATCCCGTTTTACAGGAGGGAAATTATTGTTAGTTTGATATATCAGTTCTCTTCACTTTTATGTAAAGCTCATATTTTAAATAAGAAAGCATTTTATAGCTATGTATTTGCACTTCAGAAATGACAAAACCTGGTTCTCACCAAGTTCCTGCTCCCCTTTGCATTGTCCAGTCCCCATTTTGTGAAGAAGGGCCATTTTGTCAAAGTACTGTTTTCTACACAGGATCTGTTTTTTCAAAAGAGGGAAAAAAAGGACTAGATTTGGGTAAACAAGAGTCTCTGGGCAGTTAAAATTGCCAACCCATACAGTTAGAATGTGAGCATGGGGCCTTAGCATTCATTCTTCCCTAATTGCCAAGTACAGCCAGTAACTTCTTACAACCTGCAAGAGGTGTCTAAATGTTTTTAGGTGCTCCCAAGAGATCCCCTAACCCCTACTTTCAGATCTGTTCATTGCACCATTATGAAGCCTCATCTTAAATTTCAGACCATCTCAAAATGCTCCAGGAAATTCAACCCCGTCCCAAAGAACCAGCCCCACAGAGGGTTAAAAAAAAAGTGAACAGAAGTAGCGTTGCATTAAAATAAATGGCTAGCAAGTGGTCTAAATAAAGCATTGCTATCTGATGCCTGAAAACAGATTTGACTGAAAAGGTATGCTTTCAGACTAAGAAAGCAGAAAAAACTAATTAGACAAGAAGCAGCCGTGAACAAACATGTTAGCAGAATCAATAACTGGAACTGATCAGCTATTTCTTTAATTGTGCCAGCTGGGCTCTAGTGATGTGCTTAGAGGAGCATAATTACCCGTTTCAGTTGTACAGCAGAGTTCTTTTTCTTTCCCTATCCTTTTATTCACCCTCCTTTCTTTCTTTTTACGTTAGGAGCTGGTCATATGCCATTAGAGCAAGAAAAACAGGGTTGAGAAATTAGTGGAAAATGGGCCATCCTCATGCATAAGACAATATTATATGAATAATTAGAAATAGCCCTAAACAGTCATACCAAATGTAACCTAATAAGAAAGTGAGTCATCAAGGAAACATAACTCATTTCTTAATGTGAAAGGACATTGTGTGTGCTGTGTGCAAAGCAGTGCTGCAAAATAAAATAAAATGAAATAGGGACTGTTCTCTCTCCTGTTTGCACATGCGTACCAGGGGCTGTTCTAATTGCTGAGGCTGTGACTGATCAGGCACAGAGTGCTGCTGCTAAAGCACTGAAGTCCACGCTGTACAGCTGCCTGCTACTGTTAGAAAGAATCCAGGACAGACATAAAATAAAGCACAGAAAGGAGAGGGAAAGCATAGAGGAATGAGAGAAGGGGCTCACTGATGAATTAACAGGCCAAAAAAAAACAACCCACCCTTCCTTGACTGATGTTTACCCATCTTTAATTGACAGCAAAACAAAGGATTTAATAACTACAAGGTTCTTATGGGTAGCTCCATGGAAAATCCATAGCAGCACAGAGCAAGCTTGGGTTTTGATCTATAGCAATGACTCAATGGGTCTCCATTAGAGTGATGGCTACCCCAAAAAGTGAAAATTACAAAGTGAAATATACATTTAATCAGCAACAGGCTAATATATCAAAGGCGTCAGCCTATCCCAACCAGGGGTCTGATCCAAAACCCATTGACGTGAGCAGAAAAAAGATTCATGCCCCACAAAAGCTTCAGCTCAGAAACTTGTCCAAAGCTGATCTAAACCCTTTATAGAGCTGAAAGCCTCAGAAAACCACGACTGGTGCTATTTTCTAGTCTCATGCAGGTCAGCTCCCTGTTCCAAGAGCAGCCCTAATTGGTGGCATGGCTAGAGGAGCCCAGCACTGTGCTGGGAGGATGGGGTGGCTCAGCTGTCCCCACGCCCTGGCAGAGCTCTGGGGAGCCACCGGCCACCTCTGCCCCTCTGGCCACAGCATGGCCTCTGAACACTGACCTCTCCTGCTTTCTGCAGCCCTCCTGAGCTGCAAACTGCCCGCCGAAGGGGAAAAGCCCCTGCAGTGAGGAAGGAAGCTGAAGGGAAGTAGAAGTAGGAAAGAACTGAGATACTTTGGGATTGAGATGTAAAAATAAGCACCAGTAGCAGCCAGCAGCTCTCACCCACAGCCTGAGCCCCAGGACTAAATTCCCAGGAAAACCACGGAGGGATGCTGCTCACAAGGCTCCCTACAGCTGTAGCTCATCCCCAAAACCCAGCAGAGCACATTCAGCAGCAGCCCAGGCTGGCCTGTGTACGCCAGGGAGGCTTGGGCAGGTTGGTATTTTATCTGAGACAAGTGTTTCTATGCTTATCATTTTCCCTAGCTGAAGCCATTTAGCTTTATTGTGTGGCACATATGTCTCCTGATATGGGAAAGAAAGTTTTGTGAGGCAACATTCAGAGGGGTCTGCATTTATGTGGGCAGTTACATCTGGCAGACGTCAGTTCTTTACAGAGAGGAGTAGCAGGATTCAGAGCTAATTAGGAAATTATAAAACAAAAAGGTATTCTCTAATGATAAAAGATTCTTCAGTCAGGATCAGTCAATCATACTGACAAGGAAAATAATTTAAAATTAGTTGCAGAGAGACTAAAAATGCATTACATGGGGTGAAGTTGCAGCAATGTTCATGTTATCTTTTAACATAAGTTGCTGTATAGGCACTTAGCACTATATAGTACACACAGAATATTGTAACAGAGGATCTCAGTTTCATCTTTCAGCCTTTCAAAAAAGTATCTAAGCTCCTGATCATTTAAATCTTTGCTGATTATTCATCACTACCACATTTTCAGAAAGGAGATGCTAAATTAGCTACTTATTATGGATGATATTCACTGTGCTGCTGAGTGCAGTCACAGACCAAGCCTCGGAGAAGCAGCGCATGATAAAGCTTTCTGTGCTCATCCTAGGGATGATGAGCTCCATTTCAGCACAAGCAGCCTGGCACAAAGGGTGGCCACGGGGCCAGGCTGAGGAAGAATGGAAGTTTTGGCTGTGAGCAGCAGCTATCAGCCCTGACACAGGTGATACAGAGCACTCACTGTTCCAAGGGCTTCACCTTCAAACAGCCTGATCAGGACAAAACAAACTCAGAAGGGAGAAATTTGCCCCAAATTCAATTAAGGCATTGATTAGATTTCCCTGGAACCCATTTCTTGCGCTGACAACAGACAGGGTTGGGCTGTCCATCAGTGGCCCAGTTAAGGTTCATTTGCACAAATGTTATAAGAGATGCAAAGACAGCAGAGCTCTGCCCAGGACTGCCCTAGCTCCAGGGAGAGCCCATGCTTCCACTGCCAGCCATGCCTGTGCCTTGGTGTCCCAAGTAAGGGAGGCCTTTGATGAGCTCGGAGCAGCCCGTAGGAGGAGGCTTGGGAGAGAGGGAGATGAAAGGTTTGTGCCTCCTTCCTGGCAGCAGACTCCTGTCCAGTGCAGGGGGCCTCCACGGGCTGGGAGGAGATGTCTGGAAGGCTCAGGCAGATGAGGAGTCCCTGGCAAGGGAGGGCAGGAGGGAAACTGCTCCCTGCATGCAGAGCTCGGGAGAGCAGGCTGGCTGTGCCACCACACTGCTGCTGAAAACAAACCTAAAGGCAACAGATTTCCTCCTTATCTTTGAAAAACTCAAAAATTCCTTTTTGCTTGCATATTACTTTTTACTTCATATTACTGCTGCTGTCCTCAGAGGCTCCAGCCAGAATCAGGTGCCCCCTGTGCCAGGCACTGCCCAAGCCTGAGATTATAGACACCCTCTGCCAGGGTTTGCAGCCTTACAGGACCAGACAGAGCCAATTAACATCAGCCCTGCTTTCCCAGTAGGAAGCTGTTACATAGAGGGATTTCAACAGGAGCTGGGAAATGTTTCTAAAGTATGGCTTTCAAGCCTTCTGGGTCTCAGAAGCAGAATAAAACTCTACCTTCTCCTCCTATAAAAATACAGCCTGACTTTGGAGTGACTTCAGAGCCTGAGATACAAAGGGAGCATTTGGCCTTATCCAGAGCATGAAACCCAGCCCCAGTCACACAGTCTG
This sequence comes from Euphonia xanthogaster, assembly GCA_034509185.1. Lineage (NCBI taxonomy): Eukaryota > Metazoa > Chordata > Aves > Passeriformes > Fringillidae > Euphonia > Euphonia xanthogaster. The sequence goes on along the minus strand of JAYDZK010000016.1, from coordinate 17,571,585 downwards.
CTCTAACAACTGACTGGCTTTTACATCCCCAAATTCCAAGGTGAGCATTTACTGTGAAAGGGAAAATGTTTTAAAAACCAAAACAGCTCTGAAAACTGTTAAGCAGAGCTGTCATCAGTAAATTGTTCCTTTCTGCTGTTATATTTTTTTTCCCTCCTGTAGTATGATGGGAGAGCTAAGTGCAGCAGTCAATATGTAGTAGTCAGGCTAATGATTGTCTAATAGCTAAATTAAAAGAGTGACTCTTAATCATGCAGTAGTCTAGCACTGAAATCCAGCCACGAAAACTCTTTGATTACACTTCACTTTTTTAAAGACCTAATTAACTTTTATAAGGCTTCTTGATTTTTAAAATACCTTGAGCAAACAGTCCATGAAAGCTCTACAGAAAGCAGCAATTGTTTCACTTACATATCACTTGCATGGTCTGCAAAGATGATGGAGCTCCACACAAAACTGTTAAAATTATGGAGCCCAGAATCATATATAATGTTACAAATCTTTTGATATTTGTATTAATTTTCTATAAACCTAACCTCCCTAATAAATGCATTTTAAATGGTCGTGCAGAAATACAATCCATTAAGCACTATGTAATCTACTCCTGGACTGTCTTATAATGAACCCTAAGTGAATTTGTTCAGTTGAACCTCAGAAAAAAGGTAAAGGGAAAATGGAAAAAATAGTATAATATAGGCAATATAAAACATGGACAAAAAGACAAATGAGCCTGTGCAATCTCCCTTCTGTGCACTAATATATTTGATTAGTCATGTACTGCTCCTATCATTCATATTAGAAAGAGCTTCCATTACATTAGAGTGATTTCAAATCCTTTATTACAAATCTGTAATTCTTCTAATGAAATAGGAATAAAGAGATCCTAATTTTAAAAACCAAAATCTCACAATCTACTTTGCTGAAAATGTTGACAGTGGAATAGGGGAACTGCCTGCCTTCAAATAAGATTATAGTTCTTGTTACCACAAAGAAAAGAAAAAACAAAAAACCCAAACACCTCAAAACCCAAAACAAACAAACACCAAACTTTAAATATCCTACCAGGGAGTTACTTGCAGTCTGGATGATCTTGCAGACTTTCTACCAGAAAAGCATCTCAGAAACCAGGAGGAATTTACCATAGTAAAAAAGAAATAAGCTATAAAATCTACATCTAATGCTCTCTGAAATCAGTGGGCAGCCTTTTGGATGAATAGAGAAAAAAAATGAGTGCAATTAGTGCAGCTAGAGACCACTCTTGTTACTTAGAAAAATATTTCTGTTGGCTTCAAGCAAACCAACTGCATGGCCACTGCAGGCAGGACTTGGCCTGTCACTGCTAGAGAGAGGCAGGGAACACCACAGCAGCTCAGAAAATTCCTTCCAGGGAAGGGGCAGAGAAGAGATTTACCGTGCTTTTCCCCTCCCTGCACACTGAACTTCCTGAAGTTTTGACACTCTCTTCAATCATGCCCAGCATGCTTTCCATTATGGGGAGGCTGCAATGCACCCCTCTCATTTTAAAATAAATTTGGATCACTTTCCACCTGCCTAGATAATGAAAACAAGATCCTCAGGTACTACAGAATTGCAGAAATCAGATAATGAACTGAAATCATACATTTCATGGATTAGTCTCTCTCTGAATCAATTTATGTTGGCTGTTTTCTTGGAAAACTGACCCAGATTCCATACATTTTTTTAATTACTGGAAAATCACTTCATCCAATTCTCCCGTTATGGATGACATATTTCATCGTTGCTCAATATTAAATCATAAAGGAAAGAAGAAATTAATGGTGAGGTGTAGGAGTTTGCATTTCACATCCCTGCACTGACTGCAGAATTTTATATGTGATTAGTCTGATGGGTCACTGAATTACCTTCAGATTACTAGGTCTCCAATTCAAAAGCATTTCTTCTATTATTATTGCTTTAAAATCCAGCCTTCTGTTTTTTTAACAAAGGTGCAAGTCAAAATAGAGTTTTATAATATGTTCTAATATGTTTTCCCTGGCCCCCTGCCCGCAGTTGTTTGGATAGCTGGCAGAGTGTGGTATCTGACAGTACAGGAACAGTGTGGATAGTTTGCCATTCCTTTGGGGATCTCTCTTTGGCAATAAATTTGGACTGGATGTCTGTTAGTAAAGTGTGTCAAAGCTGTGCCAAAAGCACTTTTGGACATATAATAATAATAAATGAGTGTTGCACTGTGTTAGTAGGGGAATTCTAATACAAGTTGTCCATCATTCTGCAGTAAGTTCTTGACCATGTTAGCGAATTTATGTCTCATTATAAATTAACAGTTTCAAGTACTTCATCCCATAGGTTCAGTAAAGTAAATATCTGTAAATCTAGGTAACTTCCATGCCAACAGAACAATGCCCACATCCCTGCACATTCCCTTAGCACACAGCTCAAACACAAATCCCAAGGCCAAATCCATGGCTGGGGCAGGGGAGAACATCAGAGCACAGCCACAGAGCTGGGCAGGCTCTGAGTGCCACTGGGGTTCTGCAGCAATCTCAGCTCCAGGGGTAAGCATCCCTCCACATTCCACTATTCTGGCTCTGCAACAGCCAGCCTAAAAGGGCTTATTTTGTATAGCTTTCCACTCTGATGCAGAAATGTAGACAATTCATCTCAGCTGGAAAAACATGATTTAATTGCTATGAGAACCATGCCAATCCTTCAGGGTGTAGCAGCCAGTGTTTAGAAAATAGGTACCTGTTCAAAGCAAACAAACACATCAGAAATGTTGGGTGTTTCTTGAAAAGCCTCATAAATATAAGAATAGGTAAACACCCAAAAGGATTTTGGCATCTCCAAATTCTGAGAGCATTTGTGAGAACAGGTGATAAGAATCTGAAGATACTGATGCTTGGCACATGTGATGACACCAACAACAAATAATCACTTCACACAAGCAGCAGCCCAAACAACTGTTACATTCATGGAAAATTTACACCATAATCTGCAGGTGGAAGGTTCAGAAAGGACTTCATCTGGAAAATGGAGATCACCAAAATCCAAACTTGCAAAGGAAAACGCACATCAGTTTTAGCTTCTTTTTTAAGCATACTTAGAAAATTTGCTCTTTTGGAAGGCAGGACAGTTAAGCACAGGCTAAGTAACATTCCCGAATAAGGCAGTACATGGCTGGAAGTCCATGATTCAGCTTTCACCCCATAGTTTTGCTATTATACGATCATGATATGACATGAGAAATATTTTAAAATATCAGGCTTAAAGTTCTTGCCAAAAGAATCAAAGACTCATCCAACTTTAAGGAACATCATGAATTCATCCTTTCAAAGCCAACAGAAGTCACAGGTGAGCCTACTTGCCAAAAAGCCTGGTTTTGAATCTGCTTAAATATGGATTGGGCAATGCTCATGCTTGAGCAGTGACTTGCACACACTGACTCCCCGGGGATGGCCTCAGGGGTGCATGCAGGGAGGCAAATTGGCTCAATCAGGAACACAGCACAGCCTTTGCCAAGAGGTGTCTTCCAGAGATGCCACAGAGCCAGGGGCAGCATGGCAGGGTGGGTTCACAATGGCAAAATTGGCAATGCACCTCGCAGAGCAGCATAGCCCATGGACAGCAAGGTTGGCTGGAATTTCTGCTGTGCACAGAGAAGCACTTTTCCCAACACAAAACACTCTGGAAAGGAGAGAATTCCTTTCCACTCTCAAAAAACTCTCTACATGCCTCCTCAGGAAGACTCACTGCCAAGAGATTGCACATGATGTATGAGACAGGCTGGAACTCTCCTCCACCAGGTAAGAGCAGAAGCCTTCTGAGAGAGCCTGCAGCTGTGAGAGGAGCAGCAGCAGGCAGCCAGGCAGGGTGCAGCTGGGATTGATGTGTGCTCTGTGTGCTTTGTGCCTCTCTCTGTGATGGTTCTGAGGGAAGCTCTTTGGAGCAGTGACTGGCACATCCGTGCTGCAGCTTCCCCCAGCAGCCATGGGAGCTGCACAGCTCAGCTCTCCCAGCCCCACTGGAAGGCTCAGGCACCCTCAGACCTGTGTCCAGATGTGGGCTGGGGCTGGCAGGTGATATATTCAGGAATAACAGCTCAGCACCACCAAGTTTTTATTTGTGTAGCTGCTTTTCCTCCTTAATTTATCGTGCCAAGGAGGTGATGGTGAGGGTGGTACTGTGGCCAGTGGCACCAATGTCAGCAAGAAAGGGAGGGCTGGGACCTCCCTCCAGAGCTCAGCAGCAAAGGGTCACTCACAGTGAGTGCAAGGGGGCTGACACAGAGCACAGGGAAACCCCACCTGCCATCAACAGCATCCAGTAGCAACCAGCAGCAGGAACCCACCTGTTAAAACACCACTGCCCCGGGGTGATGAAAATGGCCACAATTTTTACATAGCCCTGATTTTACTCCAGCATGAGGCACCTCTTAGGTCTGCTTTGGGGCCTCCTACTACAGGAAAATGGGGAAAAAATTAGTTTAACTCTACAGTGGTAATTTCTAAGGTGGTTTTTTTTAGGCTATAAAACATCCTTCCTCGTGTAGTAGGCATAAAAGTACTTCAGCACTTAAGATATTGGTTCAGCCAACTGAGATGGAGTAATTTTATTTCTATAAATGGTATTTTTCAATGGTCCCAGATGAATATTTGTATTCCTCATAATGGCTGAGGAAGGAAAAGTCAAAATGTTATACTGTGAGAGCACTCTCATTACCTTTTCTTTAAAAATACTGTTATTTTAATTGAGACTCAACTTCCTGCAGAAAATGCTGCACATTTCTGAAATATACTTTTTTAGTGCTGAAGAACAAACAGCAGACATCTGAGTGAAAGTCACATTGTTTCCACTTGTTCATCAGAACAAATATACTGGCTTACTATGCCTTGAGGAAAGCTATGAAGGATGGAGTGCTGTGGCTCAGATGTTCCCAAGGATTCCTCTGGACATCTGTTATAAATCTCTTGGTGGTACTGAAGGTCCAGAGCACTCCACCTCTGTTCCAAGGCTATCAGTATTTTCCTGGTCACCATGTCACCAATCTCTTTCTGTTGTACTCTGACACTGATTTAAAGGGTCTCTGGTCATACGAACATCCAGCCCAGGAGCTGGTTCTGGGGAAACCTGCACCTTGTGACAGGAACACAGGCATGCCAAAATAAGACTCCCTCAGCAAATACTCTACAAGCTGCTTCAGGACAGCACAGTTTGTACAAAGCTCCTGACTCTACCCCAGGGGTTTGCTGGTGAGGGTCTGAGCTCTGAGCTGTCCTGACCCCTCTGTGTGTACTGAGGGAGGTCAGCAGCAGAAACCCAGCCCAGGCTCCACCTTTCTCTCTCTAAAACAGCTGGGGGGAAATGAGTCTTTGAAAATGAAAATATACCAAATCAACTGGACATTTTATGGAGGAAAAGAAGCTTGGAGGGCTCTCTGCAGCCCCTTCAGGGCTGATGCAGCACAAGCCCTCCTGCTGCTGCCAATGCTCCCTCTGCCACTGGGATCAGAGCCAAACAACTGCTTGCTTTGGGTGCACAGCCATCCCTGAACAGGACAGCTGGAGATCTAAACACCTACATGGCAGGTGTCTCTAACAAATTCTGGATACACAAGCATAGGCACTTGTTTCTTCAAGCCCCTGGTAGTTCATGTTTCTAGTTGTGTGCTGAGTTCTGCTCTTGGTCTCTAATTCTCTTCATTACAGCCCTCAGTGTGCACACACACCACTGACAACTGGAAATGGGAAAGCCTAAACCCTGCTCCATAAATTTAAAGCCTGTAAAGGCCACCTAATAGCATTATAAATTTCTTAACATAATTTAATCTGTGTATATGTAACTCTTAAAAACTCTGATTTGCCTGACAAAGAGAGCTGATGTGTTTTTATCCTGCTTTTATTGTGTACACTAGCCCCTATTAGTACATCCTAATAATATATACAGAGCGATTAATTTGCGAAGTAAAAGCTTTTCTTCCTTTCTAAAAGCTGCTTAATGTAAACTGTAAACATCATGAACACTCTCATTCAGACTGATTCTGAGCCCTTAGCTGGGCTTCAGAGGCACAAGATGAAATGCCTGTGAATGCTGACGGATGGCTTCAGGCAGGGAATGCTCAAATTTGCACTGGAACCACTCCTAGCACCTTAGTGGAGTACAGCAAGCTGAAAACCACCAGCAATCCTTCCAGACAGGTTATAGTGCCTTGAAAGATGAGAGTTTTTCTTAGAGCAGCACCTGGTGTTGACAGGAATATTAAAAATCACCTCTCCCCAAAGCCACTATCCTTTGCATCACATATGCATTCAGAATAACCCTTAAACAATTCTTGCTATTGTTCATTAAGAGTCACAACATCTCCTGTCACAATGCCTTTAATCATGGTCAAACTCACTGCATTTTAAGGAATATTCACTGGAACAAATATTGTGAACATAAGTGGATTTTTTTTGCATGTAATCAGAGCTATGTTTTCCAGACATACTTACTAAGCTTGACCCCTTCAGCTACAGATCAGCAAGGTGCATAACAACACCTATAACTTCAAGCATATGTGTTTTGATTACAGCTGGGCAAGTCATATATCTGAGTTAAGCACATACTTACAGGTTTTTTGGAAAAAGGAATTTGATACATGAGATTTCGAAGTTGGGGTTTCTCTGCATTATTTTTCACTTCTCCTGTTTGGACTGATTTCTCCAGCATTTCTATAATTTTTGACTGATTATTACCCAATTTATTTTTAATTTAACTTCATACAGGCCGTATTTCCTCTCAGACAGAACACTTACTTTCTCTCTAATAGATTTCTGTCTCGAAATACTGACCTATTTATCACTGGAGAGAAGTAAAATATAGGCTCTGGTATAATGCCTACTGAACTCAGTCTGGAACAGGTGTGGGATCTGACACACAGAGAAGCCAGTAAAATGCAAATGATATTTAGTTATTGAGGCAAATGGCAGCTTTTAAAGCACCACCTGTGTATATTTTGCAACATAACACAAAAGTGGTGAGAACCATCCTCATTTATTCATGCGTTAAGTTGTGACATTTGGCTCAGAACAAAAAGCTGTAGAAAAGGGTAAGTTATGAGATGCCAGGGAAAAATAATATGACACACTGTAAGATGGGGCACTTTATATTTTACTGTTCACTTCAGTGTTATTCCTAGCCCTGCAGCAAGGAAAGAGTCACCTGGGGGGGAAGGCTGGGTCATTTTCCTTACACACTGAGAAAGAGAACCCAGAGTTATGTTCATCCCAGCACCTTGCCAGCCCCACTTTCCCCTCCCCTCCACCAGAAAAACACAAAACTGCATTTTTCCCTGCTTATTTCTGCGATGCAAGATTTTCCATCTCCCATCTACCCCAAGAAAGTTGGCAAGAGAAAAATCCACCCCCTCCAAGAGGTCAGAAGAGGCAAATTGCACCCAAAATATTCTGAAGTTCTGAGAGCCAGCAGATTCCCCTGAGCTGGCAGAGGCCCTGCCAGTGTTAACACGCAAGGGGAGGATTAATCTCAGACCCACTGGTGGAGCGTCCCAAGCTAATGCTTCCATTAGTGCCACAAACTGCTGGAGAGGCAAACAAGCCATGTCTCATGTCAGCATTTTACATAAAGTTGAGTTTTATTTATTTATTATGTATTTAGACTGTTTTAATAGCTACAGAACCCTATTAACATAAGAAATTGCAATGCTGCTTCTCTATTTACTTCAATATATTTACCAGTAAAATCTGACAGCTGACAGCTTGTGAATGTGATGGTAATGTAATCATTACATTTACACTGGATAGAGCACAACTTTCTGAAATGGTGTGACAATATTTTCAGACTTAAATGATGGTTTAGGGATAAAGACATAAGTATTTGTTTATAAGTAATCTATCTTGAATATGTTCATTAGTAATATTCCTGAAGGCATCCAATAAAAGTTACTTGAGATTAATTAGAACAGAAACAGCTAATTTGTCTGCCTGAGTGGTTATCACATAAGCCCTGGCTTGACATAGCACCTAAATAAAACAAATATAAACCTGCCACAAGGATGTGAACACGCTGTCCCAAAAGGCACAACCACTTAACTTGTGTAATTGTCACTACAGTCAAGAAAAGCTGTTCTAAGATTTGGTTTTCAGCACCGGATTAAACAGCATGTCCAAACAGAGCAAATTAAATTAGGCTGTGTCTAAATTAGACTTCTTCCAATGGCAAGATTACTTTACATCAACAGAAACATTGATCTGCCTTAGCAGCATCTACTGCAGATGACAGCAGAGCCAAGAGGAGAATTTAGAAAGACACTCTTAGACCTGATCCAATTTCCCCAATCTTTAAAATAAGACCACACAGAACTCACTCCCACAGAGTTCAAAGAAAAGTGGCAAACCCCATTGTTCCTGTAATACCCCCATGTTTCCATGAAAAAGTTGCCTATTATGGCCCATTCTCTTTGGTTCATGTCTTCTTGACATAAGCCAAATCTCTCTATTACTGCATTTATTTACTGAGCACTTGAGCAGAACTTTATCACTTAAAAATATCTCCAGCATCACAAGGCAATAAACCCTAATGTGAAGAGATCAGTGCCAGTTTATGCACTTCGTTAAAACAGCCTAACAAAAAGAAAGGCCTTCCAATGTCTCTGCTGCTGACCTTATTTCAAGATCTAAAAAGATGACCCAGAAGGCTTCAGTTTGAAGATTTCCCTGCTCCATCTTTTCAGACCTCTTTGTACAGCATTTACAAGTGGTAGGAGCAGGGGAGGGAGAGGAGAAAGCACTTTCCCCTCCAAGTCTCTTTAAGGATGTGCTTCTGAAAGTTCCAGCTGCAGCTGCCATTGAATTCTGCAGGAGTTTGAGGCTGGCAGCCAAGCAGAGGCTCTGAGGTGGACCTTGCATGGAAACCAAGCTCTGCCTGGGGGTAGGTGGGACTTTTCTGAAACATTCTTTTTCACTTTGAGAACGTCAGAATTTCCTCCTCTAAAACTTGCAGCACACGCTAAAATCTAGGCTGCCAATTATTGATCAGCTCTGATCAATGGCTCTGCAATCAATAGTATTGCAGAGGAAACCAAACTGCTGAAATGAGGGCAGGGTAAAGGATGGGAGAGCCTTGGGGAATGCAAATCACCCTGTCTGGGGGTTCCCCTGTTTCCAGTTGCTGCCAAAATTGTGAGGTGCACACAGCAGGAGGATGGCTGTCACCTGCCCTGCAGGATGTGGTAACAGATCTGTGACAAATATCCCTGAGCTCCTGAGTGAAATACTTTTTCATTTAATTTCATTTTTCTTGACAATAATTAAGGAAAAGGGGGCTTGCATGTTTTTATTGAAACATGGAGTCTATATTCTGTTTTGGGGGGAAAAACCATTATTGCTTTCTTTTTAGAAATAGTGCCATGAAATAAAACCGCAATAACCATTTTTTCAATCTCCACACTATCAAAATAGATTGAGCCTTTTGTCACAAATCCACATTGTACAGCTGCAGAAACAAATGACAGACATGGTATCAGCCACTGGGACTGAAACATATCTCTGCAGTTTGCTATATTCTGGAGGAAATAACAACGTGCTAAGTAGCAATCTATGAATGTCATGAAACTATTCTTTTAATTTTAGAAAGTAGGAGAATGAAGTAAGAAGAAAATCCAGGACAGTCAGTCACAGCTGTTAATGAAACAGGCAGCTGAGCCCAGACTGGATGACTGAAAAATTCCTTTCTTTCTACACTAATTTTTATTGAAGATTTTTTACTTGGGGGGAAAATGCCCCTGAACCTGCTTGAGTTTTGAATAATTACCTGCCAATATTATAAAAAGTCACTGAGACATTAGCATGGACAGACTGAACCCTGCTCTGCCTTTTCCCTCTGTCTGCACTCTCCCCCCTGACAGCACAGGGTATTTATAGTGTTTTCTCAGGGAAAGCTGTACTCTACCTTAACTCAGCAAGATTCAATCAATGACAGTACCTTTTTGCCTGGGTTAATTGATGCTGTACACAAAACAAGTCTTGTGCTGATTTTCTAAAAAGGTGCTGGAGATGAACTGTGTTGCATGGACTTAACTCTTATCTGGCAGGATCCAAAGGCTCTATAACAGATAAATATGTCACAGGAATAACGGGGGGTTTTGGTGATGAAACCTTCATCTGTCTTGTGTCCATCTTTCATAAAGAGTTCAGGTATCACAAAGTCACTGCTCACAGCTAATTAAACAGTCAGCTCACTTCTAGGTATTATTTACATGGGGCTAATCCCTAAACAACATCACCACGTTGTTCTTGGCACCATCAAGTCCCTGGGAAAGGTAGATCCCTCCCCAACAGCCACAGGTGAATGCAACCAGCAGATGAGAAAGGAACAAATATATTGTGTACCAAATATTACAGAATAACCACCAGGGATCAGCAGACTGGTGAAAGCAGAAAAAAAACAACCAAACAAACAAAGAATAAGTTTGCAGTAAATGGTCTGCCTCACTCCCACTAGCAAAAAAATCTCCTTTTCATTAAATAAGGAGCTTCATTGCACATCTAGACAATTGCCTAGATAAAACTGGGACAGACAGAAAAGTTAAGAAGCATGGGGAAGTTAAATTGAACATTCAGAGATGGCTCAGAAATATTTTCTTCAGTTTTGAAACTGAGATCTTTCCTAGTAGACAAAAAAATTCTTCTTCATCCAAAAATAGGTTAAAAATCATGCAGGAGAAGTGTAGATGAACAAAAGGTCAATCTTTCCTCAGTTCTGCCACCCCTGTTTTGTATCACAAAGAGGTGGCATAAGGTGTGAAAAGAGAAAAGGCACCAGAAAGCTTTAAGGGAAAAGGAGGAGTGCTGAGGGGGCTTTTGCCAAAGAAGAGCCCAGAAAGGAGGGGCCCCCAGGCAGCCAGAGCTGGGCAGGGCTGCACCTGGGGTGCTGCAGAACACAGGCACCACACTGCCCATGTTCCCTCCTGTGCATGCTGCCAGTGTCCAGATTAATCATGGGAAAACAACACTGCATCATTCTGGGCTTATGTACAGGAAAATTTAAACTATTTATTATCATGCCTGCAGAAAAGTTTTCATTATGTTATTAACAAGACAACAGATTTACTTCTTAGCTCAGAAAAGGGGCCATGAAAGGAAAAGGAGGAGGATGTTACTAATAATTAATTCTGCGTGTTTGGGAGTTGATTATGAAAAAATCAAGGGGAGAGAAAGAAGACAAAAATCTAATTACAAAACCATCATCAGAAAGTGAAAGCAGTACTGACTTGTAAATAAACCAAGGAAAACAAATCAAACATCCTTCTGTGCTATGGAAGGAATATTTAAAATGAATAAAAATTATGTATGGTCTCAAGAAATGGCTGGAACCACATGAATTCTCAGCAGATTTCTTCTAAGAGAAAATACAGTACTCCCTGACTTAGAGGACAGTATTTGAAAGGATAATTAATGCAGCTCACAATGAGAAGTCCTGTATAAATACAAAGATATGGGACTGATAAATAATGTGCTCATTGAAATGTTGTTTTTTATTTTCTGAGGAACCTATAAAATCTCCACTCATTTGTCATCTCATTTTCTTTCAAGGATTTACATTTGTAATAATAATTTTATTAAGAACATTCAGAAAAAACTTCTCTACAGAGAGACAAGGCATCATATTGCATCTCACATGCTACAGGAAAGTTATTTTCAGGTACAAAAAAATATCCTGTGAAACATCTTCCCATCAAGTTATTAGTGTAAGTACATTGGAAAAGGGAAGAAAATGTAAGCTGAAACATGAATAAAAAAAGAACTGAAGCACTGCCTTAACTGTGTTTCTGAACTTGGACCTTAAGTTGAACCTTGTGTCGAAGGAATGCATGTTGTTGTGGGACCTGTGTAAAGCATGCCAAGATTCATTTTGGTTTTAAGATCACTTCTGCATCTGCAGACCTAAAGACAATTGCCTGACTGATGATAAACACCCCAATGGTTTAAAGTGGCTCCTATAAGTGTGCACTATCTCTTCCTCCAAAGAAACAGAAAAAGAAACCAAAGAAACCTCGAGGCCATGGTTAGCACTGTTCACAGCAGGATTTAGCAGAACAGAGCTGGGTCCCGATACAGAAGCTGTGCTAAGGATGCTAAAGTGAGTCCACTGGTCAGAAAACAGGAGAGAGCAGCTTGCTCCCCATTCTGACAGTTGTGGAAAGCAGCACAGGAGCCAGAGTCCCCCACACTCAAAGGAACCTATAAAAGTTCATTAAGGAAGGAGTCCATTAAGGAAGGCAACGGAGGAAATTGCAAAAGAAGAAAGGGATTGCATAGAAGATGAAGACATTGGCCCAGAGCTCTTTGACAGAAGAGACACCATTTACTCCAGCCCTGCTGGAAGAAATGTTCTCCCATTGGCTTAAAATTAGGCTTCAAGGGTTTGATATTTGTAACACATAACCCCATTAAGATTGCTGAACTCTCACTCACAGAGATAATCCTCCTATAATCTCTGCATATTCACATGGGCTTTTTGTCATCTTTCCCAAAGGGGCTGGGTACCAAATGCACAGGCAGAGCCCTGCTCCAGCAGGGATCCCCCTGGATTACAGCTGGGCTCCTTGAAGGCTGAGCTTCAGCTGCTCTCCCAGCCTGTGGGGCTGGGCACTGGCCAGACATTGGCACACACTGAGTAATTTCCTGGAGGAATTTTACTTGACATTATCCTGGGTGTCCATGTCAGCACTGACTGCTCTTCTGGCCACCCAAGTACCTAATGGTGCTTCATCAAGCTGTGGCTACAATCTGAAAATACACATATGTTTTCTAAACACAACTGTGCTTTAATTCCTTTTAACTCTGCAGACAGCACGCAGCTGTTTTGAGCTAATGGATGTTTCTTCAGTTGTAAGATTGCTTGCAAATATAACAGATCATATAATGGCAAATGAACAAATACATTTTTATCAACCCCTGAAATGAGTCATTTATCTTCTGGGCTATGTACTGAATCATGACACCAAATGATAAGTTTTATCTCTTCTACTGTCAAACTCAATCTCAGTCAGGCCCCAAATTGCTGGGAGCACAAGGGAAGAGTGAGCTTCCCTCCCAGCTGAGAATGGAAGAAAAGCTGGTGAGCTGGCCTCTCCCTAAGTGGCTTTAATCTTTGTGGGGCTTGCCTTAAATGAAATCTTCTGGCAGTGTCATCCCCCAACACCCAAGCACGATAGCCCAGCCCAGCTCCCCTGGCTGGGGGGGTTATCAGCAGGCAGAGTGCCTGTCTGTCCTCTCTGCCTTCACCTCCTTACTTTTCCTAGGGAAAACATTAAGCATTCTCTAGTCACCCAATCCCACTCTGATACTCAGTTAGGGACATAAATTTCCTTTTATTACCTCTTTTAAACTAATCCAACTTTCCTTCATACTGTACAATTAAAACTTAATTTTGTGTTAATCCTTGATAAATGATACCTAATATAAAGGTTGACCCCTTGGAATAGGCTAACCTTTAAGGCTTTGATGAAATCCAAGCACTTACAACCTATAAAGCAACAGCTGAAATATCTTCATTTAACTCTTGGATGGCCAGCTCATTTAAAAGCCACTGCATTATAAAACTCAATCATTTCCTTCTGAATTACTTCAGAAAGAATACCCAACTTGGATAGTGACAAAGGCATGCTAAAAATCACTGCTCACAACAAAAGAGGAGCAAGATGACAAACATCCTCGGGGCAGGGTGCAACTTTCGTGCTACTCACACTAGGAAACTCTTCAAACATAGAAATTTACACTCTTGTGATAATCAGCTTAAGATCTATCTTAAAATAAAGATATTTTAGAGCATCTAAGAGCATGGACATGGAAGCCTGCGGCAGAAAAGGAGGCAAAAGAAGATTTATGGCAGGCTAATTTCATTTGAAATAACCTGGTTTCAGCCAGCTGACAAAAACAGAACCCAAAGGAAATTTAGAGGAAATAACCCTTAGGTCAATTTGATATCTGTTACACTATGTGTGAAGAAACATCCTTCACAAAACCTGGGCCCTCCAGTCATAGGAGAGCTGATAATCAAAAGTAATGTGGAGGAGAAATTGTTGTCACCATCAACAGCCTCTGCTGCCACCCCAGCCTGCAGGCAGGGCGCTCCCAGAGCAGCCCCTGCACGAGGCTGGGCAATGTGGGAAGTGCTCTGAGGCTGTAACAGTGCAGAGACAGCTCTTCCTGGAGCAGCCCAGCTGCCCTGCTCACCTGGGTTGGTTTGGCTTTTCCCCAGTCTCTGTGCTCCAGAGGAGAGCCCAAGCCAGCCCCAGCCCTGTGGCAGGGATGCTGCAGTGCCAGCTCAGGCTGCTCACCCATGGGAGCCCCAGGACTGGCACTGCTCCATGCCAGCTGCTGCGTGGCAGGGGAGTGCTCTAGGGGACAGGATTCTGTCTTTGATCAGCACTGTACTCCTCATGTCCTTCCTGGACACTTGAGGGCTCCTGAAAGATTCTGCTCAGCACAAGAAGCATGGAAGGATCCAAGCATGAATGTTTGATTTTAATAAGTCACAATTTTAAATTGATGATATTGCTGCTTGTTTTCCTTCTAGGACTATAGAAGCACTTGGACATGATCTAGAGTCCAAAATATTTCCTGATGACATTTTCTGTGTTCCTTTATTTTTTAGGCAACAAGTAAATAACTTATCTGATCCTTCTGACAGCAATACCAGAAAAGAAACATTCTTCTACTAATTTGTTTGGGTTTATCTGCCTACAGTTTCTACAGAAACCAATGTCACCTGTGATGTATCTCTGTTACAACCTCTTGTGGCAGTTTGTTTTGCATTTTCTCACAATAACCTTCCTTACAAAATAGATCTGTCATGAATAATAGACATGCCACCACATTGTATATCTCTACTTCACAACATGTGATTCAGTATCAAGAATGCTGGCTTTTTAAAAAAATCTGCCTCACTTTAAAATGACAAACCCTAGAAAATATTTCCCACCATGATTTTGAGGGCTGCATAAGTCATTGCAAAACTTATGATTAACTAAATGGACAAGAAATGGGGATGCACATCAATGGGAAAATGGCAGAATACACACCAAAAAAATCTAGCTCAACAAGTCTGTGCAGAAACACCAAGAAACATTAAGCAAAAGAAAGTAAGAACATTCTACAGACTTCTAATGAGAAATGCCCAACAGTTGTGCTCATGGGCAGAGATTATGTAAAGCAGCTCTAATTATTGATCTCAGTTACACTCCACATAATGCTCAGTTTTACTGCCGTAAAGAGGAAGTAGTGTAAGCTGTCCAGCTATTTCAGGGGGAAAGAGGGAGAGCATGAGCATCTGAATTCAGGTGCCAGCTTCTGCATGCTAAAAAATAACTGTGGGTCGAGTCCTCCACTCAGCACATGCAGCAGAACATCCTTTCTCAAGATCCAGTTTTGATTGCAAGACACGTCGCCTCTGCGCTGATCACAAGCCAGCTCCTGAATAAAGCTCAAGGACCAAAATTCTAGTTCTGGTGATGCCAGAACTTCTGTCCTGAAAGCCTGTGGCCAAATAAACATAATGTGATCGTGATGGTAGTTCCATTGAGGACAGATGTGGATAGGAAGTGCCTCTTCCACAGCCTTGCCTCAGCTGCAGGTTTTCTTTGGAGTGAGGCAATTCCAAGCCACATCTGCCTTCTGCAGGGAAGTCCCTAACCCTGTGTAAATGTTCTTCTTCCAGGACCAGGGTAATAATTCTGAATGTATCCCAAATACATAAGATTGAGATAGGAAATGGGAGTGCTCATCCTTCCTGTAAAAATGAATTTAAGAGAAAAATAATGGAGTTCACTGCATCAGAGTGACTGGGGAAATCCAGAGAGAGGGAATCCCACTCTGCATAATCCACGCTAGATCACAGCTGCATTCCTTGTCTAGCCTGATTTCCTGATCCCACTTTCTTGTCTTCATGATACCATACCTTTCTCCACAAGTGCCTACAGAGAACCCTTCCAGGAGATGTGTGGATGAATTTATTCTGGCAGAAGGAGGAATTGATCATGGCTAAACCACTGAAGAGCCAGCAGCACCACTCTTCCTTTTCTTCTTCTGATTGATTTTAGATTGATAGAAGTGAGGAAAGAGAAGCAGGGGGAGAGCCCTGCTTGGCTACCTGAGAAGTCCCTTCCTTCAGGAGACATTTGCAAGCTCTGGATAACACATTGCACAGAGTGTCTCTGCAGCTGAAGAAAATGACTGACAATTACTGTCTCCCATTTTCCTGCTGCCTTGTTTGTACAGCCACGCTCAACATCTTGCATTGTTTGACACTCTAAAACTGCCGTGTGCTTTTCCCATGCACTGTCAGGAAGCCCAAGGCAGTGCAGCCACTCGGAAGCATTTTCTTAGATCTATCCCTGAGCTGAGAAATGCTACAGCAGTGTTTGTGACCATCGACCTGGCCACTGCAAACAAACACTCGCTGCTGCAGGTCCTAGTTAGCACAGATGTGACAGAAAGGGTTCAGAGTAGCAAGGAGATGAACATTCAGCTTAAAATTAAAAGACTTCCTTCTACTGTCTCTGGCATTTACTTTATAGCATCAGCAACCCTACTCCAAATCAAGCACAAGTTTTGCTTCTCCTGTCTGATACAGAAGCAGCTGGACTGAGTTTCTTTGATAAGCTCTCACCACCCCTAGACCTCTAACCCTTTCTGCCAATTTCCCTTCTCCTGAAACAAGCAGAAGAAGATGGATTTTAGCAGCCTCCTTGCTCCACCCCAGAGCTCACCTCCTGCCTCCCCTCACTGCACAGGCAATATCTCCCATCCAAGCATTTCCACACATGGCTGGAATTTGATTTCACCATCCACTTACCACACCTGCTCTTTCAGGCCAGGCATAGAAAAATGACCAAGCCCCCCCCCTGCAGTCAGGGCTGTGTCCACTCCTGGAACTGCTCACGTGAATTATGCAAACCAATGGGCATAGGTTATGGCACAGCAGTTAAAAAAAGAAAGAAATCATCTAGAGCCTAAGGTCATTGCTGTTGTAAAGGCAGCTCCAGAGATACCCATCCCAAGCCACAGAATAAACAGCAGTGGGACTCGTCCTGCCTAAAGAAAAATGGAGGAGCAGTGATTAATATGTTGTAATGGACCTTTTCATCCTTATCACTTCCAGACTGTGGAATGTTATTTCTAGCACAGAGATTCTTGGTCAAGTATGAAGAGCCATCGATTGGATAAAGTGCTTGATTTAGCCCATTTTTATTCTATTACAGAGTGACAGAAAGAGGTTTTAGACAGGAATAAAATCAATAGAGGGGAAAAGTAGAACTTAGCAAAATAACTATAGCTTGAAGTGAAAATGAAATATTTGTAATGTTGAATAAGGATTAATTTTAAAAAGAGCTAGAAATGTACTGGCAGAAATCAAGTAAGTACAAAAAAGAATATTTTATTTTTAAAAAGTGCTCTTTATCCTTATTTTTCCCCCTAAAAACTAAACTTTGCATTCTTTGCCTCGAGCTGTCATACAAGAGTTCCTCCACGGAAATGACAAAAGAGGAGGCAGCATCTCTGCTGCTCACCCTGCTCCCCTTCTCATTAGGAGACTTGGGTGCCACGAGACCCAGGAGGCTGCAGGTCTGCACTGCTCTCCTCACTTCCCAGGCTGTGGGATGTGGAGCTCCACAGATGAGCCGTAGGGAGGGGATTGTCATGACCACAGAACTGGTACAGAAGAGAAGTGGGGGATTAGTTTAAATTTATGGGTGCAAAATCACAGTAACTGCTGACAGGCTGGCACCAGACTTTTGGTCGTACATCTGAGTTGAGAATGTTCTCCAAAGGTTATTAATTGTTATTTATGAGAAATTATATTTCATGGTCCAGGATGAATTTATGAACTCCACATAGTTGCATTCATCAGGCGCTTTCAGTGCCTTGAAATGTTCAAAATGTACTTTTCTAGGAAATTAAATTAGGGCAGTGGCAGAGGAAGTGCAACATTAGCAGTTACAACACTCCAGGACACTCTTCACTATCATTTATTAAACAAAAACTCTCTATGAAACATGTTCTTTCCTAAGTGCCACTAATCTACAGAGCTGACCAGCTGAACTCCTGTGCACAGCACATTACAGCTGAACTCCTGTGCACAGCACATTTCTTAAGGCAGGATTAAATGATGGAGATGATTTAGACTTTTCAGATCACTCAAGGAAGAGCATTTCTTTTTGGCATGGACAGATTGGCAAGAATCAAGCTAACTGGATATTCCTCCCACTGAAATACAGGGGGGGAGGATGTGATCTCCCCAGGAGCATCAGAAAGCAGCCTGGCTTTAGAGTAAAACAAGAACAGCAGAAGTAACATACTTGAATTACTGAAAACATCACAGCCTGGCTAAGTGGATATGGTCCCTGTGGCAGGCACTGCCTTTGGAAAAACCCTATTTTGCCTATGCCACTTCTCCCAACTAAATCTGGGCAGCAAAAGTGCGCTGTGACCTCTGCAGGTTTTTCTCCCAGCACTCCCTAACAGGGGCTTTCTCTCCCTTGTCTTCCCCCACCTTTGCACAGCCAATGGAGCCTGTAATGCTTTGGCACAGAACCAGCAAGGCAAACACTCTGCCAAACGTCAAGATCCTCAGCAAGAATAAACACAGGCTTATTCTTCCTTCAGCTCTGTGATCAAAACTTCCACAGGGAGACTGATAAGACAAGGGGACTGTTATTGTTAAATACTGCAAGTACACATGGGGTCGATTAATCTCCACTTTACTCCAGGGTAACTGATAGCCTGAGTCAAGTTGGAGAGATAGGGAAATGAGTTTCTTTCTTTGCTTAATATTACCTTAAGTTTCTTGTTCACCAGAGCAGGAATGCAGCTCATAGGAGGAAAAACTACTTATTTGTAACTTAAGGAAGGGGATATATGACAAGTGGCAAAATCACAGGAAAGGGTGGAGAGCACAAATATCCCATCACTGGGGAGAAGGTTTCTAGTGAACACAAAGAAAATTGCTTGAAACTGACACCACTGTGAAGCAGTGACAAATTTGAAGGTCAGAGAGGACTGCTTTCATCCTTCTAGACTGTCCCTTGAAGCACTGAGAACGTTCCTTTTTCCTCCCTCCAGCTGTCTCCATTGCCTGAATTTCCCCATATGCACAGACCTCTGGCCCAAGAGTTTTCTCTAGGTGAAAGAGGAGAGCTCAGAGAAGCCTTGCAGGTTTTCATACCCACAGGAGAGCCCACTGCCAGCCCTTGGTGTGACAAAGCCTTTGTCCTGGGATGCTGTGGCTTGGTCTCTTTCTTAAACATTTGCTAGCTATTTTCTACCATCCTCCTCCTCACACTTCTCCTTCCACGCTCTCCCAGCCCCTGCCCTCTGTTTATCCTTTACTGGAAGCCAGGGAGACTTGACAGGGTGACACTGTGCCCTGCCCAGCAGAGGCAAACACCACCAGTCTTCCCTCAGAGCACACAGGAGTCTGTACCACGGGCCCTCTGCATTGTGCACCCAGCCAGGGCCAAGGACAAACCCCTTTGTAAAATGGAGAGCCAAGAGAGAGGGGGGAGAGGGTAAGTCAAGCACTTATTGAAGTCAACGAGCAGGATCAAACCTCTAATCTGGGTAAACAAAATACAGAAAACGACATTGATTGCAGATTGACTTTAACAATGAGTAATTGTTCCTTAATGTGCACATAAATGTGATAAAAATCAAAGCAATATATTCAAAACAAAATAGAAGAAAAAACACAAAGGGATATTTTACAACTAGGCTCCATTACCATCTATCCTAATGAGATTAAGTAGTAATTGCTCTGTCAGGAAAAAATATAGTGGTCTCAGTGAATGAAAAAGATTGTGATAGTCTCCTATTGCATTATAGGCTCAGGTCTAGCTGGAGAGAAGTGAAGGGATTTTTTCCAGCATTGCATAGCCAATTCTTTTTATTTTTTTAGTATCAAAGGCCTTTCCCTGGAAATGCAATTCTTAACAGTAAAAGCATTCCCCTTTAGCCATACCTGTAAGCCCTGCCAAAGTGAGCAGCAGGTTTTTCATTCTTCCACTTTAGTACAAAAGTATTGTGAAATCAGTACTGTTTTAAGCAAGTTTTTCTGGTCTGTTTTCTTACTGAGGATGTAAGGCCTGGTTTGTCATGGGATTTTAGGTATTGCACCCAATCCTCTCAAAGTGCAAATTTCAGTACCATCTAACATTAATGAACAGTGGAGAAATGCAGTAGTTTGTTAAAGTTACTTGAGCTTGTATTGCCCCTATGGTAACAGAGGTTTGTTTAGGCTCATAGGCTACACAGAATCTTCAAGAACTAGACACCAATATCACAGTAGGATTCAGTGAAAATTAAGCCCTTCCAAGGTATTTTTGAATGTTTCTTCCTTAATTATTCTTTGGACCTATACACAAAATATGAGGTGCACAAAGGACAACAGCTGAAGGTACACATTTTCTGCAGAAAGAGAATGCTGGATTTCTTTGGCATAACATTAAACTGCACTAAGATAAAAATAACAGTTAGGAATTAAGCAGTAGGTAAAAGAAATTCACATTTCCCTCTTGTTCTCTTTTGTGACTGAAATCCTCTAGATGGGTAAGAAAATAAAATTTGACTTTCTGAGACACATTCACATAAAATAACCTGCACCACAGAAGGCTTGGTGTTAATCTCATCACTAAAGTAAAAGTAACTTGACTATAAAGGAATGATCTCTCTAGAAAATGGTGAGAGACACCAGTGGCAAAGCTCACCTTAAGACATGAGGTCCGAGTCCATTTGTTTGAATCCTGCATGCTGACACAGCATCAGCACAATGGAGATGGAACATGTTTCTACAGGTAACTTGTTGCAGTCAAGATGGACAGAAACAACACCCTGAGCCACAGCACCCTGAGTATCAAAGGCTCTTCTTCTTTATTGCTGCATGTTCTCCTCTTTTGTCCCCTCCTGCTGATGCAGTGCACCTGTGTGCCCTCTGCTCCCTTTGGGGGTTGGTCAGTGCCCCCGGGCACTCCAGGGCTCATCGTTGCTGTCACTGCTGCTCACCTGCTGCTCACAGCTGTGCCCACTGGGGATCAGGCTCAGCTGCAGCCCCATCCCAATCGCCACAAACTGTGTGGCTCCAGCAGCTGGGTTCAGGAAGAGAAGTTTGGAACAGAAAGGCCTGAGGAAAACCAAGAGTTGAGCTGGTGCAAAAAATGAAAATAGAATTTAGGCTTGGTCCTCTTTATTTAAGGAATCAAGGCAAGTGAGCTTCACTGATAAAATAAAAAAAATGAAGGGGCGAAAACTGCTTCTTTTGTTCTATTAACTCAGCTGGCACTGATGAACTCACCCCTTCCCATTTTCCTGCTGGCTGCCTCTGAACAACTGTGCTTGGCAAGTTACATCAGCAAGCCCAATCTCATGCCTTGTGCACGAGGCTCCATCATTTGATGCAGTGCAGCTGCTGCAGGTTTTGCTCCCATCTGCTCCCTGCCAAGGTCTGTGAGACAGCAGCCTGTCCACTGGCACGAGCCGTGAGCCGTGGTGGAACCAGCACCTCTGGGCCAGGAAATGTCATCTCCAAGAAAACCTGTCCCCTGATTCCCCTCCTTATTGTGTGACCAAGTCTGCTCTGCTGGGGGCACCCACCTGTGGAGTGTCACCTCTGGGAAAAGCAAGCATGAGTGTCCTGTGGGGGATCTGCCTCACTGCACCAACACCCATTTTGGGAGGTGCTGCATGAGCCATCTGCACTCTCACACCTTTAAAAAGCCAGACTTACCAACTGCTGAAGTCACTCACCACAGACCTTTCAGGAACAATAACAGGCAAGCTAAACACTCAGACTGTAACAATTGAAAACACCACAAATTAAAACATCTTTTTACCTATTTTTTTAAAGCTATCAAAGTACCACAGGCATACTAAAAAGCCAGTGCACCTCCAGTCAGCTGTATGGGACCACACAGGTGAAATATAGCTCACTGCCACAGCTGAACCAAAGAACTGCAAATAGGAAGTAAAAACCAAACAAAAACAGCCTAAAGATTCAGGGTAATGCCAACTGTAACGCAATAGTCCACATTTTGGTTACCCTAATTATTCATAGTTGCTCAAACACTTTTCCCTAAGACTTTTACATGACTTTCTATTTTTATACAGTGGTAATTGAAGTTTATAATTTACATATTACTGTGCAGTAGAATCCAATTATAGCAAGTCTACAGAGAGGCTGTATTTATTTCAGGAGGAAGATACCGAGGAGCCATGTCAACACGTAGCAACATAATGACTTGCTCACTTTCTGGCTTTCATGCAAAACATTGTAATGATTAGGTTTCAGACACTGCACCAGGATACTTAAGGATGAGCTATAAAACCATTCCACATCTGTGCTTGTTTTATTAGCAGAACCATTCCTAGGAAAAACAGGAAAGCAAATGCTGCTCCTGCTGCTAATTCTGGATAACTCTTTTATGACACTAACCTCATTACCCAACACTACTGCTCATAATCCTTTCTCCATCTCCTCCTTCCTCTGTTAAATATAAATTCCTTGCCATTTCCCCATCAGCGCTGAAACATAATTGTAACTAATGTTAATTCCATAGGTTTGACATTCCATGTAAACTCAGTTGTGGAGGTGGTTTGTCCATGGTAGATCAACAGAGAATAAATAATAAGAGAAGGAATGAAAAATGGGGAATTCATATAGATTCTGAGATTAGCCAGGTTGGAAGAATAAAACATGGGGTTTTTTACAGATAACCACTCAGATTATTGCTAAAGCCATCAAAAGTGACAAGCACCTCGATCTGAGAGGGGCTGCTCACATGCAACTGCTGCTCAAGGCAAGGGCTATTAGTGGTGCTCATCAAATCCCAGACTCCAAAGTTCTGTTTCTCACTGGATCAGCTACTCCATGTCACCCTGCAGACATGATTTTATGCAGGTAAATTCAAAAAGACAATTAAGCCTCCTCTGAATTAAGATATACTTAGCTGATTTTCTGATAGATTTTGCATGAGCAGCAAAGCTGCTGAGGAAACATGGGAATCTAACACCCCTATTCATTCCGTAAACTTCATGCTAATTACCCAAATATTTTCAGTCTTTCCTTCCCTGTGAACCTGCTGTTTCAGGAAAATATTGTCAAATGCTACTGTTGTATTTTTTATATCTCTCTCATCTCATCTCTCCTCCACAAAGTAAAATAAAAAAATTAAAAGCTGATATGATTGTTCATGAGTCATTCCTCAGTCACTGTAATGAGCTTGTGCTTGATTAATTAATAACATCAGTGGAGGCTAATCAGGGAAGCATGCTACTCCCACGTCCCTGTTGGAAAACCACGGCTCACCACCGGCTGGCTGCAAAGCTGGCTTGAACAATGACACTTGGAAGTCAATAACTCTCTGTGCTTTCTTCCAGAGTAGCAAAATTAATCATCTTACCCCTAAAAGCTCTGCTGTATCTTTAAAGTCTCAGAAAACGCTGAGCATTATGAGAAAACCAAGTGCTGTTTCTCTGTCTCTGCCAGTAGGTTTCCTTTCAGTGCCTTGAGAAAATGATGGTCCTGTCACAAAGGGAAGGCAGCATCTCTGGCAGGATTTGCCAGCATCCTGCACAGCTGCATGCACTCCAACTTCATCTACTTTTCCCACTAAAATTGTGCATAACTGAAAGTGATGCAAATAGCAATAAAGCTTGTGTTCAGGGAGACTGTAATATCTTTGTAGGCAGATATATTTTTCTTCCAGAGACTGATGAGAAAGGACTATAAAATACAAACCTGCTTCATTCCTATTAGAAAAAAAAAAAAAAAAATCAAAACCAATGCTGCCAGCTAACCATTAACTGCAAAATAATGAGGACTAATGAAATAGCAAGAGTCCAGATCTTTCAGTGCTCAGACAGGTCTCTTAAGGGAACTGAAAATGAATTAGCCTGAGTTTGACAGCAGAAAAAAAGGCACCCAAGACACTGGAAGGTGGGGATGAGCTGTCAGAGGAGTAAAGAAGAGATTGACAGACAGCCTTATACGAAAAAGAGTAATTTAGGGGTTAGAGAATAACTCAGAAAAATGTTATAATAGTTAGAAACTGTTATAGAAAAGTAGTGCTAAGCAGACCCTTATTCCAGCATTAGGACTATTCAATGCCCCTGTATCATCATGAAGAGGGTCAGGACAGGCAAATTTAATGCTCCCCTCTGGCTTCAAACCTGTGACTGTATGAAAAGCACCCCGACTACATGCAGCTGCAATTCTATGTTCCCACATAACTCAGTCAAGACTTTTCCTTTCCTGTCTTGTATAAAGCTCATCCTCCAGAGCTGTGAATTCCCCACTCCACCCATTTGCTTGTACACAGGTAACAGGATGGTCCTGGCAGCTGGGCTTGGAAAAGGTCCAGCAAAGACTGTGGAAACTGGTTCTGTCACCTGTGGGTTGTATGCACTTACCCTCAGGACCTTCTGACAGTCCTGCCTTGGGCAGGGGACTGGACTAGATGAGTTCCAGAGCTCCCTTCCACCTGCATTTTTCTAAATATTTCAACAAACACTTCAGCATAGGAGCAACTAAATGTAGTAATTTTTTTTTTTTTACTTGCAAGTAAAATCTCTCTCTGCATTTCACTTCTGCATTTTTTCAAAACTGACCCAACCTGAGCATGGCTGAACATCTGCAGGCAGACACAGCACAGCAGTGCTTTGGAAGATGCCCCTTCCATTTGCCACGTCCAGAGCAGGTCTAAGGAACGGCAGCCTTGCAAAATGTACCTGCAGTGCCTTTGTTTTTTAAAATAGGAGAGGTGGTGTCACTGTCAGAGGACCTGCAGGACTCCAAGAGCTCGTGTCTCAGAGGAGAGCAGTGCAATCCCAGACTGGCACACTCAGAAAGCTTCCTTCCCTCCCACACACTGGGGCACTGCACAGAAGGAGATGCTGCAGCTCCTGGGGCTGGAGGACATGCAGGATGGAGCAGGGTCCTGTTGCCAGGGCTCTCAGGGGGTAGAATCCCACCTTTTGATGCTCAAACCTGATGGTTAGTGCAAAGAGGAACCAGGAATGTGGAAAACCAGCCCTGGTTCTGGCTGCACGCAAGGACATTAATAAATCTGTGCCATGTAAGTCTGTCATTTCTAAGAAATCTGCCTCTGGCCAAGACAGCAAGAATCCAAAAACCAGGAATGTATTAGTCTAAATCTATCTCACATTAAAATGTCAGGCAGCAGCAGGAACTCTGATTAAAGCAGGCTGTTTGAGATGGAGGGGCGTGGAAGGAGGTCTACACATTCAAGTTAACAGACCCTTACTAGGACAGAGTAGCTGTTTGAGAGCAGACTGAGGCTCTGGAAGGACCAGCTCAACACCTTCCAAAAAATAAATGGAGTACCAAACCATGCAGAGCATTCAAATTTCTATCACAAGACCCAAGAAGACTAAGAAAGGCAGGTCCCTCAGCTTGACTTCTTGAACTTTTGATTATAGACAAAGTTTACAGTGATGTCTTTGCTCAATAATACATCTCTCTGATATGATATATCATTACTGGTTGGTTAGTGCCTACAAAGCTCTGCATTTCAATGGTGTGCACAGTATGTACCCATGCAATGCCTT
This sequence comes from Euphonia xanthogaster, assembly GCA_034509185.1. Classification (NCBI taxonomy): domain Eukaryota; kingdom Metazoa; phylum Chordata; class Aves; order Passeriformes; family Fringillidae; genus Euphonia; species Euphonia xanthogaster. Next base: position 17,545,987 of record JAYDZK010000016.1, on the reverse strand, counting down.
ACAGTCAGCTTGATTAGGAAAAGATACAGATACACAGAGCTACTCCTTGCTTATGTTACATTTCTCAGTCCAAGCCTATCTGCATCAGAATTCCTTAGGAACAGCTGGGATCATTAACCAAAGCTCATAAACCCTCTTGCAGCATACAGAGAGGAAAAAAAAGAAAACTGGGTAGGTGTAACCTTCTTTCAGAATTACTGCCCCACATTATGGCTGTTTCAGGGACTCCTCTACCCACAGCAGTTTCATGGTTGTTAGAAAGGTCACAGCAACAAGCTCAGCCCCTTTTATTCAGATTCATAGGTCAAGATGTCTCAGCTAATTGAGAGCTTGCCTGGATAATCTGCTCAAGTACTTCATTCTGATTTTTTGTAAAGCTATCAGATGTTGCTGCTGAAGAAGATTATTGCATGAAAAAACTGAAATAAACCCCCAAGTATTCTGTTTAAGCACTTAGACACATGCAGGAGATTGTTATTTCCAATACTTCTTGGAATGAGCTGAGCCTGCCTTATCCTCTGCTCAGAAAGTTCCAGCTAAGAGCTGGTGGGTACCCCAGTCTTGGCAGGCACAGCCTTCCCAAGGTCCAAATGTACAAGTGGAGAGAGTTCTCATGTCTGCCACATGTTCCAATGAACCAGCAGGGTGATTTCAGTCTTTGGTCCCCTCTCAATGGAAAACCCCAAGGATTTCTGCAGGAGGAAAAAGAGCAGAAGGCAGGGCACACAGTTTGTCCTGCCCACACTGTATTACAAGAAAGGCGCAAGCATTGAGCATGTGGTGCTGTGGGAACCAGCATGGCTTCTCGAAACCACCACCTGCCAGTTCTGCACTGCACTCAGTGCCCTCTCTACAGGAAGGCAATCATTTCTGGAGCTGACATTGCTGGGCTTCATGGTGTGTAACAAAAGAGGGAGAGGGGGAGGAAATGGAAGATCAGATGGAAAAGGCTTATCCTATCCCTGGTTTGAAGAAGAGGTGGAAATTTCAATGATAGTTTGCATTTTCCTCCTCTGAAATTAAGGTTTGTCATCTCACCCAGCAGCATCTGAGGGAGAGCAACACCTCCAGGTGTCCAAAGTTCCTCTGAAGGAAGAATCTGGAATATGAGCCAACTCCTGCAGATAAAATGGACCCTGAAATGCTCTCTGCAGGGGATTTCTGCACACAGGGTACAGAACATGCATCCCAGAGTGGTTACATCTCCTCCTCCCTGCTCCCCTGTTTTTGGAGAACAGCCATGCCTTGCCCTTTCCAAGAGAATGTGCAGGATGCCAGTACAGCCTCAGAAAAGCATTTCAGCTGGAATGCTCAATTCAAAATTTACTTCCAGAAGAAGGAAAAATAATAATTAGAAAGCCAGGATTATTCAAAGTTATTCATTTTGCCTCATGAGTACAATTGCTAATTAATCATGGGGGGAGAAGATGGAAAGAAAATCAATCATTATCAGCCAGCAGGGAGTGGGCAGCTCCCACCCACACAATCAGAGTGCAGTGCCCCTGCCTGGTCTGGCATTGGGTCAGCTGAGACTCAGTTCCAGGTTAAAAGATGTCAGCATCTGTCCTGGCAGAAGGAGCTTTCCTGCTCATCCTTCCCCAGGCATTCCCAAGCATTCTCTCAGCTGCCATACCTCCACTGGTTTTAGAGCCCTTTTGATGTGATTTTTAATCCAGATCATTCCCTAATCTGATTTACCAGGCAGCACTGCAAAGAATTGCATCAGTACAACCGAGGGGGAAAAATAAGACAGCAACTAAATTGTTATTTGTGTTAACAAAGACCTACCAGGGAACAACCTTCAATTTATATGAGGGAATTTCTGCCCAAAGTTTTTATTACAAGTTAATGTCGAAAGTTTTGGATTGACACTAAAGAACTTTCATTTTAACAATTGCAGGTCATTACATTTGTAATGATTGCTGAGAAGCACATCCAGCATGTCCAGTATCTCCATAGCAAAAGTACTGTGAAGTCAGGGACTAGTTCTGTGACTGTTTTCCCCTTTA
>JAYDZK010000016.1:17476089-17538943 GCA_034509185.1 Euphonia xanthogaster | reverse complement strand
AAAGATCAGCAGCCCTTTGACAAAGTTTAAATGCATTAAAGAAAGAGGAAATACAGACTGGCAAGAGTTCCAGCTGCCCCTTCCCTGGCAGGCACATTGAGCAGTGCAGCAAATGCTGCTATCTCATTTGTGTCATGGGATGTGGCTTTGCCACAAATCTGAAAAATCTCATTAGAGAGAAAGTAATAAAGGTGGTAACACTGTCCTTTGGGACTCCTGGCCTTTAAATAAGTACAAGAAACCTGTCTAGAAAGGATAAGGCAGGAAGCATTTGTGACTTTTTCAATTTCACACCTCCAGTACCTGCCTACATTGGTTAAACTCAGCACTGTGCTCAGAGCCTGGTGCAGTCCTTGCATTTACTCTGACCACTGACTCCTCTATAGGAAAGCACTACTGGATATTATTTTCCAACTTGATAACACTGACAGATACATTTGCCCAGGAATAATTGAGAAACTGTCACTTTTCTGTCTGATGGCTTTTGTTACTGTAAAGTGCAAAGGTAAACTTTACTTATCTTCAGATCCCTGCTTGTGAAAAAGACTGCTCTCAGCTCTTCCCATGTGAATTTGCCACAACACCCTTGGCTTCAGCCCAGGGAAGTTACTTTGGGTTAGGAGCAGTTTATCTGAAGCATGGGCTGCTTCCCATCAGCCTACAGCCTGTGGAGGACTCTGAAACTGAACAGAATAAGACCTCACCTCCCTTCCCTCATCAGCACCACCACTTCTGACAGTGGCACCAGGATCAGACACTGTAAATCATAAGAGCTGCTGCTAAGTTTAGGCCCACAGGAGAAGAAACACATTTGGTTTTGTGAGACTGTGCCTTGTACTCAAAAGTAAGAGATAAAGACTTTGGTATCCCACTCTCCCTAATACAGCAGGGCTTCAGCCATTTCCAGAATCCCAAGCTTTGTAGATGCTGAAGTTACCCCAACTATGATCACACCAGGGAGGTGTATGCTCTCTAAGATGACTAAATCACCACCACTACTTGATTGCACTTAAAGTTTTTGGACAGACTCTTAATTGTTCCAATTTACTACAGCTCCCCCGAAGTCTGGAAAAATAGAACAATTGCAGGGGATAAAACTCCTCCTTTTTCTGGTAGAGGCAGAGGGATACCATGCATGGAGAGGCTGAGTTAGGAAACAGAAAAACACTTGGAACTGCCTTTGAAAACTTTGAACAGAATCAAGGCAGGTATTTGATTGATCTGACTCAGGTCCTTGGGAAGCTGGTGCAGCTGGAGCAGGCTCAGGGCATGTGCTATATCCAGGACATATCCAGGATGTGCTATATCCAGGACATGGGGGCTCTGTTTGCAGCCTGGCAAGAACTATCTTTAGCCTTGATTATCAATACAGGACTCAGTCACAGGTCACTGGAGTAGGTAATGCAGCAGGAAAGGGGCCTGAATTCTAGCAGGGAACACCCAGTGCCCGCATAAAGGGATTTTGCAGCTGTTGCAAGCCACAGAGCCTGTGAAATCTCAATCAGCAGCCTCGCTCTGGCTGGGAGGTAGCTCGGTCACTGTCACAGACACTCACAGCTTGTTTAGTTGCACCTCACTTGAAGATTTTTCATTGTAGAAGTGGCTTCCAGAGGCTTGAGAAAGCTTTCTGTGCACACACACGTTTCTTGCTTGTGTGAGGACTCACAAATAAAGGCACACTGAAGAAGTGCCATCATCTCTTCTGTCTGCAGCCAGAAACAGGAGGCATCCCTGAGCACACAGCTCTGTCAAAGCTTACCCTGCTCTCTTCTCACCTCCTGTGTCACACATCAGGGCAAGGTTCTGCTGAATGCCTGAGCTGCTTTTGCTCAGACACAGCCTGAGTGCAGCACACAAGCAGCTCCTGCCTGCTCCAGGAGGAGGTGATGCCCAGTGGGGTCTGTCACTACAGCCTCCCTTCTCCCAGTTTTTACTAAAAAGCCCACACCTACACTTCACCTCTGCCTTCACTCATATTTGCACTGACACAGAAGAGAACATTACTCTTCTGAACATCTCCCCCTCGGCTGGAAGAATCAAGCAGGATGCAAAGCCAAAGCTTTCCACCCTGCCATTAGCTGAACCCCCTTTCCCTTGGGGAGCAGGGTGTCCTTGCAGAGGTGTCCTTTCCCAGGGCTGGCACCCAGGACTCACTGTGCACAGACAAACTCCTCTCCTTTTGAGGGTGGTCTCTCACTCTGAGGAGTGCACTTCAAACCTTAGTCAGGTAGATTACAATTTTCTTATAAGCAGCCAATACTTTAGTCAAAACCATCAAAATGCCATCTCTATTTTCCTATGGAAAATCTTGGGATTTACTGCAAATGTTTATTAACTACAATGGATGATGTGTTCTAATCATCTGAAATAACTGAAAACCCCTGTCCCCTGCTAGGTCATCCATGAAAAAGGCACCAACATTTGGCAAACTGATCAGGCTTTGCCAAATGCTGAATGCAAGCAACCCATCAGGCAATCTGTTTGTTTTTGTGGGATGCAGACTCTGGCTTGAGTAAGGAAGAAAACACAGAATTGTTATATCTTTTCCTAGGAATGCTTTGAAAATAAGTGCCTTTTGGTGCCTTTTGGGCCTTTCCAAAGTCAAACAAGCTGCTCCTGAAAGGAAGTACCATAAGTGCTCTCTGACAGGAATGCTTCAGCTCTCTCCATCCCCCCTCCACAGCTGTCCCAGAAATACTGAGCACCTGAAGGCCAAAGAGACACAGTCCCCCTCACTCCAGCCACCTGGCAGGCAGAGTCACCAACTGGGTGTGTGCACTGAGCTCAAAACCAGCCATGGCTTCCTGTGCAGAGAAATGTGCATACAGGCAGCATCTGAATATCCTGGGCTGGTGGAAGTGTAGGGGAAAGGCAGGTGATTAACTGACACTGTTAAAAACATATTCTGTTCCTTATAACAGTAGATCTGGCACACTTGGCTAAATTGTTGTCTGGAGACTTACTGAAAAATCATTTATTGGGAGATTACAAAAGCAAACTATAAAAACAAAAGCAGATAGACTAGTGCTACGTTAGCAAAGTGACTACTGAATCAGCTCCTGAATTGCTAAGTTCAAAAACCAATAGAGTCTCTACAGTTTTACTTAAAATCCTTAGCTTGTTTGAAAAACCCATGCTATTTCTAGAAATAGAAAGGTCCTGTGTGCAAATTTCTCAGTTTCAAAACTTTCAAATAATGCTTGATTACCTGATCACCTTCCCATCTCCACAACCTGCTTTCAACTCAGCACCACATCCACGTGATCCTCCTGGGAAGCACTACCAGGTAAGCTAAAGCTGCTCTCAGCACTTGGCAGTCTCTTAAGCTGTGCACTATAATTCTAGAAGAGGGGGGAAAATGACTTTGCATAATGTAGGTGAGAGAACCACATAGCTCTGTGCTTCATTCTAATTGTAGAAAAATGAGAGATCTGCAGAGCTTAAGTGTAGACAAGAGAGTCCTTTTTAATTGTGTTACTTGGCTATTAAGCTGGACTAACCCCGTGCTACACTGGCTATTTTAGAGCCCAATTTTAGCCACTCTTTTTCTGCCATTTGAAGACCTCAGCTATAGCAGTGGAGAATCCACATAATGTTAAATATAATTTCTAAAAAGAGAAAGAACTGACAAGGCATTTAAATAATTATTGAGCTCATTTCTTCATTACATCTCTAAGAGACACTGATCAATGTACTATTTTTGACTGTACAGTTATAGTTCCATGGTGAAGACTTACAGAGCCCTCATAACCACACTAAAATCACCAAAATATCCATAATCTTTAAATATTTTATTTTCTTTAATGCAATTTTTGTGCAATCAGTAAATCAGTTAAGCCCAGCAATGCACTGACAGGCCCTGCTGATCACATTTTTCTCACAACCAGTTTTAGGAAAGAAGGCTCTCAGGAACCAGTGGTGACCTGTCTGAGCTTGGTGTAAATCAAGAGCAAGTCTATCAGAATTGCTGGTCTAAATTTTTAATTTATACCCAGGTATAAATTAGAAGAGTAAAGGTCAAAGATTAAGAAAAGGTGAAAGTTATCAATTAACTCTCAGTGAGGGATTATTTGTTTTACAGTAGTCCTGAGAGGCCAAGGCAGACAGAGCATTCCTTGTGATAAAAATCACACATTAAGAAAACTGCTCATCTGGAGAGCTTAAATGAATTCACCACCACCCAGACTATCCTGTCTGCACTGCCAGAAAATTAAAACTGCAGGAGTTGTGTACTTTGTTTATATTTTCTGATATTTTTTTTCTATTTTGAAAAAAAATAGAGACAGTTGCCATGCAAGCTGCAGCAAGTCTGTGCTCCAGCACGCCCAAGCTCCCAGCAGTGAGCAGACTGGTGCAGACCCCAAAACAAAGCCATTTTGTCACAGTTATTTAAGAGCTTTCCAGCTCACCTGGTGTTCACCCTGCCATAGAGGCAGCTGCTATGACACAGTGGAAATGTGTTTGCAACAGTGCTTTCTGTAAAATGTGGTTAAGATTCATAGAGCAATGCCATACTATTATGAAAAACAATATGTAATATTTGCATTATTGTGGGGAGCCAAAGAGGGATGCTCCTAACACAGACTGAGCACAGCCTTTGCAGGCTGTTACCTAGATTTCTGATTCTTATCCATGCCCCTGGTTAGACATCAGTAATGCCTCTGAGGTGGTGTGCAGTGTACAATATCAGGACTGGAAGTAACTGATCTTAACTGATTGTTCTCTGGAGACTGAGCAAACAACTCCACAGACTGGGCTTTCAATACCAATGATAAAAAGTGCAAACATTTTATTCAGCAGACAAGTGTGTGAAGAGGCTGCCACATACATTTGTCAATTGTTAAAATTTCTCACTTAACAGTCCTGCCTCTCTCAGGTTAATATTTTTCCAGTGCAGAGACTGAAAGAATTTAATGATCACAGCACCCTTCAGATCTTCTGAACAAACCAAAATTCTTTCCAGGTAATTGGCATCAGCCCCTGTTTACCAAATGCTCTCCAGCCTATAACCAATAAATGATTAACAAGGAACTTCTCAAGTCACTTTCCAGATGTTGTTTATTGAGACATCCTTGCACTGCAATGACAAATGGAGCAGAAATGAGCAACACACAGCTTGGCATGATCCTGCCACTCAGCAGAATATCCCCAAGGCTGAATAATTTGGGTGAACCCCACTGTACAAAGGTTAAAGCTACTTTCCTCTGTATCAACAGAGATGTGTCCCAGCTGGTACTCGTTAGGTTTCAGGAGCCAAACACTGGTATTTTCTCCAAACAGATAGAAACAACAAACCTTTATCACAAAAGCAAAGGGTAACACTTCAGGCTAATACCGTTTGATGTGCCCAATGCTTTATTCTCTTTTTGCTGAAGAGGAAATCTTAAGACAGCAACAAAATTTGCTAGAACGAGCTGTGAAAATTTACACTAATAACAAAAGGGGAAGGGAGGATCTTTTCCCATTCTTTTGCACCTCATTACCCTTCCAAAAACAATAGTGATGCTGTAACAATAATTCCAATGCAAAACCATTTATATGGGACAAAGCTGCACACACACTGCACTGACCTAAGGACAACTCTCTACTTACTAGGATTTGGAGGGACCCAAGTGGCCACTAAACCCAGCAATACTTGATACAGTTGAAATGTCAAAAGCCATGGCAAGGGCTTTGCTGGATTAGCATGCCTACAGGTGGAGTGCATGTCTGTAAGTATTCCATAGAAATGCAGGGTGACAGAGCTCCACTCTCAGAACTACTGTGATGAAAATCTTGAAATCCATAAACAATTTTTTTTCCCAGACTATCAAATAGGATGGGATAAAAAAAAATTGACTCCATATGTATACACAAAATAAATTCCAGACTTGGAATAATAAAAGTGTAATTCAAACTGTTCTAGGAAAGAAAAAAAAAAGGTATATTTCAGCAACTAGATTTGCAGGTAGGATTGTAGCAAGATAAGATGTTGAAATCTACTAGCTGGTTTTGCAAAATTGGAATCTCAGAAGCCTGAAATTCTACAGAAATTTGCATATTTTCAGAGCCCTTATATTAAAATCTATAATGATTCAGGCACATTTGAATAAGAGACAAAAAGAAGGATAATAGGACCTGTCTGGTTTGGGATTCAATCAAAACCTGGGACCCTCCCTTTGATTTGGTTGTGATTCTCTACTCTGCATCAGACAAATAACAGTAACAGCTCCTGAGATGATGGGTGTTTCAGCAGCCAGAAAACAGGAGAGAACAGCAACACAGCATAGCAAAAAAGAGCCTCTTCCTTCCCCTCTCCCCCTCCTCAGTACTAATGCTTTGTGTTTGACAACAGGAGACCCTTTCCAACCCCTGCAAGCGACCTGTGGTGATGTTCTAACACACCTTGCTCTGATTTTCAAATCTCTGTGACCCTGCAATAACAAATAGGACCTGGGGATGGGAAAGGCTGGAGTGGATGCACTATTATTTGATTTCTGTGCCCTGTGGTTTCAGCCACACACTAGCAGCTCCCCACCAGTTCCACCTGCATTCTCTAACCCCAGAGGATTTAGGATTTAGTTCTGCTAATCTCTGGATCCCATAGAACATTAGATATTTAGGCTGTGATCTCAGGCAAGGATTTGTCCCTAGAGTCATATTAGATTACTAAGCCACTGGGAAACCAAATAATTAAGGAAAAGCATAATGAGGGGTATTAGCTAGAGATGTATTCCATGCCATAAAATAAACCTGCCAAAAGGCCCTGTTTAAAAAGATGAAGAATTTCCTTTAAAGTGAAAAAATGCTCTCATCATGGGCAGCATCAGCTGGAGGCAGCTGGGCACAGAGCTGGGCAGAAGGGCCGCCATGGGCTCAGCTGGATTGCAGAGCTCAGGCAGAGCCTTGCTTTCTAGGCTCCCAGGAGATGCTGGTAAATGCTTGGCTGCCCAGATTGGAACTGGCTAAACTTTCTTTGCCTGCATTCATTGCCAGCTACACCACCCTGCTGCTGCACAGTGACCTCGAGGAGGCAGCTCCCTCCCCAAGTTCAGGTGAGTCAAACACTTGGCGCTCCCTCCTCATTTCACTCCTGCACACAGGCCCAGGCAGAGCCAAGCAGGTTATTTAGCTGGTGACCTCTAGATGCTGGAGTTTGATAGGTGATGATTTCACTACAAAGCAGCTAATCAATAAATAGGCTCAGTTTCTTTCTGATTCAGGTACTGACACAACAGCAGAAGGGCCTGGAAGAGCTGTGTGATAATGTATTGATTATAAACAACCCAAGAGCCATTGTCAAAAGCAGTAGGCATTGTTCTTTCCAACAATCAAATCCATACTTTAACGATCTGTTTTCCCTCATTAAACACTTGAAAGGCTTTCTTAGCAGCACTTTTTACTACACAGATGTCCTATTTCATTTTGACACATACAACATGCTCCTGTCAGTCTCCTCATTGTATAGTGGTTTGTTTTGTTTATTGTAAGATGGAGATGTTAGTTTCTGTCATATCTTCTCCTTTGTACTGCTCATTTACAAATGGAAAAGCCATGTAGACCTTTGTCTCATCTGTCTTTAGCAATCAAATGAACCAATCAAATCAAAACCTCTGAGCAGGAAAGGAAAAGTCACACCAGAAAAAAAACAATGGGGAAAGGAACAGAATTTGGCTTAAAAATATTTGGAAAAATATTTGGAATATTCTGTTCTGGTTTTTCTTTTGAGGTTCATTTGACTCACATATTTGATGGAAAAGTAATGACTGCAGACAACCATGCCAGCAGGTGTGATGCAAGCAGATCACCTCACTTTGCTGAAAATAAGCATAAGAGAATTCAGCAGTCTCATGTGAAATGATGCTTTGGAAATGTTGACAAGAAGATTTCATTTTTTGCCTCACACAGGACTAGTCATTTCACCCCTGAATGGCTTCACAACCTTTTGCAGGGACTTCAATTTTACTTACTAATGCTTTGACTCTACAACAAAAAGCTATTTTCTCAGTAGAAGCAGATCAGTGGGAATAGGGTTCTGGGCTCTGCCCAAGTGGATTTGGTATTAACAAAACATTCACTCCCACAGCAGACAGGACACCTCCCTCTTTCCAGGTACAGCTGTTGGGTGTCACAATTCAGGAGTCATCATAAGAAAAAAAAAAAAAAAAAAAATCCTTTCTCCCTTGGAAGAGCCTGGGTAATGCTGGGCTGCAGAAGACAGAAGTGGACACAGCTCAGCCATCTGGACCACTTGCCATGTCCCCAAGAACCATGGCTAACCTCTGTAAAGAGCTGGCTTGTGAAGAGCTGAGACATCTACAGTAGCCAACACAGACAGGAGAATTTGGTTGTTACAGCTGCAGGATGTTTAATATAAACTTGAGCTGCTGCCACCTAATTACCCCCTGTGTATTTCTTGTTTAATGCTCTCAGGATCAAGGGCTATTCCCCAGAGCTCCTGCTGAGATGCAGCCTCCCAAATGTTTTTGAAGTACACACATGTTGAAACTCACTACCCACAGCCTTAGAGATGAAAAGGGCTGGAAAAGTACTTTGATAGCATGAGACATTATTGACCCTTGAAACATATCATGTTATTTAATGGTGAAACAAACAATATGCTAATTGGGAAATGCATGTAGTGCAGTCAATGAGCTGTAATAGAGTCACATCACAGTAACCAAGACCATGGTCTGCTCTATTATTATTAATTATTTACAATCATCTTGGTTTCTGTGTGTGAATACATCATCAAGCACAGCCTCCTCTTTGCCCTGACACTCTGTGCAGTGTGCATCCTTAGATGTGGCACTGGACACAGATACAAACAGAAAGGCTGAAGGAAAGCCTGGGAGCTGCTGGCTCTGCTGCCCATCCATCCCAGAGCCACATGGAAACAGCTCATCAGGCTCTGTCCATGGATTCCAAGGCCTTTCCTCCCCGTCTAGGAAGCACAGTGACTTTGAATTATTTTCAGTCACTTCCACAGCTGTTTCAGAAGGGGATTAGGCAATGTTTGTAGGGATCTTTGAGGACAAAGCCCTGCATGTGCACAAAGAACTATCTTTATTACTTTCACAGGCAGTAGAAAAGCTGCAGCAATTTCATTGTGCATTCCCCCACCTTAACTCCTCGCTCCTGCTTCTCCCTCTCCATAACAGAGCTGTTCTCACTGCCCTTGTACTGACTGACTGTGCTCAAATAGCTGAGCAAACAGAGTGGCAGTGTTTGCCAGAGCCCCCAGCCCCTGGGGTGTACAGCCTCGGAGAGGGCTGGCAGCAGCCTTGGAACGCCACAAGCACCCCCAGAACAGACTGAGTGGGAAGAAAGGAAAACTGAAAACCAACATCCGCTGCAGCTTTTTTTATTATTTCAAAAGAGAGTGTTTGAGAGAAGGAGTGGAAGGAAGGAGTCTAAAGATCCCAAGCTACACTTTAAAGTATTTTACTTAAGTGTCAAGGACCAAAGCCCAAATGTCAGCTCTTCAGGGCTTTTTTCATCAATCACTGCAAATAGAGCCTGAGACAAGAAGGGGAAGACAGTAAAAAGATGTTAGGAAAACTCTCATGAGGTTGCCCTGCTTTTCTCTCTTTTCAAGATTTACAGACATACCAGAGCATGCTTTTGAAACCGTTCTGATTTAGTGCACTATTTGCAATACAGTTCTGCTTATTATTATAATTAAGCAGTAACCCATTCTGTTAGAATTTGCCTCAACTCTCACATGTTAGGAGTTAGCAACAAGCTATTAGGAAATATCCACGTAGTTAACAGCTGGAAAGTGCTCTACCTGATGAGCCTTCCAATGCCTTTTGTGTTAAATAACTATTATTGGGTTCATTTTACCCTCATACCCACCAAACCCTGGAAACACTCACCCCTGCTGCCATTCTGATGTTAAGCAGTACTCCACCCAGGAAACAGGCCCATTCAAATCGGCATGAAATCCCCACTGCTGCTGGGATTTAGCTTTTCTGGGTAGCAGAGGATGGGAAACTATGCCAGGAACAAAGTCCTGCTAACAATGGAGAATTCAGGACTCTTACCCCAGGGAGCATGGACAGCTCTTCAGGTCTTCCAAAGAGCTCCTGCTGCCTAAAATACCAAGGACAGGGACTCCCAGCTCTGAGTCCAGGACAGAGCCATCACTTCAGGTGGCAGCAGGGTCAGGTTGCCATCACTATGTGGGGACACAGTAACTCAAACTACCACACAGTTACTGCACTTTACCACTCAGGAGAAGGGGTTGGTGTCCCATCCTCAAACACTTCCAGAAGGCTAGGGCAGCTTCACCGCCAGCCCACATGCCAGAAAACATGTATAAAGTTTTATGCATTTAAAAAATTAACTTTTATCCTGTTACTATTTAGAGAGAAACTGAAAGACAAAGTGAGAAGGGGCGGGAGAAAGGAAACACCACACTTGAGAAATGAGGATTTCAATGTCAAATTGTAGAAGGTTTGTATAAAAGGACAAAACTCCATAAAATCACACCATGGTAAATTATCAAAAAAGCTAATCAAATTCCAGACAGTGGGCTAGAGTTGACTTGTAACAAGCTACAAAGGCTTCCTCTATTCAGTGAAAAAAGAAAATCTCTGTTACTATTTCACTTTGTATCTGCCTTATTTTGGCACATGTTGCTGGAAACTCAAACAGAACTCTGCAACCTAGATAGTAAATAATCTCCAGACTTTTCCTCAGGTCATGCAAATAATCTGTGTGCAACAGAAGTCAAAGGTACTTTTGTGAGAAGAGCACTTGAAAAGATTTATTTAAACTGCACTTCCAGTTTCACATTCCTTTAAATTCTTCAAATTCAGTATTCTTGCAGTAATACCAGTTAGAGTTTCCCTGCTCTTTGTGATGTTATGCAGCATTATTAGTATTTAGAAAGAAAGAGGAAATATTTTTTTAATATTCATTACTGGACAATTATCAGTCATGTGTTCATTTTAATAGATCTATTTGTACAGTATCTGTAGGCACAAAAGCAGCACTGAATGCAGTTGTAACAGGCACCCTCCTCTCCTGCCCATCATCCTGATGCTTCCTGGGGGAGACAGCAATACCTTCGCTGTAGCATCACCTTAGGCTGTTCAAGTGTCTCAGTGAGTTCACACTCAAGGAGCTCAGGTTTCCTTCAGGCTTTTCTGGCTCATTCACGAGTGTTACCCTGAGTACAGGCACCAGTTCAGTGCTGAATCTCTCCTTGAAGCCCTCTGACAGTGCACAAGAGCAATGCCTGGCTGTAGCCTCTGGGACAGGGCTCTGCCCTCTGACTGCACAGCACGGGAGATATCCAACACCCTGACTAGGGAAATTTCAATGCTGCATAGATATTCCAACCCTGATGATAGTTTTGATATTGGATCAGTAAATTGAAGTTCTTCTGACAAAACTGCTTTTAGAAATACTCTGAAGTATATTTTCATAACTTGAAATTCCCTTAATCTGGTAATCCCTGCCTGTGCTGAGAACACTGCTGTGCTGTGAGCACCAAAGCCAGCAAATTCACACCCTCCCCACAAGAGCAGGGGAGGCAGGGGTTATGCAGTGTGTGAGAAGCTGCTCTGGCCACACTCCATCTCTCTTTTCAGCTCCAGACCAGCCTCTTTGGGTAGCCCCAGGGACAACCTCTGCCAGTGACTGGGAGCAGCAGAGAGGGAGCCTGGAGTCCCTTGGAAGCACAAGGGACTGTGCTCTCTGCACACACACAGTGTGCAGGGCAGAGCCTTGAAACAGAAGCAAAAAGGGAGCAGGGCTGCAGCTCTAAGCTGCTTCAGCAACCCAGTGAAGCTGGACAACCCAAGAGCAGGAAAAAGTACAAGCTAATGCACGGGAGCATGGTCTTCTCCACACAGAACTCCAAGGAAGGGCTGCACTACTCAGAACCCAATTCTTGCTTCATTCTTACTAAAAATGATCTAGCTGGGAATGACAGCAGCAAAATCTGTGGCTGAATTCCTGGCTCTCAGCTGGAGCTGCACCAGCACAGACACAGAGCTTCCATTCCCTCACTTGGACTTTTCCAGACTATCTCATCCCAGCAAAATTAAATTGCATAGAAAACAAAAGCCAGTAAAAACATTAAACACAGTAATTAGTCAATAGAACCAAGGGTAGGAAACCATTTATTATGAGAATTAAGGGAATGATTCACACTGAATAATTTAGCTAGCAAATTTAGTTTTGGGTTTTGGTTTTTTTCCCTGCTGGGAGAAAATTCAGTCAGAGTTTTGCTCACTGTCTTAGCACTGGTTTGGTCCCTCAGCTGTTTAAACTTGCTGTGCCTGAGCAAGGAGCTCAGCTTACAGAATGGCACAGATAAAACTAAAATAAAGGTTCCTATGCACCCAAACTTACCCATTTGTGGTTATTTTGTAACCTCTGCTTAGCACAGGTATTATTAAGGCCACATTAGGCATGACATGGCAGCTCTCCTCCCTTCCCCTCTTTCATTCAGAAAGTGACTGCCAAGCTCAGCAACCTTCATGCCAGACAAAAGACTGGAACCAAAGAAGAGTCATTATGATCTGCAATATTGAACACCAGGCACAAATAACTCCCACATAATAACACTATAGATTCCAACCCTTCCTTCATATTTCACTGCTCAAATGACAAATAAATGAACCTATCAGAGTTCCTCAGATGTATCATAAAGTGGAAATATTGCAGATAGAATAAATAAAACATTTTTATTGTAGTTAATAGCACCAGAGTGGATAGAGTTACATTTTAATAAAAGTCTCTATTATTTGAATCAGCATTGGACTCACTGTGAGTAGTTCCACCTTTCCTTTGTGCAAATAGGGCAGCTTGATTTCCCACTCCCTATCTGGGGGGGCTGCAGCAGCTTTTCCCTATGCTCGTCTTGAAGAGGACAAGACAAAACCTCCTGCAGCACACAGAGGGCTTCCCAAGCTGTGGGGCCAGAACTACACCCCATGTGCAGGCACTTCATCATGGTTTGCATCCCAGCACAGCCTGGAGGAGGAACCCCACAGCCAGAGCTGAGAACTGCCACCACAGCTGTACCTGAGAGTAGGAGCTGGCCCTCCTTCACTGCTGACAGTGGCACATGGTACCAGGGCTGTGAGACCAGCCCCAGAGCACCCAGAGAATTTAGCCATGATTGTCCTAGGAGATGAGACTGCAGAGAAAAGCAGAAGAGGATGAAGATTCCCTTAGCAGGTACCAACAACTGCCTTGCAGTTATACACAAAAAAATCCCTTACATACACAAATTTTGTAGTAATCACTGCTGCTCTTTAGTAAGCACTCCCTCTTGACTGGCATATCTGAAAGGCACATCAGCTTTCATATATGCTAAGCAGTCTTTATCCTGATTAGTCCTTTTTTTCTTTTTCTATTCATAGATCAGATAACATTGAAAATACCTGCACACAAACTGAAAAGACATTTGAAGGTTTAGCCCTGCTTGCCCTTTTCCAAAGGTAATAAACTGTAATACAGCATTTCATTAGGAGGCTCAATTCACATCTGCCCACATCAACAAAACATTTCTGAAGTAGTAGAAACGTACAGCTATTACATATTCCTACTTCATCTCCACAGAAATTTACTTCAGGTCAAAGCATTCCTGCTCTGAAGCCCTCGACTCCTGGTGTGTAATTTGCAGCAGTGTCTGTATGCCAGTGCTCCAATGCCACAGGGCACAAAGGTATGGTTTGGCCAGGAAAACTCAGCAAAATAAACTATTCCCCAAAAATGCTTACAAAGGTAAACACTGGAGTCTCCAGCAACAGGTCAGGTACAGGGTCCTCTGCACACATGAGGCTTGATGAGCTTTAAATAACAGATAAAGGCAGTAATTCTGCAGCTGATGCTGAAGTGATTTCTAAAGATTTTTCCTTGCAAACCAGAGGGACTTCTTTTTGATTCCTACGAAGGACATGGCTAAAATGCAACAAAGCACAGCTGCACATGACAGACCTGTGGGAAAGAATTCAACTTTCTACTTAGAATGGAACTTTGAGGAAAAAAAGATTGCTTCAGGTTTGGGCACTCAGAAACAGAGCATCTCTGCATTCTGAAATGGCACAGGTTGACTTTGGACCTCTCCCTGGCGTGAATGTTGTCAAAGTGAGAGCAGAATTGTTGTCAGACCCTGTATCCATCATGAGATGTGTCAAACAAGGATTACATCAGACACCTTCTAACTCTATCCAAGCTTGTAAGATCTGATTGGAAAATTCTGGGAGAAGAGTAAAAGGGAGAGAGAGCTGGAGACAGATCCTGCTTTCCAAGAACCCAGTCACTGCAGATTCAGTGGGAGCACAAGGATCACTGTTTGGAGAGCAGAGAAAGGGTAACCACTGCTGAAGAGGGATTTGCAGTGCCTCAGTTCAGTGAGACCACAGGCAGCCGAGTGAGGTGCTGGGCACTGCCACCCCACCTGTGCCCAGCAGGCTGCTCCTGACTGCGCGTGCCCCGTGCTCTGGGTCAGCTGGATAAAGCAGACACAGAAGGGCCCAGCAATGCCCTTTGATTCACTCATCTACTGCCATGGCTCGCACCAGAGGAACATTAAAGCCTTTACTGCAGTCCTAAAACATTTTTAGCTGAGATGATTAACCTAAAACAGGCATGTACAGCATGATGCCCCTGTGGAGACGAAGCAAAACAGTGAGGTGATGCCATTGGGGTCTTTTCAGCAGCCTCCTCTTTTTGCTAAAATGACAGAGCCTTGTTTTCACTTGTTCTGCAGAGTGTGGGGTAACCAGCACGTGTCAGCAATCTTCCCCCTTGTTCCAGAGGGAAGATTGCTGACACATACTGGTTATTCCACAGTTAAATAAAACAAGCAAGGTCCCCATCATAAAAATTACACTGATACTTGGAACAGAAAAGTTAATTATTTCATTTCCATTGCTTGCTTTCAAAGCATTGAATGAATAATAACAATCCTTTAGAATCCACGCAAGAGAATGATACTCATGAGACCTGTTGTTTTTTCCCTCCAGTTCTGTGACAAGATTCCTTTTAAGCTCTGGGAAAGGGAAGATTGTTATTCCCCTTGAGCCTCCAATTCTTGTAAAACATAAATCAACCCCTGGCACAACCCTCAACACAATTAACATCAGATACAAAAATAAAAAATGTTGATGGT
This sequence comes from Euphonia xanthogaster, assembly GCA_034509185.1. Lineage (NCBI taxonomy): Eukaryota > Metazoa > Chordata > Aves > Passeriformes > Fringillidae > Euphonia > Euphonia xanthogaster. The sequence goes on along the minus strand of JAYDZK010000016.1, from coordinate 17,523,828 downwards.
TTAAGGCATGGTTGTTGTCCCCATGGTTGTGTCTCTTGGAGACAAACAGAGTTCAGAGTTGATCAGTGCCCATGCTCAGAGCAGCACCATCCTGCCCTGCATTTCAGCTGCCAAATCACAGGCACTTGCCACTCTTCCATCTCTCTTTATTGTCACGGCTGGTGTTTGGTTCGGGCTTTGCAGCCCTGCAGCCTTTGCTGATCCCACAGCAGCTTGCTGTCTGCGAGGGCGTTGTTTGCTTCCAGCATCTGCTGCTGTTCAGAAGGGGCCGACACTTGGCTGGCAGGGCTCCTCCTGCAGGTAGGGCTCCCCAGGAGCGTGTGCCAGACGCGGGACAGGCTGTCCGCATGGCTGTCCGCATGGCTGTCCGCATCCCGGATGGAGCAGGCACGGAGGGGGCCCGAGGGGCTGCGGGCTCTGCTCCTGCCCTGGCCAGCGGGATGCTTCAGACAAAGGCATTCCTTCCGCCGGATCAAACTTGCAGATTCCCCACCTTGCCCGCCCGGCATTGTAATTCAAACTCTGCGCCGCGGCAAGTTAATGATTTACCGCTCCTCACAAGCCACACAAACTGACACCAGAGATTTGGGAGTAATTAATTGATAGCACATTACAATCTGAGATAAGTAATAAGCAGTTTTACTCACAGAGCTGGCAGCACACGCTGCAAAGCTTCCTGATTTGGCCCAATCAGTGAAATATGCACCGAAGTGCATCTTTAATAGCGTTATTCACCATCTAATTATAATTATTTGCATTTTTGATGGGTTAAATGCAGTGAATGGGATCAGACACACAGGAAGCACTCAGCCCTGGGGATACAGAAACAGTAAAAGAGAGATCTCCCTTTTGGAATGCGACATTGCCAAATAGAACGGGTCCAAAATTTGACCTAAAATACAATGCCAAAGACAACAAATCCAGAAAACAAAGCAATAAACCAAGGAATGCAATGCAATGCAGTTATCATAGCTCTGGGTTGAACCAAGAGATACAGATGGAAAACCAAAATGCAAGTAAGTAAATAGAGCACTAGCTTAGATCCCAACATGCTACTCTGGCCAGCACCACCAGCTCAAGGAGTTCCCACCCACACCTGCCTGGTACAGGCACTGGTCTTCAGCCTCTGTGCAGCTCTCCTGTAAAACTTCAGCAACCAATACTACAAATTCCATATCATAAAACTCAAGCTGTTCTCAGCTATCAGAGCAGTTAGAAAATTATAGAATGTGCAGCTTGGGAATCCCTTCTCTAGGCCTGAAGGCTTGGCTGAGCAGCAGAGGAACAACGAAGAGTGAGGAAGAGGGTGTCAAAGGTGTTCCAGTCATTGAGTGTATCAATGTGCCCCCTGCCAAAGGAAAATCCCAAATTACCAGGGCACAGAGCAGTTAGCATCCTTTGCCTAGCCCTGTGCTTTCCAAAGTGTGTCCTGCACACTTCAGCTCAGGGCACTCAGGCCAAGGCTTCACAGGAGAGCATCCTGTGCTCCTGTGACCCACACCAGACCTGCTGAAATGCACCTCAGCTGCCTCACTGCACTCAGCCTGGCCCACCCTGGGCTCCCTCCAAAGGAGCACAGGGCGTGTGAAGGGCTGGATTGCATCCCCACGTGTGACTCGAGAGGGTGCCTGAGAGGCACAGCACAGAGCCATCCACAGGCACAGCCCTGTTGCCCTGGGCTGGCTCAGGAAAACACACAAACCCCCAAAACATGAGGTTCTGACTTCCCCTACTGAAAAAAACAAACATTAATCTCTCTCTTCCCAGGTTTCTAGCCACTGGGCTGTAGTGCAAAAGGTCCATTGCACCAATATGACTCTTGAACAGAAACCAGGAGCGAGCCTGAGCAGTCTCTGAAAAAAGGCTATGGCAATTTCCATCAGGGGCCATAAATCCCAAGTAGAGAGAGGCACCTCCTGGCAGCACTGAGAAAAGCACCTGTGCGTCCTGCCTCTCGAGAGCCCGATTCACCCTCTGTGCTCTTCCATGCATTTATTTGGGGCTGGCAATCACTGTGACCCCCTGCAATACCCAGACTCTGCCCCTTGCTCCCCAGGACCTGGCTCAGAGCTGTCAAGCCCATCACCAGCCCCGACTGCCTCCCAGTCAGTGGCTGCCATCCTGACTGAAACCCATCCCGACTGAAACCCATCCTGACTGAAGCCCATCCTGACTGAAATCCAGCCCCTCTGCCTCAGTTTCTAGGCAGAAAACAGGAGTGTAGCCACTGCACCTTTGTGGCACAGATGTGCACCCAAAGACCACTGCCCATGCAGACACAGGACTCAAAACACCTTGATAAAAGACAAAGCCTTGTGCCCCAAAGCTGCAGAAAGCCTGGCAAGGGGGCTGTTTGACACCGCTGCAATGGCTGTGGGAGGGCAGGTCTCCCCAGGAGAGACCAGGTGATGTGACACTGTACAGACAGCACACAGGAGCACCTTCACCCACCAACACTGGGGCAAGCAAGCCAGCCCATGGGGCTGACCCCAGAGCACAGGAAGCAAGGCCCTGGGACAAATCACCTTTCTGATCATCTCCCTTCTAAAGGTTTGTTTAGAAGGATGAAACAGGATTTCTAGGACAGGGCCATGACACCTGGAAAAAGACTGCTCTTCACTTTTAGCTGGAGTTACAGCAATCTTCATGGTGCTAATGCATCAGTGATGCAGTTTTATACTAATTTGCTTTTCAGGAATTCTTCACCAATCTGTGTGTGAAAACTGAGAAAAATAAATGCCTTTAAATATTCTCTCACCGCAGATTCTGCTGTGGTGGTCAAACCTGCTGAGGAGTTGTGAAAAGAACTGTAGAAACCAGCAGTAAATACTACAGCAGTGCAAATTCATCCAGGGTACCCCTCGAGCTCCTTCAGCTCCAGCCAGTGATTACAGCCAATAATTCCACCGGCTCTGGCAACATCAAGCCATGTATTTCAACAGATAATCAGGTTCAAAAGCTTTCCTGTGGATTTGGTGGCCAGGAAGCTGGACTACACCTGACAATCAGGGAAGAAAGCATCATTATGTGTTTTCAGAGGGCAAACCTTACCAGTTATTATTAAAGAACATGTATTTAACTCATTTCATGTTTTCACTTACAAAGCCACAAAAAAAAAAAAAAGATTCAAAACCTAAACCAAAACACTTAATTTATTCCACTCCATTTAAAACACATAATCAGCTGGTCAACCCTCTCTCAATCTTCACATCAAATTCTATCCTGTTCCTCCCAGCAGATATCAGGAAAATCTCAGAGAGTCTCTTCAGTACCACACCAGGCCCAAAAGAAACCACCACAAAAGAACAGCTCAGTTCACAGAATCAGCCACACATCTGCTGATGGCAGCCTCTCATGGTGATGGACACCCTCGTTGTGCCAAGTTTTGGGCACTTAGAGAAGTGCACAGGCTGGGACATATCAATAAATAAAATCTTCGAGATTTTGCTGCCTTTGACATCCAGAACCTCCCTTGATTTGGATATTGTCTCTCACACCTACTGATGATGTGACTTCAGAAGTCTGAGGCTGTCCACGCACCCAAATGCCCCCCTGACTGCCCTGCTCTGTGCTGTGTTTGTGGAGCACTGTCCCTGCCAGAGGGACACAGCTGCTGGCCCTTGGCCTCTTGGCAGCACACTCAGATCTTGGAATTAGTGGGCCAACCTCTGAAGCAGAAAAACCCAGGCCCTATGAACTCTGTCATGGTTTTCAGCATGTTAATCATTTCACTTCCAGGGATAATTATGCACACATTGCAGTGTGCTTCTGTGCCAGAGCAGGAACTATCTCTCACACAAAAATGCTCATGGAGGCCAAGCTAGTAGGCTCTCTGCTTATCTTTTGGAAGGAAATTTATGTTCCTCCAGTGTGGATGTTGCTCTTGCCTTCCATGCAGTCCCTGACTGAAGAGAAGCCAAAAAAGAAAAAAAAAAAATCATCATCCTATTTTTTTGTTATACAAGGAGCCAGTTCTCCAGGATTACAGACTCAGCTCTATAATGAATTATTTATCCTAGGATAACAAAAATGTTTTATTTAAGATGACAGAGAGCCTGTAAATTTGCTTCCTATATATGCATTGACTAATTAGATTAATTAAGCATGCACACACTTCTGAACAATCAGGCAGGTGGCAAATCATATTTAAGAGAACTTCTAATATTCCCTACTTCATCCTCACACTTGATTAAATGACATCCATTCCATCAAGAAACCAGGTCAGAAAACAGCCTATTATTTGCAGTGTGCTGTCCCATTATTTTCACATTTTATTTACTTCTTTAAAGAAACTGCAAGACAAATAAACAGCTTCCAGCAGCTAATCATCTTTCATATGAGACCCCAGAAATATAATTCACTGTGCTGCATTAAAACAACAAAACCTGGCAAAGCTATTAACACCGTGACTGAAACTGAAATCTGTGAGATAAAGGAACCCTGTAGAAAGGCTGAGAAATTGTGCTGAAGCTCTTGCAGAGTTCTCTGAAATTTCACTATTTCAACCTGTGAAGATTCACACAACCTTTCATTTTCTCTTCAAGCAGCAAAACAAAAGAAGGGAATAGCAGGAGATTTCTTCCCTGGATCTACAGCCTTGCTGCTTTCGACAGCTGTAAGCACACCCAGAGTCCCCCAGGATGCTGCAGCCTGGAGTGGCAGCCAGCCTAGGGAAGGGGAATGGCAGCCAAGGGCTGAGCACCAAGCTCTGGACGCAGCCCAAGCGCTCAGAGATGCGAGCCCTGCGCTGTCCGTGCGCCAGCAGGGCAGGGAGATGGGGCAGGGCTCGTGTGTGGCACCTCTCAGCCAGCACTGCTGCCCTGGCACCTGCCCTCTGTGCACTCAGAGATGCTCCAGGCCCCCACGAGCACAAGTGACAAAGCCCATCCCCACCTCCAGCCAGCCCCAGCCCCACGGTGTCACCAGGAACAGGGTGAAACCAGAGCAGCGCTACCGGAGCGCAGAGCAAGAGCAGGAGCATCAGCAACACTCCAACTGGGTATTTCCAGAAAACCAAGGCAGGCGCCTGAAAACACCCCCAAACCAGCCCAGTCTGAATGGGAAGGGTTTAACAGAGTCTTTCCTCATCTTTATGAAGTTAAATGCTGAGGCTTTCACTATGAGTTAATGACTGGTTTGCACTACTCCTTTCTTTGTGCGCGCTGTCGCTAATCAGGAGCAGCGAGCTACCTCAAAGCCTCATTACTAGCCAACAAAAAAAGCCAATGAATCCTCAAACAGAAGTTTTGCTGCAGTGGCATATTGCCATTTAGCTGGAGGGAGGCAGGAGAAAGCGAGTCAGCAGTGACATATTCTGTGCATCCAGCTGGGAGAAAAAGAAAACCCAAGTATAATACCGCATCTTATCGGAAGTAGTTAATCTGACATAACTTACTTACCAAAAATTACAGCCTATTAAAAAGGCATGTAAGCAATGCAGCTGAAAACAAGCCTACACAGGAATCAGCTAGCGTAATTATGGCTGGCTAAAAAACAGCAGAGCCAAAAGAAAACTGTGCATAATTTACCAGCTGACAAATGTTAATGACAAATAGAAGAAAACAGGTCCTTGACAAAGAAGGAATAATAGTTGCTCACTTTGGAGTTTCACTTCAAGACTCAAATATTTTTATCAGAGGAAAAAATTTAGCACAAAAAAAAGGACCATCTTGCATCTTTGCAAAACAAACAAATCGGCACAAGATAAGGTCTCCTTGGGCAGGGTTTGACCTGGCTTTGGTCTAGTGCTGGTTACACACAGGTTGCACATGAAGAAAATATATTTGTGTCTGAAGTCTTGCAATATTAGTATTTTTCTATTCCTCCTAACAAGGTAATCACATACTTTGCATAACACTGAGCATATGAGCAGCCCTTCTGGAGCCACACTTCAAGCTCAGGACACACTGAGCTACTTTGCTGGGCTGGAGCCACAGGGAATGCCACAGGGATTGGGCTGTATGTTTTCTGCAGACAGATGAGAGCTGTGAGAGTATAAGCACCACATCCTGCTACCCACAAATATCTCTTTTTACAGTGTGGAAAAAGAGCCATTGTCATTTCCAGGTGTTACATTTTTGGCACTTAGTTTTAGGATATTTTCATATACTGGAATTACAGCAGTGCAATTCTCACACAGCAGCCTTTAGACCAGCAGTTCTAGGATGGCCTGCAGAGAGGTTGGAGGTCCCGTGCTCCTTGTTAAACTCTTTTTTTTTATCCCTCACATTAAATGTAGCCAACATTATTCACCTGTAATGATCTATCTGCCACATGAAAATTGATCCTGGATAGGGGTCAAGGCCATCCATCTGCACAAGGTAAAACTGTCCTGCAGCAGCAGGTTCTGGGACATAAGGCACAGTACCAGAGCAGGGTGGCAGAGAGGCAGTGAAGGAAGAGAGCAACTGCTTCTGTGGTACTGAAAACATGAAGAGTTATCTTGGGAAATAGACCGGCTAAAATCCAACTTCCAGCTAGGACTAAATAGCAGCCTGATTTTTAAAGGTATGCTGGGGCCTAATAAGGAGCTAGTAGGATTTCTTGCATCATTAGGCCTCCAAATACCATGGCCTGAGGAAGCAAGTATGCCCATTACGCTCTTGAATCATCCATGTGCTCGACAGTCTGACTGCTATCTAGGTGAACACATGCTTGGGATAAATCTACACTACATTTTCATGGATGAAATTAATTGATCATACTTTAAAAAAAAAAAAAAAAAGAGGGGGTGGGAGTAATGACATCATTGCTACGATGTCAATGATCAAGATCTAATTACTAGAACCTAATTTGCTATCTGAAAAAAAACCTCCAGTATGACTAGTAATTATTTTACACACTCACATATTCACATGGTCTTTCAGGAGGCCAATTTTCCACAGCAGAAGGCAGTCATTAACAATACTCCAAACTGTTACACATAATTAAGATTTTTGGAAAGTGCCTCATTAGACACCTAAATGCACAGTTCTGTTTATAGCAGATGTATTTTCAGGTAAGAGAAATCTTGGGTAGGAAAGGAAGGGACACAGGAAATAGGACTAAAAGCCCAGAAAATAGTAGCAATCCCAAGAATCTTTTGATATGGAATTTGTGAAAGGACAGAAATCTATCCATGACATTTCATAATCAGAAGAGGAAGAAATTTAAATCATTGAAAAATGGTCAAGATTAGACACAAGGGTATAGAGGTAAACAAGGGTTGTGTGCATGGCAAACCCAGGATCAGGGTACAGGGGCGTCTCCCCAAACCCCTGGGCTGCCAAACCAGCCCCTGTGCAGCTGTGTGCACTCAGCCTTTGACCTCGTGTACGGGGCTGTGATGGTGTGGGCTAAACCACTCAGCCTCACTCTGCAGAAAGCTCACACCATTTCACACTGCTAAAGCAGAGGTTACAGGGGGCTCTGAGGATTCCCAGGGGCACTTCAGGCATCTTTTCAGGAAAGAAATATGCTGTCCAGAGTGATTTTACAGCATGATCCCCATCTACCCTGACTGAAGAGCTGGCCCTTTATTTTATATTTTCAAGAAAACATAACATTATATTGTTTGGAGTATATACCTTATAAAAGGTATTTCGGAGGAATGAAATGACTGGCGACCACAAGAAGTTTTTCTTGAACAAATGCTTCTCCTGCACAGATTTGCTGAGCAAAGAATGGAGCAGCAAGCACGGCAGGAGGAGAGCCTAGATAGCACCTTCAACATCTTTACCAAATACTGTAAAGTGTGTTTTGACAACTCTGATAAACATGAGAAATGAAATACAAACACCACTAATATATGTTAGCACAGAACATGAAACAACATGTATGTAGTAACCTTTGCAATTTGTGCTTCATGGACTCTAGCCTTCAAATGTTGTTTCTCTGGCTTCCCTGACTCTGGCATGAGCGCTGCACGTTTCATCTCTGGGGCTTTTGTTAATTCCTCCCCCACTCTCCTTTAGAGGTCAGTCTCAAGTAATAGCTTCTGCATTTTAGCTGTCAGCAATATTTCCTCTTCTTTTCTCCTGCTGCTCAGGTCAATCATCTTTTCCCACTGAGGTTGGAAAACCTTCCTGCTCCTTTGCTTTCTAATTATAAATCTCCAATTCATCTCCCTTCACTTTCATTCAATTCCTGAACCATCTTTGTCCTTTTCTTTCCCTCTCTGCACTAGAATATGCTTTTCCCCTTCTCTCCAGATTTTTTTTTTCAGTTAACCAAGGTAATACACAACCAGCACCCAGCATTTAGTTCAATCCAGTAGATCCCTGTCCCTTCCTAAGAGTCATCATGCAGTTAAAGCACACACAGCTGCACATTTATTATGTGGAAGGAGCTGCTAGAAATTTCAGCCTATAGCAGAGGCCACATGTGTGGTGCCTTCTAAGTCTCCGTTCCTTTTTTAGCCTCCTACAGCAAGCACAAGCCCCACTTCCAAAGCCCAACTGAGCAGCCAGAGGAGAGCCTGCCATTCCTGCCAGGAATGCTGCCTGCTCCCACCTAGGAGCTGACAAAAAAACAGAGCAAGAAGCCACCAGAGAACCACCTGATGGTGCACATGGCAGGGCTATCCTGGGTCCTACAAGCCCAGGAAACATCCTACCTTTGATCCCTGGCAGTGGTATAAGCAGTCTTGCAAGCGGGGTTGAAAGGAAAGAAAATCCAAGAAACTTCAATACACTGCAGCCAGCAGATTTAATAGTCTGATTTTTTAATAACTTTATCAGTATAGATATGTATTAAAACTTTCCTGGGTATATACATTTCCAACTTGTGTAGCAAAATTAGCCTTGGGAATTGCCAATAGACAGATATTTCCTTTTAATCCTTGTCTTTTCAAGTTCTCATTAGATTTTATAAGTAGCACAAGCAAAACATTGCTGTTATTTAAGAGAATTTAATTTCTGAGTAGCTCTGAAAGACACGTTACATTTAATTGACTTTATGTGTCACATTCACAGTTTCCCAATGCTATCAGCAGGCCAGCCAGAGAACAGAAAGACCCTGTGAGAAATGGTAAAACCACCCACCCCTCTGGCTGTCTGGTCAGGATGGATGCCAGCTTTCCTCAGACAGTCACAAAGTGCTCCAAACCTCTCCAGCAGTCCATTTTCCAGCAGCTGGGTCAATTGAGACAGTATGTGAAGGAGCTGTACTTTTAACACACTGCTTGAAAGCTCAGCGGGAGGGAAGGTGGCTCCCAGGATCATGGATCCAGCCTGGGCACCCTTCAGGGCACACCCCAGAAATTCCATCTCTCCCCTTTGAGCCCCCAGGGCCCTGGTGAGGAGCAGCCTCTCTGCTCCACGGTGCTGCTCCTCTTCCTGAGCAGCCTGGTCCCACCAGCCTGGAGCAAAGGGCGCTCCAGAAACACCGAGTCTCTTCAGAGCCCTCTTGCTGGAGCCAGCTGTACCAAGCCAGAACCCACTTTGCAGTCTGTTCAGGCCATTTTTTCCCCCTCCTGATGATTAAAGCTAATATAAAGAGTTTTTATGAGACCTTTGGAGCCAACAAGTCCAGCGATGTCGGTGTGATGACAAATACAAGATGCATTAGTGTGTCTGTATGGATTGAAAGCAAAGAGGTCTCGTGACTACCAAGAATCAGGAAACATGGCCATGAGGGTTTCCTTAACCCTTGTTATTAAAGCCCACATTCTTTCCATGCTGCATTTTTCCAGTAAAGCAAGCAGAGCTCTGCCACAAAATGTGGCCATAAAACAGCAAGCAGAGAAAACAAATGACATCTCTTGTGTGTTCCCTTTCTGGGCTACAGTTTTGCACAAAGACAAGTTCTCATTAACACTCAAAAGGATTTGCAGTACCACCAGCTCACACAGAGAGAGGAGAAAGCAGAATTCATTCTATCAATAGTACTCACAAAATATTGAGTAACTAGACCCACAAGTAACAGGGAGTAGAAACTTGCAACAAAACCAACGTTCCTTGGGTAAGGCCTGAGACAAAAATAAGAGTTCAGAGTCCCAAAAATCAGATACTCCAGAGTAAGTAATGGAACACACATTTCAGTGAAAACCGGTGCAGTGTATGAGGACAGTGAAATAAAACATCACACAAAGATAATGCTCCTTGTCTCAGCCAAACCAGCAGAATCACAGCATGGTTTGGGTTGGAAGGGACCTTAAGGATCACCCCGTTCCAAGCCCCTGCTATAGGCAGAGACACCTTTCACTAGATCAGGTTGCTCAGAGCTCCATCCAGCCTGGCCTGCATGAACATTCCTGATTATTTCATTAGGGATATGTTTGTAGAAACAAAAATTCTGTGTCACACGTGCTACAAAGGAATGTACATGGAAATCTAAAGTGTGTATTTTTGTCTGCCATCCTTACATAGTATCTTAATCAAAAACTTGTGGCAGCTCGCTCACCACAGAACAGAAAAATAACTACCACAACACATGACAAACTGGTCATCACCAGTCACAGAGAAGAAGCAAGGAAGAAGTTCCAAGGCAGTGTCCGGAAGAGCTGCTCACATAGCAAAGGCAACAGAGAAAACCACGTCCTGTCTCTGCTGAGTTTTTCTAGTAGGTAAATTCTGAACAACAGTAGAGTTTCAAAATCCGGCTGTGCAGGCAGGTGTAATCATTACAAAGACTGACAGACTGTAAAGCACCAGTGTTCCAACCTTAATTTAAATCTCTAGTAGGATTTATATTAAGAGACATATTAGCTGTTTTCTGTTAGACTGCTGTGAACTTTCCATTATATAGAGTAGTCAGTAAAATATTTTCCAGTAGACTGTTTGCTGTCCTAATTATAGAGTGGGATATATAATCTATATAATTTGTAGTTCATTGTCTCCTTGGCAATTTTCCAGCAGTAAAATAGTAAACCCATTGTATGTTTTTAGGCCAGTAAATCGTTCAAAAATAAAACAAATTTATTTTAAAGATCTAATTCTTCTCTTTTGTTTGTTTTCCTTACACAGGAAACTTTTTAGTCTGATAGAGATCAAGTAAGGACCAGAATCGACAGTTTAAAGACTACCAAGTCTTGAAGACAAAGCTGACAGATTATAAAATACCAATCTGGGGGATTGTGCTTATAACTGGAATTGTTTAGGTTCAAAGGACAGTGAATTCATTAACCAAGCTACTAATAAAAACCGTTGTGGCCTTTTACTTAGTTTTCAATATAAAAATTATTTGACATTTGCATTACAAACTCTGTCCTCCCTAAGGGAACAGTGATTTCTCTGCACACAGTGAATGCTCTCTGGAACACAGAAAGGTTACTGCAAGGCAATCAATCATTCCAACCACCCAGCAGTCTTGTAAACACCCAGCCAAACTGTTCACTCCAGGTTGCCTTGCAGCTGCTTTTCGATTTGTGCAGGTTATAAATACATATGCACAATCAATATTGTAATTTAATTCCCACCCTCTAACGCTACTTTAATTCCTGGCAGATTAATTCTTAAAGGACTGCACCTGGAACGAGTACAGGGTGATAACAACAGCTCAGTATTTTTAGGGCCACCAGGAAAATGCTCTCAATCACAACAGGCTGCTCGTGCCACAGTGATGACTGCTTAGTGGCTCCATTACAGCTGCCAGGTGCTTACAGTTAGTTTTATCCCACATAAATCCTAGGGCTGATCAGAATAAAATTCCAACAGTGATAGCATTAATAGTCGTAGGGAAACAGGAAACATGCCCCTGTCCCAAGCCATGTGACTCCCATCACCCTTGCTGCTGCTGCAGCCCTGAGCCCTGGTGATGCTGATGGCTGTGAAGGAGGGAGAGGAAGGAGAGGAAGGAAGATAGATTGACGCCAGGTGCTCCACACCAGATGAAAAGCTTGCAGAAGTGTCAGTTCCCCTTGATTTTCAGGCAGTTTCTCAGTCAGTTCATGGTCCCAGCTCCCCTTGACTTTGGCAGGGCTATGTCAGGACATGCCTCTCCGAAATGTCAGGCTGCCTGCCAGGGTCAGGGTGTGCAGAGGGGAGCACAGTTTGCTGTCACGCTATCCCTGCAAAGGCAGGACAGCCTGCTCCTGCCAGCAGCACTTGTGTGAGCACAAATGTATTCACAGAGCACAAAAACAGCATTAGTTGAGAACCAAAATATTTGTGATACTGTTCTGGGGTGTCAGAGTAAAGAACAGTAAAAACAAGAAACATTTGTTCTTCATGAAGGCATTTGTTTTTGTTTAAGAAAAAAATGCTTATTTTAAAATCCCAGGAGGAAAACTCCTCAAAGGCTTTTCAATCCTAGATCTCAAACTACCTGATAAAGAGCAAAACCACCATTGCTCCTTTTATGGGCAAGTTAAGAGGTATAGCATATTTGTCAAGGGTCGGTATAGAAATGGAGAAGAGCCAGAGGTAGAACCATTTCACAGGTGTGTCAAAATGATTTTCCAAACTATGGAACTCTCAGAATCAGAATGAATATATCTGTATACAAACATATATATATATATATATAAATATATACATATACACACTCAGAGATTATTGTTAGGCATCTGTAAGGCTATCATAATTCCATACCTTGTCTTTTAGACCCTATTCATAAGTGGTAGCATTTAAGGGCCAACCTCAGCAGGTGAAACACATGTGCTGAACCTAGTAATTTCTGAAGTTTTAGTAACTGCATTCTGATTTCACAGGGTGTGAACAATTTAGAAGAACTGGGGATTCTCCTCATGTTACATGAATTATTTACCACAGTAGTGCCACAGACTCAGTGCTTCAAGAGAAACTCCAACCTCTTTAGGTCACTGTCCTTAAATTACTTTTCCAAAAAGAAAAAAAAAAAAAATCAACAGAAAGCCTAGCATTTTAGTGGGCTATTTATGCAAGTTCATTTCACTAAAAGTCCCATTATAGGCATTGTGAAAATGCTGCAAGTTTTCCAAAAGGGTGAGCAGATGACTGGGCTCAATGCAGCTCTAAGCATTATTAGGGCAATAAAGCCCCCAGTAATTAAAGACATGCAATATACTGGAGCAGGAGAAAGCATGCACTGGTTCAAACTCCACAAACAGACTTTCCTTTTTCTCTCCTTCCTACACTGAGCTCACCTTCCTCATTGAACTCACAAGCAGCTTCCTCAGCTGAAGAAATCAAAGAACAGCACCCCTGTGGGTAAGCTCCGCAGGGATAGTCACAAAAGCAACTTGTGAATCAGAAAAACCTGTGTCTGCACTCCCTGCTCCCACACACACAGATATTCTCAACCCAGCATTACCACAAGCATTATTTTGGGAATTTCTTTTGATCTGAGCCATGCAATACATTTAGGCAATGGAAGTGGGGGAAATAACTGTCCCAAGGGGCAGGAGCACAGCAGACCTGCTCTGCATCCCTGTGCTTAACAGCTGCTGTGCTGCACTGCAAGTGCCACAGTAAAGGCTTCAGGTTTGGATCCCAGCTTTGGTCCATGTTGAGTGGGCTGGAACTGTCTCAGCCGGAAATCCCAGCTTCTCTCTTCTGTGTTCCAGGAGGTCCATTGTCAGGAGGTGTCTCAGATGATTCACAGCACTCATGGGGTCATTACTAAGAGACCTCACTGGTCACAAGCAAGACTGCACAAAACCCACAGCATACCTGATGTGAGTAAACATGTCTAAAATCTTAGTATTACAGCTATAGCTTTTGTTAGTTGGCTGGAAGGAAACCATCCCAATAGTACCACCAGGAAGGAAACCATAGGTTCATCAAATGAAGGGCTATCAGCAATTTTTTTACATTCACATTCAGATTCTAATTCATAGAGATCAGCATTCTCCAAAAGAAAACTGCTCTGGAGCAAAGGATCTGTCCTCTGCCATCTGTATTTATTAGCAGGGAGATCATGTTTCTCCCAATAAATCAAGACTCTCATTCACAGGCACTAACAAAAGAGTAGATTCTTCTAAAGGCATCCACAAAGTGAGCCCAGCTTCCATTACAGATGAGGCAAATAAAACACATTCCTGTCTGCACCAACACCCTAACTCTCATCTCACCTGTGGCAATTGCACCTCAGAACAGCTCAATTCCCTTCAGAGATGTTGCTGTAACACTTGTCAATATAAATGGGATCAGAAACAATATGACATTGAACAGCAAAATCGACTGGTGCCAACAACCACTCGGAAATTTTTTTTAATTTACATCTGGGAATATTATTTTGCATCTTATATAATCCTTAGTGGTTTACATATTCTCTACATTTTAAAATACTTATATATAGCTTTAAACAAAATAAAAACCATATGAAAAGGAAAGATATCTAGACTGAAAATGCCTCTGGAATTACTTTGAAAAGTCATTTTTTTACCTTTTTTCTATCACAAAAAAGATACTTTATTTTAAAGAAAGTGCATTCAGGTGATGAATCATGGCCTCAGCAGAGATTTTACAGTCTGTGATTGAGTCATAAAGGAGAACAAAGCTGAGAACTGAGCCAGGGTAGGTGGCAGTTGAGAAGACAAGGACACAGGCAGCAAGCTGGGGGTGAAAACATACCAACACTGCACAAAGGATAAAAGAACAATTATCAAGGCCAAATAGAGGCATTCAACTCTCACGGTCCAACCCCATGAGACTGAATATAAAGTTTTCTCTTTTTTTAGTGTTTCATTCTAATATGATATTGACAAAGATTTTTATGTCTTCTGATGTCTCCCTTGAAAAACCTGATGCTGTTGCAAAATTAATGTTTTATATTACATACCTATTTTTCAGGAAAAACAGAAATTATACTTTTTCAAAAGCTTCACACAGGTTTTCTATTGTCCCAGACTTCAACCTTCCCATCAGTGGAGCAAAGATCATGTATAACTGACTTGTTTCCTGTTGGTTTAAGTGATGTTTTAAGAAGTGGAGGTCTGACACTTTGTTTGGGGGTAGTGTTAGGGGGGTGTAAATTTTATATTTATGTCTTCTCAGCCCTAGGCCTTTGCATCGACCAATTTATTTTTCCACTTACTTGAAGCCATCAACCAATCTCTGCCATTAGCTCTGATTTATAATGCCTAAGAACATAATCCAATCATGAATCTTCCTTGGGAATGCTGTAGTGGCATGAAAAAAGAGCCCCATTTAGTACTTTTGCTATGATAGGAAACATGAAGTTTCCAGGGCCATCAAAAACATGGGAGGCTCTTTTGTCTGACATTCCCCCTCCAACCCTTACAAAGTATCTCTTCAGCAGAGAGCAAGCACATCAGGCACCTACAGGTAGGGAGGAAAGGGATTTCCTGTCTGACAAAACCAAGATTCCAAAACACTCCTTTCTCACAACCACACACAACAGAGTCCTTTCAAACCTCTTCCCCAGCAGGAAAGAGAAAGACCAGTTAACCAAATTAACCAAAAACAGGAGGGAAATGCAGAGCTCAGGCTCACAATCTGAACTGGGCAGAGCAGCCCCAGCTTCTACGAGAGCATCTCACTTGGGTCATTCAGAGGTCTCTGTGTAGCTAACCCCTCTCAAATTTCCACCTTCAAATTAAGAAATCTTATTGGTTTCTGTCTCTTACTGAGAGTAAATAATTCTAACAAATCCTCACTTTTTGCACCTAAACACTTATTAAAATTCTACGTCTCCTTTGTTGTCAGCCCATGCTTCTGTCACATATTTCATAGGGTTGGTATGGGGTAGGATATTCTATTTTAAAACAATGCAGAGCAAGGCTGGAAAGTGTTGCCTAAAGCTTGCAAAATGAGGATTGCAAACAAAGAGAGCAGGATTTATTTATTCAGTCAATTTCACGATCTCTGATGTTATTCTTTACTTTTTCCTGTCTTTATCACTTGGCCACTTGTGCTGTAAATCGTCTACACAGAGTGGAGGAGGGCTGTAAAGTGATCTTAGGATTTATTACACTACTTTTGCAGGATAAGGTTCTCTGAGGCAGAATACAGAAGATTCCTATGGAAACCTGAGCACTCTTTGGTCATTTTGATCTTTTCAGCTAAAACTTTCTCAAGTCACATAAGTGACATAGGAGCCTAACCCCTGAGCTTTCAGAGCAACTTGTGCCTCACTGTAAATATTGCTTTTCAAAGGGAATTTAGAATAAAGACATAGTCAATGCTACATGGAAATATCAAATACAATTCACTTAAACATTGTTAGCAGAGTTCTGCAATGTGGTTTTATAGCCAGGAGTCACCATTTCAGTCTGAACTATTTGGCAATTTTATATAGGAAGTGCCCTGTATTCCTGTGCCGTGTCACATCATGTTCTCCTGGTTACCAATGGAGATTCATCTTGGACACTGCAGTGCAATGAAGAGCAAATTAACATCCACTGATCTGCCACTCGTCATAAAAAGTCTTGCCAACAGTTCTCACACGTCCCTTCTCTATTGTTTTGTCCAATCAATAAAAAGACTTATCACTGACTTGCACATGGAAATGGAGAGGAGCGAGCGCTTACTCATCTTGTAAAGCACTGGGCTCTTCTGAGAAATGTTTGGCAGGTTCTGCTTCTTACAGTAACACTTTGTTTTAATGGCACTTTAATGCTGACTTGACAGTGGAAGTCCCGTTGAAACGTTCAAGGCATCCACATTAATGCTAAATAAAAGTCATTATGATGTTAGAGACAGGCCAGGACAGAAATATCTAATCTGGCAGACTCCCTGGGAGCACGAGTGGGAGATGCTTGCTCACCTTTGGACCTGCCAGCCTGTAGACACACCAGTCTCCTGCACAACACAGCACTTTGCTCACCCAGGTAAGCCAGCCCTCCGTAAAGGCTTCTCCACATTTACTCTTCAAACCAAAGTTGCTCCCAGGTCGTTCCTAGGGCAAGGGGGCAGCAGAGAGGCAGGCAACAGGAACCTGAGCTACAAACAGCACTGGCTGTAACAGAGATGTTTTGCCAAGGATGAGCTCTGTGGCTACTTCAGGAGCTTGGAGCAGACAGAAGAGATCTTGCTGTGGCACACTGATAGTTTATCTTTAATGTGCAAAAGAGAAATGCAGCATAAAATTAGCTGAGATTTGGACTGAAATTCAAACTTAATGAGTGTCAATAATTCATGGTTTGAATCCCTTACTAGAACACAGAAACCCTGCGTCTGTTGCTGGATTTATTCCCTGCTCCTGTTTCCTCCTCACAGTGAGAGGAGAGTCAGTCCTTGAGATTCCCTTACTCTGGCTACTTGTCCAGAGAGGGGGCATGTGTCTTCCCCAGCTATGTACAGAAAGAAATGCATAACATAGTGGTATGCTCACTATAGCTGGAAAAAATATCAAACAAGATCATTTTTCAGATGGTGAACCAAAGTCCAAAGGCCAAGACCAGAGCCACTGTGTGTATTTTACATGTACCTGTATTTTTGTTTCCTTTCCCTCCACACACACCTGAACAACCACAGAAAGAGCAAGACACACAGGTGGTTCTCCAGTTTTCTAATTTTTTTCTCCCAAAGTTAAAGGCAGATTTTTCAAGAAGAGAAAGTGTAAGCCAGGCAAAAGTAAGGTCATGCAGCTACTGATGGGAGTCCTGCCTTTGGAACAAACAATAGGCTGGATCCTGAAACAGGAAAGTCAATTTTCCTTCCAAACTTGTCCTTTAAATGCTGACCCTGACACCTATACCTGTATCAAATCACACTTTTAATCTTACACATCTCCAGCTCTCTATTTAAACTGCTTTGTCTTAAGCCAGCCCTAAACAAGCCATCAGTTTTTGAGTAAGTCATGTGTAAAAATCACCAGTTGAAAGCTAAAACACTGCAGCTGCTTGCAGCACATCAGCCTCATGTTTCAGCACGACTTCACGGGCAGGGAGCAGCCTGGTGTGCAATATCCCATCATTTGTCTGCCCCACAAAGTCCTTCACTGAGACTGCTGGACATTTAGAGTTCAAATAAATCTGAAAAATTAATCCTTACCATTTTTAAAGCAAATTTCTGTGCTGAGAGGGAAAACTATTCACAAAGAGAGGACACACATAGCCCCCACTGCAGTACTATTGCTGATCATTGGCTACCACGACACTGGTAGGGAAATACTGCCAATTCTAAAAATTTGAGCAGCTTAATTAAATGACCTTCATTTCAAATAATACAGACCAAAAGTAATTAATAAAAGTGATGCAGAAATCTCTGCAATAATATTTCATATTTACTGTTGGAGAAATAATCCTTTAAAAAGGTCAAATGGGCTCCAAAGGTGCAATTGAAAAGAATAAATTCTCATGCAAGTTTAAATTCAGTTATGGGCTACAGAGCAGGTTCCAGGCAACGTCTGCCTGGCGAGACAGCTTCCCTGTTTGCAGTACCTGCAGAGACAGTTTCTCCATCTAAAAAAGAGATAATGGTGTTGACCTTCTTTGTGCATTCCTCTGACATCTGCTGATGAAAAAGATGCCGTAATAAATACACTTTCTCCTTAAACTGTAATCCCGTGAAGTTTCTCTGCAACAAAGCAAGAGTTATACCATCTTTTTCTGCCACAGCATACAGAGAGTTGTTCTTGAGAAAAAGGCAAGAAAAACAGAGAAGATAATGTCCTGCTAGGAACAGAGATATTCTTTCTTAAGCCACAACGTGCTAGGAACCAAGCCACGGGGGTAGCTGCCACCACTGCCAGTGCTAAGACACTTCCTTTTCCTTGAGCAAGCCTGAAGTGAACAGCAGCTCGTGATTCATAGCTCTCTCTCTTTAGTTAGAAAACATTAAATTTTAAAAATTCCAGAAGCCGGCTGTTGTCTTCACAGCCATGGCAAACCTCAGCAGGTAACACAAGAGTTGTGCCTCTTATTGTACAGATAAAAGAGTAGACTAGAAAGGCCAGAATATCATTAGCCTTCATTTCATAGTCAAAAATCAGGGCAAATATTATTAGCAGCATCTCCCCAGAGCAGAGCACGCAGCCCTGGGACATAGCCCCTGCAGGCCAGGACCTCGGATTTGCCTTCAGCATCCTGGGCCCAGAACTAGAAATTTCCTCATGAACACAGAAGGACACACTGTCAGGCCTTTTGTAACCTTTCTTTTTCTATACCTTTTAAAACATATTTAGCTCTTTGCTGAAAGACACAAAGTGTTTTGCATCGGGGATTGCCCATTAAAGTCCTGACTGCTTTACAGATGTCACGACAGATTCAGTTTTTCTAAGCAGCCCACAGATATGTTTTTCAAGACTATCAAGCCTCTACTGTGATTCACAAGTTGAAGCCCCAAAGCAAGTTCAGAGCCTAGGAAATCAATCACACAGCTCATTTAAAATATACATGAGACAGTTTTAACTTTTTTGCAAGCACACAGAGATATGCCAGGTCATCTTACTGACAGCACCATCTTCCTTTGCCTTGGGTGAAAAGTTGAAGCCCCCACTGGAGGGACTAAAACACAGTTCCTTTACCCAAGAGCAGAAACAGCTCTGACAGCAGCGGGGCAGAGCTCCCACACAGCCCCAGCAGCATTCACTTCAGCTGGGCACCACAGGGATCAGCACTTCTACAGCAGG
The DNA here is from genome assembly GCA_034509185.1 of Euphonia xanthogaster. Classification (NCBI taxonomy): domain Eukaryota; kingdom Metazoa; phylum Chordata; class Aves; order Passeriformes; family Fringillidae; genus Euphonia; species Euphonia xanthogaster. The sequence continues at coordinate 17,504,394 of JAYDZK010000016.1, read as the reverse complement.
AGAAGAAGCCATTCTTCACGGCTCTGGGAGGCAGCCAGGAGCACAGGCTGGCAGGCCACTGCTCACTATGCCCACCTAATGCAGCTGCAGTGTGTGATGCTTTTCCATTAGAAATGTAGGGGACTTGGGTACTTCCAGCCCAGCTAAATTTACCCACTGAAAGTTGCAGTATTTACTTAATAGGACACAATGAAAAAATCCACTTTATTTTTGCTGTGTCTTATTCCATTCTATAAGATTTCTTCCCTCAGTTTCAAACAGAGGGAGGGAAAGGTCCTAAGGAGCAAGTTTATTTGCTAAGAACATGATTTCTACAGCTTTTCAGGACTTGAGAGAAAAAAGACAAAAGCATAGAAAATGAAAAGGCAGGAGAGCTAGCATACTTGGAATAGCATTATCCCAAAGTGCAGTTCCTGTATTGCATGAGCCCTGTCCAGCCTCAGTGGATTATTAGGCAGGCCTGAGTTTGATAGGTTAATTGTCACTGTGATATTTTCTGAAAAATCTCTTTGCCAGGATTTTTTCTCCTGGGAAGTTGAGAAGCTTTAGAGAAAAATATAAATAATAATAATCTAATTTTCTTTTCTTGTGTTTGCTGCTTTGGAATGTGGTTTGGAAGTTGTTTACCAACAGGTGCATCTTTAATTGGTTCCATATGGATTGATTTTACTTAATGACCAATCAAAGCCAGCTGTGACTCTCTGAGGAGTCACAGGTTATTATTATTCATTCTTTTCTAGCTTTCTGATGTATCCTTTCTCTATAGTTTAGTATAGTTTTAGTATAGCATTCTTTAATATAATATCATATCATAAAATAATAAATCAGCCTTCTGAGAACTTGAAGTCAGGTTCCCATCTCTCACCTCATCCTGGGGACCCTCACAAACACCACAGCTAATAGTAGAGATCACAAAAACTCACACAGAAAACCAGCAGTCTGGAAGGACAGACATTCATTTCTGGCATGATCTACATTCTTGAGAGGGGTAATGTTAAATCTGCCAGGAGAAGGTCAAGACCACACAAAGAAAATAAATCAAGGCATTGCTATGTGGACCTGTCTAAAGGTTAAGGATCTAAAGGATATGCAGATACTCTGACATACAAACAGCCCCTGGGGGATAATTGCTTAACCAAGTCCATTTGAGCAGCTCTGAACAGATGGTTTAGTAGGTATATTGACTATTGCTGTGCTTTGTGGCACTATTTATTGCCTGCTGGGACGGGGAACAAGTGATACTGTAGACACGTAGCTGGTGCTCTCTCTAATCTTGTGTATCCTTGCAATATCCAGTGACCCAGAAATGCATTCCCAGAGGTACCATCTCCCACAGGCAGCAAGTACATAAAGTAACATCAGATAACTTCCTGGAGGAACAAAGCCTGAATAGATTAACCACAAAACAGGTTGTTTGGCTGAATTTTCTTCTCACTGTAATTTACAGCTCTACTGTTAAATGCACCTGAGATAATACAGAAGCTGCTGGAAGTGCATAAAAGGCTCATCAACTTCATTCTTGGCCCTGAATGCAGAGCCCATGGCTGCTCAGCTTGTTGGCCCAAGTTTCTTCAACCACAAATACTTTTCCACTTCTTTCAGGCATTGCACTCTGTTTTACCTGAACTTCCTCCAGCTCAGACTGGGAACAGGCTCACACCAGTTTATTCAGGGCAAGCATGACCACAGTGGAAGTGAGATGGGGAGAAGGCCAAGCTCTCCCTGCTGATCCCATCAGGGGAATAGGGAGACTCCTGCCTGCACGGGAGGTTTGTGCATCACTAACTTCCCTCTAACAACAATGGTGAGCAGTAAATTGGGTTACACTGCTGTTGCCTACAGAGTAACAAGCGACGATGCTTGAAATAAATCAGCAATTTGAATAGGACACAAAGTAGCTGTGCTGGGCACAAGCTCACAAGAACTCTTACTGGGACAATGACTTTTCAGTACTGACCTTCAAAACACCCACCTTTTATAATGATGTCCTGCAATTCAGACCCAAACTATTTTTTCTAGGATCTACTCTTTTAGAATCATTAATTCCTATCAAACTCCTACAATTTGCAGTTTTGTTTTTTTTCTTTGCTTCAGGTTTGAAAAACAAGAGGACCAAAGATCACCCCTCCCCAGCATGACCATGAGCAATACCACACCTCCTTCGTGTCACAGAGCCAGCTTTGCCAAGGGAAAACTTTGATCCAACCAAACCTGAGTCTGACATTTGGTTGGGACTTTTGGGCATCTGGCACACATAAGGGTGTGCTGGAAAGCTCAGCCATGTCTGCAGTGCACAGATATCCACTGCACACAGCCTACACAGTGCACCTGAGCCTGCCCACAAGCACTGGGTTTACTGTGCCTGTGCTGGACAGATTACTCATGGGAATGGGCTGAGATGACATGTCCCAAAAGCACTGCACTCATGGTACTTGTATTGACCATATGTGTAGCATGTGGTGGTGAGATCTGGCCCTTTCCCTTCCCTTGACCAGGGACTTTGCTTAATCAAGAGGAATTTTAAACCTCGGCACACTCCAGCATCACTGTGCTGCAGGGGGCAGGGGCAACACAAACAGAACAGGGAGGGCAACAAACTGAGCAGACATTAATTCAGAATACCGAGAGAGAAGTTTGCAGCAGGAGTACAAACTAAGGTGTCTCTAATGGAAGACAAAGATACTCAGTATTATTTATCAAAGCTGGAGCAGGCAGCCCTGTGAAAGAAGACACATGGAATATTTAGGCTCCTTAATGTCAGGTTCTGGGCAAGCACAAAATGCTCAAAGTTCATGCTTTAGGTCTCAAAGGGCTAGTCCAGATACTTAAATCTGGAATGGAGAAACTGGGCTGCACTGGCCTGTGACCAGTGTCCTAAACAGAGGGAATGTCATCACTCTTGTCCTTCACTACCTTCCCCCCACAAACAGACTTTTTCTTTTCTAAGCCGATGCAAGAAAATGGTTGCCAAAAAAGAATTCAGAACCTTGACAATTTGGACAATCCTCCACTAATCTTCCCTTCAGGGTGCCCACAATCCTTTAAAGCATGACAAACTGACAGACAGAGCTCCTTTATACTCACTGGGCTCTATGTCTTTATAAACTGGCCCTTCTGTATGCAGCAGAAAACCTGGGAAGGCAGCCACTGTCAAAGGAAGGTGGAAACAGGCTTATTTAAGGGCTCTTGAGGGGCCACCAGATGAAAGGGAAAGATCTGTGCACAATAATATAACTCTTCAGGTACAGAGCAGGAAAAAAAAGCTACTTCAGCCTTGTTGGAGAAAAATCCCTATGCCTGCTAATCTACCTACCAAAGGTTAACTGACACTCAAAAAAAAAAAAAATTTGGAAGGCACTCATAGCCAAAAATAACCAGCTTGCCAGAGAGCAGAATCCTCCCCCCACCACCATTCTGCTGGTTTAGGTGTTATTTGTACCAGAGCCAAACTGAAATGCCCTTGACATGTGCAGGATGTTACAGCTCCAGGCATTTTTGGTTCAGTGGGGTTGAGAAAGTTGGGTGTGGAATGACAGCCCAGTTCATTCTCCCCCTCCATGTTTTATTTTCTTTTTAGGATTGTCTGTGTTTTGCTAATGCCACCCTGATGCTTCCAAACTGGAGGGGGAGCACACTGAAACACAGCAGCTGCTGACAAGCTCATTCTGAGCTGCACCCAGGCTAGAGAAATTCTTCCATGGATTGGAATGACACATGTCAAACAGCTTTTAAGAAGCCAACTCTGACACACTTCCAACTGCAAATTTCACACCAATTTTTTTTTTCTGGCTATCTGATATTGAGTTCAAAAACACTGCAGTGATAAGCTAGTCACCTGCCATATAGCATTCCAAGTGCTGAAGGTGACCAAGCCTCAGTTCACAAATTATTTTTCATTCAGACACCAGAAACAGCATTATAACAATGTGGACAGAATGGATATCATGCCGTTGGGTAACACACTGATGCAGACATAGCTCATTCTGTTAAACATAAACACACATACATATATATATATATATATTTATATATATATAAGTTTTCCTCTCGGTCTTGATTTAGAGATTAGGACTATCAGGAATAAACTTGGAAGATGAGAAACAAGATCTCTTCGATATCCATGTAAAACTCAAAAGTTGAATTTCATTACCAAAGAGAGCTTTTTCATGTATTAGTGCATATAGTAGAGTAAAGAGTAAAAAGTAGTACAAGAATTGGACAACTTAATACTAAGATTGTTTCCAAATGAACTATTACATGAACTCTAATACCATTGCCTATTTTCAAGATTATATACATTATTACAAGGGACCGAAACAAAAAACATGAATGTCTGAAAACAGGGCCTCTCAGTTAATAAACCAATTTCCAAACCTATTAATTTACTTTGTCTTTTTTTTTACTATTATGGCACTAAATTTATAAGTATGTCAGCAAATACATATGCTGCACCTGTGGGAAAGCAGAATTAAGGTTAACACCTATGCTTAAAAAAAGAAAAAAGCTTGCTTTTCAAGATTATAATTCACGAGCTGTGCATACTAATGCTACTTCATCCTTCTCAGCAATTAACAAAGATGAAAAGAGAGACTGGCTAAACAAATAGACTTTGAAGCATCCTTTCATCTCTTTAAGAAACTGGTGGGATCTTATTGCCATCACTTTGCTGTGTTTTATAGCTTCCTGAGAATATTAACAAAAAAAAAAAATATCAATCTGCTTGGAGCAAGTCCTACGGGCATTTTTCAAATTAGAAATACCTGAAAGTTTATCATCCCCCTCTCTTTCATAGAGCTCTTGGCAAAAATGATTGGGAAAGATTGATATTTTGTCTCCTCATTTCCTGTACTTGAAAGATATTTTCTCCATGAGTCACTATTTCAGCTTGTCATCCTTCCCTGCTGGGGCAAGCAGGAGCAGCTCCTGCCAAGAGCCAGCCCCTCATCCTGAAAGGCCAGGACAAGGAGAGGCATCCACAGCAGGGATCACCTGTGTGAACACAGTGGGGAAACTCACTTGGGAAGTGATATCGTGAGCTGAATAAATCCTGTGAAAAAACACTGAGTAGAGCAAATTAAAATAAAAAAAGGGGCAAGCCCCTGTTTTGTGTTCCAGGACAATTAAATTATCATCACTTGCACGAGCAGTAACAATGGTACCTGCACATGCACAAAGGTACAAGCAGACTAATCATGCAGCAAGATAAAAATATCCATCTCAAAAAAGCTGCTGCTCTTCATTTGGCAAAGTAATTACAAAATCTAAAATGCATATACTTCTTTTTGCCTTTGTCCAGGAAAGTTTTTGGTCAGGATTTGGGGAAATTGAGAATTGCAATGTAAGAGTAGAAAAATGGAAAATAAAATTTGCTTTAAAAAGGAAAGTGCCTTGCTTCACCTCTTCCCTGTCCTCACAAAATCGAGGAAGACTTGAAATGAATCTTGGAGTTCACACTGTATGTGACTGTGAGAGAAGAAGGGAAAAACAATAAAGAGAGAAAGGAAAGAAAACCCTCAGTGGGCTCTGACACTCTTCAGAAATTCAAAATCTCAGCAGTCTGCTCAGGGATGCCAAATGCATTTTATCACTGTGGCAGGTGACCCCTGAGCACAGGGCAGAGCCCAGGTGAGGCCAGGGCAGGGCTGGCACAGGGATTCAAAGCAGGCACCGAAGAGCTCTTCCGACAGAGCTCTTAACACTGCACAATTTAAGCAGTCCCATATTTAAATGCTCTGCTGAAAGAAGGCTTTTGTTTTGAAAGTTCCTGCCAGTGCTCTCTTTAATTGGAAATCAATATATCATTTGTTTTCAAGAAAGTAGACACCCGTCCTTCAGGACTTGTGCAGCCAAGTTTAGCTCTGCTGGAAAATTGAGTAGTTTCCACCTAACTTTTCTTTTTTCATGAATGTCACTTTCCTTACCCTGGGGATAGGAGGTGAATGGAAAGAAAAGGGAAGGAACATTATGGTATAAGTTATACCCAGTACTAACCATAGCTGAATTACCAGCTCTTAATTATTTTCAATGCTGGCAAAGCAGAAATCCAATGTGAGCTAAAAAGTGATCAAAAGATAAGGAAAATCTGGATCTGCTTCCATTGTGTTTGGCTTTCACACCAGCAGCAGGAGGAAGAAGAAAGTTGATAGGGCTGGTTTCCAAGAGCTCTGCCCTGCAAGCAGACACAGAGGAGGCTTGGCAAAGACTTGGCAACAGGAGGGCCTCAGAATCATCTTCTCCTTTAATATCAATTCAGGTCACATAAAAGAGAACCTCGGTTCAAAAAATAAAGGAGTGAAGTGTCTTACTCATCCTCAGAATAAAGTAAGGGGCTCTTGGGCTTTCTGAAAGGAGCTGCAGGGACAAGAAAAAAGGAGCACGCCCTGGTCTGTGCACAGGCACACGCAGCATTTCACCACCCTAGGCAGATTGGAACATAAAAGCAGCCTGAAGAAAACAGCTTGAACCCCTCCTTCTCTTCCTTCCTGAATTACAGACAGAACCATGGCCTTGTTGCAAGATGTTTGTTTACAGCTGCTTAGAGTAGAATGCAAACAAACATCTTGTAACAAGCTGCTTGCTGGCTTCCCATTACACATCCAGAGCTTAGCACTGCTTCAGCAGGTACTCAGCAGTGCTGCTGAAAGACCAAGTCACTGTGAGAATATGCAGAATTAAATCTGATGTCATTTGCCCACCTTCATCATCCTTCCCATGGAAGGCTAATGTTCAAAGAGGATCTGATCTGCAATCTTAGTAAGAAATAAATCACTGAGCAGTCAATGATAAAAGGGAACAATTTCAAAAGCAGTTCATATTCACAAGGTACTAGAGCTGAAGGAGTAAAACTATGATAAATGGCAGTTCCATAGTAACACATAGGAAATCCACACTTAAAAGGAAGACATTGAAAATTAGAATCAAACACTGGATACACAATACTGAGTTGTGTGTACAGAGCAGTGGATCACTCTTCAGTCACAAGTTAGGGGACTAACCCGATTTTAAAGATTTCTTTTCTAATACTGACACTATTAAGATTTGTAAGCTGGGATATCCTGCTTTGCTATGTCTTCTCCTTTTACATAAAAGGAAGTTTGCCGATCTATGACAAGAAAAAGTCTTTGAAGGGAGAAAACTCAGCCCTTTGATCCAGAATGACAGTCCTTGCAGATGGGCACAGGCTGTAGAGACAGAATTTCTCCCTTGGGCTCCCTGACTGGGCCATGCCCCTCCCATGGCAGATATTTATATCTGCTTTAGCTGTGCTGCTGCTCACAGCATGACTTTCCAGGGGCCTGGACGCTGCACAGCTGAGGACAATGCCTGGTGTAAAGTGCTACCAGTCCACATTCTTCACAACTCACACTCCAAACCTCCCAAGCCCTGACAATACAAGGTTTCTGTATAAAGCCGCTATCTTCTGAAAAAAAAAAAAAACAAACTACTTTTCTTACAACTAGAAGATGCTTAAGAAGACAAATTAGGGTATGGCACTGACAGTGGCAAGTCATGGATTCAATCCAGTATGGGCCATTCACCCAGGAGCTGGGCTCGATGATCTGTGTGGGTTCCTTCCAAATCAGGGCGTTCTGCTAACTCTGTACTCAGTGTTTCATTCTTCCTGTGCTTGATACACCGTGCAGGCAAGACAGGAAAACAGGACCTTGACTCAGCCGTGCTGCTGGAGAAGGCTGCAGCTCACCCTGGCACTGCTGGTGCCTCGCTGGGCTGGTGGCAGGTCCCTATGGATCTCCAACAAGAGCCAGGGAAGGAGTTGGTCTCAACACACTCCGGGCAGGAACAGACAAACTGAACACTTTGCAACATCACATTGCTGAGGAAGCCCAGCACATGAATGTGGGCACGTTTGAGTATCAGGTAAAGAAGAGGTTGAAGTTATCAAGGTTACTTTCTAGAGCTCAGGTCGGCAGACATGCAGCTTTTGCACAGCCCAGCTTTATTAGCAGGATTGCATCCACTTAGCCCAGCCATTTAAGAATCTTAGGAACCGAAGTTGTTAACTTGTGCAAACGTAGATGCAACTAAACAGGCTTGGAATTATTTGCCAGAACAAGCTATGGTATTTAAACACACTGACATTAAGGATCCACACAAGTTTAACTGGATCAGTTTTTAAGGCAATTGTGAAACTAGTTGGTTCTTTGGGGTTTTTCTTTGTGCATACAGTATAAAATATAAGTTTCTACACCATTCCCATACAAGCACTTCCATCATTGCTGGCAAAAACCTGATTAACATGCCATGTTTCTACAAGTCCTTCTGGTATGGTCTGACTGCAGCTCTCAAGTATTTAGCCTGCTTTCACCTCACTGCTGCCTCGCTGCTCTTGGCTATTAATCCCCAAAGTAGCAATCCCTGACCTGAACTTGTTCCTGTTTCTTTCTTGTTTTGCCTCAGGTTATTCCCTTTCCACTGCTACACAACTTCTCATGGAATAAGTTGCTCTCCCAAATGTCTTCAGTAACACTGTCATGCAATAATTTCAATGGAGAAGAAAAAATTAAAAGTATCCTAAATTCACATTCCAAATAATAAAGAATATGATATTTTCAGTACTCCAGAAAGCTGCCATTCAAGACACTGACCCAATTTTCTTTTCAAAGAGACGAATCAGATTCCCTTTAATCTTCAGAAGGCAGTATGGATCCAAAATTTCCTTGAGAATTTTAATCATAGCAGGCTTTTCCACAGAATGAGTTTGGGTTTTATGTTGTGCACAGCTTATTTTTAATGTCTACAAAGACTGCTGCAATTAAGACTCAGGGGATTCAGAACAGATGCCCAAAATCCTGTAAAGAATATCTGTGGAAAAAGGTCTTTATTTAAAAGAAGCTCCTTAGAGATATAAAAGGTTTTTTTAAAAAAATCTTTTTTTTGGCTGTTCTGTTTAAAAATCATTTTAAAAAATTAAAATTCTGTCAAAAGCAAATACTTTTGATTTATAAGTATCTTATTCCATCAGTTGATTTAATTAGAATTCCATTGCTTCAGAGACTTCTATGAATGTCAGTAATTCCATTTCCCCAGTATTTCAAAAAGTCCATTTTATTTTTGCCTTATTTAAAAAACTACTTCTAACAGAAATTAAAAGCAAGAGCCTAAGAACTCTCCCCCAAATCAGTATGTACTCAAAAAGTAATCAAGCATAGTAAATGGGCAAGCATATCACTGAATCATGAAAACAGAAGTCCTCACTGTATGTGAAGAACCATGGAGAGTAAATAAAAGCTTCCAACTGTTGGCTATTAAAAAAAAAACAGACAAAAAAGCCTTCCAGAATCTGCTAAGAGAATAACAAAAGGAAATAGGCTATTGTCTCCTACTGTGTGGAGGGCCTGGGGGTGTGGGGGAAACAGCAATTCTCAGGTCTTACTTTTTGTGTACAAAGCCAAGAAAATCTCAGAGGAAATGACTTCCAGAGTCAGTGATAAGTGCTGAAATGTTTCCAGTGGAGAGCAGGATACAAATCCTTATTTTTCCTCTGTGGGTCAAGAGGTTGCTAATGTGAGCCCAAACAGACCCTTCTCAAGCAGGAGAATGCTACAGAGAGACACCAAGATCTCAGGAGTGGTGCTTCCCTTTTGTGGCTAAATGAAAGTCACTCGTGGAAGCAAGCCTCTCCTTAGGGGCAGGCTCAGATCTCTGTGCGTAACAACTGGATTCAGTCTGCTCTCTCCATCCACTGGGGAAGGATGAACAAAAAATAAAGAGTTCTTTTCCCAGAAAAACATGAAACAGACAGAGAAAAACTATTTTTAAGGACCAATTTCTTGTTGCTGCTAGACCTCTGATCAAGCTTGCCTGCAACCTCCTGGTGGGAAGCTGAGTATCAATAAGGGAGAGGTGAGAGTGGGAGAGCACCAAGATTAAAGAGCTTCCTTTAGTGTCCAAAATGCTAGAAAACAAAACAACAAGGCAAACTGTTTCAAACACTTTTCTGTTTGTTGCAAACATTTAGCTGTGTGCTTAGCACACTGCTGCCTTACAAGAAATTCAGGAAAGCTTTGGATTTGTGATGTTTCACCTGGTCTGAGCAGCACTGAAGGAAATACTCCTTTCCTGTGCCTGAACAACGAGGTAAGAAAGCATTCAGAACCCCGCAGCACCCTACAGAGCTCCTCTTCAGTGCACAGAACAACAAACTTTTATTCCACAGCTCCTCATCTCACTGGGGTACCTGAAAATGGGAGGAGCCCTTGATGGTGTTTCCTTCAGTCTTCATCCATCAAAGCATGGGAAGCCAACCAGACCCCCCACCTGCTTTGCTCAGGTGGCTATGGTTAAAGGAAAAGAGATGCTGAAAGATAGTTGAGAAGATAAAACCCAGGAAAATATATATATCTTCCCTAATTCTTTGAAGAACTTTCCAACTTGGATCAGAGCTGATACAGAGGGGCTGAATCAAGAAAATAGTCTCCTTGGGGGTTCAGTCCTCCATGGAGACATAAATACTGAGAAAAGAAATTATCCAGAGGTGATTAACTGAATCATCTGCAGCTTTTAATGGGACCTTCAAAAGGTGCAACAGGGATGCCTGGTCACCTTTCAAAGAGTCACCTCATCAGCGGAGCTCAAACCTGAGTAGCCCTGGCTGTTGACTCAGACTTCCTTGCTGTGGTGGGAAGCAGAGGGCAGGGAACACCATTAGGGACATCACACTTGTGTCTTTGCCCATCCTTCACTGGGCACATCAGGTCTTTGGGATGCCCATTGGCATCTCCTGCCTCTGTACTGAGCCAGAACTTCCCAACCCCTCGGGTCTTGAGGAAAAATTGTATTTCTTTACAACATTCCCCATGGAGTCAGAAGCCTAAGACAAGAACAGACAGGAAGCTATATGCAATATAGAACAAAATTGAGTAACTATGCCATAATGCAAGCTAAATCCCACCAGTTAATCACAACCAAGTAAGGTTTTTCGTGATGCAATCAAAATAAAAGGATCAAATTAAAAAGAAATCATAACAAATGCAAGATTTGAAACAGAAATGTCCAAGGAATTCAGTTCTGTAGCTCACTCATGCTCACTGAATTTTTCTTTACCTCACATTTTCTGGGAAACTTCCGTTTCCTTGACAGATATTAATATAGGTGGAATCAGACCTAAGGGTTCCAGCTTGCTCTGACATGGCTCCCTTAGCAAACAGGGCTCAACTGTGCATCCCTAAAACCTGAGCTCACAGAAGAGAGTTCTGGGCAGGAGTTCAAGAGGGCTGCCAGTCAGTAGCTGTGCTTTATTACTACAGGATCAATTACTGCACCATCATTCTTGGTGAATGCATAAGACAGGTTTGGTGAGAACTCCACAATTTTTCAAAGGGCTCAGTTCCAGCGCTGCAGATGCTGTGCTGAAACCAATGTCACTGCTACCAAATGGCACAGGTGCCAGGACAAAGTGCCATTTGACAGATGGAAGTGCAGTTTTTGTTAAAAAGGCTCTTCATCTTACTATTTTAAAAGCAGACTCCTTTCTTTGTTACTCATTTATGGCAAGCCAGTTACATTTTATCTGAGCAATTCATCTGGTTCTCAGGTCAGATTTATAGTGTAAACTTGCAATAGCAATAAAAAATGTGAGAAAGATGTCACCCTCGAAGTTTTGCTGTAAAGCCAACACCTTAGACACAAAACCAATCCTGGAGTCTCCTCCTGTGTAAGCAATCCCAGCAAAAACAACTGAGTCAGGAATATTCATATTATGAACACAGCAGAGGACATATTAACTGTGGTCTATACCATCAAGAAGGTCATACCAAACACATCTTTAAGCAGTTCTATAAAATATATGAGAATAAAAGGAACAACAAAAAAAATCATTGTCATAAAATTGCACTTTAGTGTAATAGACTTTTCCCTTTTTTCTTCTTTTTTTTGAGAAAACAGATATAGCTGCTTTGTTCTTTTTATAACTCCTGTACTTATTTCCAAATGCTACAAAACAACCCCAGTCTTTCATTAGTTTGCTTATTATGGTTCTTTCACCCTTTCTTTTTAGTGCAGATTATTCAGAACAAATTAGCTTCAGGGAAACTGTTCTCATCATCGTTCTTGCCACATGGAATAGCTGAAAAATATTAATGAAAGATTCACTAGGGCAAATTTTCTGTGAGTATAAGCAACATCAATATTTCAAAGTCTGAAATCGTGGCTATTCTCTTGCCTTGAGTAGGTTGTTAGAAATCATTGGACTTCAATGGATCAAAATTTCTTGCCAGATTCAGTACATACCTCTCTTATGAAAATTCATAGGGGGGGAAAGGTATTTTTCTTTCTAAACAATATTTGAGGACTAAGAACCTGCTCGTGTTTTCCAATATACTGGTGGTGTAGGTGGAAATGTGACTGCTGATCTTTTCATCCTGGTCCTTGTAGACTGCTGGTTTCCCAGGCAGTTTCAGCTGTCACAGTTGCTTAGAGTCCACCGAGCTGTTTTTAGTTACTCATTCAAATATTCATAAGAACCGAGGGCTGCAGTTTGCTGTCTGGTAACAACTTCATTTTCTGCTCACACTGAGCTCGTCCTTGTGGGCTGCCTCTTCCCACTCAGATTGGCTTTCCTGCAGCCACGTGAGCCTGGCAGGATAATGGAGTTTCCCTGGGAGCAGGCGAGCGGGGCACGTTCCTCCTTTTATCTTTGCTTGGCTGAGTGATGAAAATAATTGCAGAAGACAGTTATGGATTAACAAAGGGACATGTGAAATGATCAAACCTGTATCAAGCACTGGTTCCTGCTACCAGAGAGAGCACATGCTTTAATTATTTACCTTGCAGGACCGCTCACACCTTAGGATGGCCACATTTTTGTGCAAATATTTACTTAACGATATTGTACTTGAGCAGGGTAATGAAGATAGGTGTAATCTCATGTAATGTCCCTGGGAAAGACCGATGGGCTGTGACACTTCCCTGCATGGGGGAAATCACTAGAGTGCAACATTTCTATTATTTCATTAAAACTCTTGCTAAACAACCCTTCGGGGCAGCACAGTTTTGCATTTTTAGCTAAAGGAAATAGCTGAAGAAAAGGAATCCACAACTGCTGCCAGTTAATAATAGTGTGTGGTAGGGTTTCCAGGAGAAAATACTACCTAGCCCAGATGAAAACGCAGACACACTTCAATTAACAGAGGATTTGCAGGAAGCTCCACAGCATCCTGCAGTTACGAGGGCGGCCCCCACCCCGTGGGGTATTTCCAGAGCCGGGGGAAGGCGCAAAGGAGGCAGCTCGGCACCTCCCCTGCCTGTCCGCACATCAGTGCTGCTGCCTCACCTCTGTCCTCAGTGCTGTGCACAAGCAATGTTCCTGGAGGAGCCTGTGGGCAGCCCCAGCACTGTCACCCACAAAGAAAGGTGCTCCCTCCACCTTCAACTCTCCATGCAACTGCAGCCCAAAATATGGGTTTTACAGAGAGAGCTTTGAATTAATGTGATGGGTAAGCCTTTCCCTGGGCATCAGCTAAACAAGCTGCAGAGGTTTTGGTTATTCCTTTATGGAAAAAGGGCTTAATTTCTATCAATAAAATAGACTAGAAACACAGCATCTTAAAATGTTCATCCTTTTAATTACGCTGTCATGACACTTTCCTTAAATATTGTCTCCTTCAAGGCTTAGATTCAAAGTGTTTATTTACACACTTACTGAACATAAGTACATAATAGCAGACAGCAGGGAAGTCGTCTGGATAAGCAACAACCTCAATTTTTCCTGTCTGTCCTGTTCCACTGCAGATTCAAAGAGGAAAACAAAACAAACAAACCCTCTTATGATTTAAGCAAAAAAGATGATGGTTTTGAAGCTAATGAGTGATAAAACCACCTTTGATTGAAAGCAGGGAGCATGGGGGAAAAAAGAGTCCAATAACACCATTTGTTTATATTAGAGAAACACCCACTACTGCAGACACTGTGAAGATACTGTCAGCATTTCTATTATGATCCCATATTTCAAAGCTTTATGACTTGGTCATGAGAAGTCACTTTTAAAATTGAATCCAGAATACAGACTGAGTTTAGCTACTTTCAGTATATTATTGTCACCATGTGGACACCAAAAATAGGTAATAGAAATAAATAAAAGAAAAACTAGCTAAATTAAAACCAGGTGTATTGAAAAGCTGTCAATGCCAGAGGCATCTCAGACCCAAGTCACTCAGGTAATTGTTCTGCTGTCTTTAAAACAAAAGAGTGGACAAAAAAGTACCTTTTATCTGGATTTTTGGTTTGCATTGTTTCTTTTTTGGTTGTTACTATAGCTTCCATTCAAGAACAAGAAAAATCCTGAATAAGCAAATCATGAAAGATCATTGTAAAATAGTTAAAGCCACACAGGAGGAGTAAGCACCAAAATAATCTCTGCTTCTGCAGCACCTGCAAGACTTATTTGTTTCATTGTGGAGACAGAAGGAGCAGAAACTGTGTAGTTGAGGGAGGGGGCAGGGAGAGCCAACTTGCTGGATTTTGACCTTTGATGAAATCCCTTCAGCCTGCTCTCCCAATCTATTTTTCCTTCAAGTATTTTTTTCTTTCCAAGGCTTCTGAAGAGCAAAGGTTAATGAAGTAATCTATAAGTGAATGCTAACATATGCAACGTATGCAGAGAAAAATGCACATCCCATTTTTAACATTTCTCTGGAAACAACTATGGCCTCTTATAGCTGCAATTTTGAAAGAATGTAATTATGGTATAGAATTTCAGCTACCTTTGGGCTGAGGCCTCTGGAGACACACAAAGAATTAGTGTATTGTTGTGCAATACATTTGGGAAATCATGTTCCTCTAATATTCTCCTCTAAAACTACAGAGCCATTCCTCTAGCTAAAAATCATGTCTGCATTTCCTTCTGTTTGCAAAAAAAAATGTCTATTAACAGCCTAAAGGCTTATTTTCAGTTATTTTCAGAAATGTGTGTCAGCTAAATCAGCCTTAACTAAGGCAGCCAAAGAGCTGCTCTGCTGACAAGAAGCACTCACTGGGAGTCAAGCACTGAAGGCAGCAGATGTGGTGGTGCTGGTCGCCTGGGGAAGAGGAAGCTTCTCCACCAAACTGGCTTGTGCACACTGGTCAGCTCTGCTAGCCTTTTCCAAGTTTAGGTGTGAGCAGAGATAAATCATGAGGAGAGAGGCTGGACCAAAGTCAGTTGAACAAATCTAAATGACAAGCAAATCTAACCTGTAAAACTGCATCTCCCATCACCATCAGACCCGACTCCTGGGTGTTACACCAACAACCTCTTGCTGTTTTTCTTCAGGCAGATAACAGAGCATCTAGGGGTTAGGTGCACTGGCAGAAAGAAAATCCAGGTATTCCTCTCTTTGTGCACTTGGCTTGATGATTCTGCATCAGGACTATCATTGTCCCAGAGAGCTCCAAGTGTAACATGGCTTGGACTTATCGACAGAGCAAAATAAAGAGAGACCAGATATATTGTTTAGAATAGCTTAAATTTCAGCCCTGAAAGCTGGAAAACCAATTTACAACCAAATTGTTCCTAATATCTATTTTAATTCAGCTAGGCTTCTGCTCAAGGTGGGGTTTTTTTCAGAATTTATTGACAACGCTGAAATTAATGATATCTAATGAAAAAAAAAAGTCAATTACTAGCATCAAGCCAGTTCCTTAACACCATTTTGAGGCCATTGGATTGCAAAGTAACTTCAGAAATTTTGCTTTATCCTATAGAAAAGCCTATTGTAGGCAGTTTTTCAACTGCTGAGGACAATTGATTGCTAAAGACACCATATACATTCATAAAGACCCAGAAGAACAAATTCAGCACCTAATAAATAAGAACAACAAAATTTCATTTCCTTCAAGCAGCATCACTGGTCACTAATACTTTGCCATGCCTAAGCCTGAAAGATCTCAGGATAAAGACAGATTTGAGTGTGGCACAGCTGCTGTACTTAGGTGCACACACCAGGGCTTTGCAAGGCTCATGAGCAATGAGGTGAGCCTTCATTCTGCACCATTCCTGCACACCAAGCCCTCATATTTTCACCAAGTCAGTTCCCAATTCTTCCAGACTATCAAGTAGCTGCAGGTTAGGTGCTGAATTGAAGCACGTAATTATTGGCCCAGATCCTGCCTTACCAGTTTTAGCCAGATCCTGGCTTGGTCAGAGCTCCTCTTTACATTGAAGGAGCAAAGAAACTTCTACTTAAACCTGTTTAAGGCTGAAGACTTGTGGCTAAACTCTGCTGTGGGTTTCCGCTACTCAGTGAGTCCACAGGACCAGCTGAAAGTTCATTTCAGCTTTCTGAGCTGAAAGAGCATAATATATTCTGGGACTTTCTGCCCAAAACAGCACACCAGCATTACACTTTTTTCTCCACTTTTACCCTGTAGGAACTCCTATAGTCTGAGTACAGCCTGATTTATGCAGCACACAAAGCTCTTCCCTCCTTTAAGTCAATATTTTCCCACACAGATAAAAGAATTCACCTTACACCAACTTTTCATGGTGCATTCTCCTCAATACATGAGATCTCACAAACTCTGAGCAGCGTAGTCAAACAACAAAATACTGCATGTTTTACATAATAAATCAGCTTTATCATGTTTGCAAAAGAGTCACCTGTGAGACACTTGCTGTACTAACAAACAGCAAAGCCCTCTCCTTTCAGTCCCCCAAGTATGGCCAAACATACACATTACATCAAAGTTTCTTTCTGCAGCATCTTCCTTCATTTCTAACAGAATTTACTAGCAGCAGCCTGGAAAATATCTCCTTATTCTTTAATAACAGTTAAAACCAAAAATAAATAAAATCAAAACTATGCAGTGGCAGAATCCCTAAAAAATAACTATGTGTATGTAAAGTCAAGCATATTGGAAATTTTCATTGAAAAAATCTCCATGCTGTCATATATGAAAGCAAGAACCACTAGGATGTCTTTGCTTCACTTATCTTGGCAAACATAAGGGGATAGCAGTATCAGAAAACTTAACTACAGTAAACAAGAGAACTTGGGGTGGCTTCTTTTGTGATAGACATGTAGGTAGAATAATTAGAGATTTCTGGGTTGGTAAGGATTCCACTCTAGCAAGCTGATCACAATAGCTACCTTGCTTTCCTTTATGCTTGGTTCTGAACCGCAGCTCTGAATCCCGACAGTGTCACCCAGCTTACAAGAAAAAATAAAAAAATAAAAAATAGTGTAAGGCCCAGTTGCAATGTAAAGAACCATCCCAGGAACGCTGCAAGGGTGAGTGCAATCCTTTTGCTCCCATTTATTAGCTGCAGCCTCGCTGAGCACAGAGCAGCATAAGGCAGAGCGCAGCCCCGGCCAGCACGGCCGTGCCGAGCCCGGCGGAGCCGTGACACATCCCACGGGACATAACCGGGCTGGCACCCGGCAGTCCCGCGGGAGGGGGGAATCACACCTGTAACCTGAGCGACACCTCAATCCCTGCACAGCCCTACGGCACAGAGCACAAACTGGGGCTGGCACCCGGCAGTCCCTCGGGAGATGGGAATCACACCTGTAACCTGAGCGACACCTCCATCCCTGCGCGCCTCGACTGTTCAGAGACAAAACCCGGGACGCCTCCAGCCATCCCCGAAAATGACCGAACAAAAACCCCACCAGAAGCACATCCCAGGGCCCAGCCCTCCGCAAACGCGCATTCACAACGAACAGAGGAGCCCCTGCTCAGGCAGAAAGCTCCCCGCGCAGAAACAAGGCATTTTCCAGCACCAACAGTAAACCCTAAACCCGGAGCTGCTCCCAGACATGTAATTTCCCTCTTGTACAGGATTTTCGGCGGACAGAGCGGGGGCTCTGCGGCTCCCTCCCCGGTACCCGCGATCCCCACCCGGTTTGCGGAGCGGCGCCCCCGTTCCCGGCCCGACGCTGCCCCCTGCCCGCGCTCCGCGGCCCCGCAGCCCCGACCGCTCCCGGGGGCTCCTCCCGGGCCTCTCCGGGAATTTACCACCTGAAGGGTTCCAGGCTTTTCCCCTACACACGGGAGGAATGGGAAAAGCAGCTCAAAAACCGTCTCTCCTCCGCCTCTTCCCCTCCTTGTTCCCCATCTCTCTCCCCCGAACCTGTTCATTTAGAGACTGACTCTCAAAATTATGTGGGAAAATAAAACTTTTAAGAAGCTTACCTCCCCACCATGCAACAATTCTAAATATTTCCAACTGCAGCCGCAAAACACAATTGCTGCTGTGCACACTTCTGCACCAAAACCATCCCCAGAATCCACATCAAGTGGCCTCTTCTCCCATTTGCCCATTAACTAATGCCCATTAGCTAAAGTCTTAAAAGATTTTATTAACATATATTGAATTTTACAGTACTTTGATTAAGACAAATATTTTTAGCTGGGAAAATTAATAGTCAGAGCACTGACTGAAGCCCAAAGCAGCCTTACAGGAATGACACCTCTTCCAGCAGGAGGGACAGGGGACCCTTTGGGATTTTACCTGTGTGCTCTCCAGAGCAGCCTCTCTGCAGCAGTGTCGCAATAGGCAGCACATGCTGCTCTCCTCAGGTGCTGCACTCCCCAAGTGCACAGTTCATGAAGCCTAGCTCACCACCTCACCACATATCACACAAAATATGCTCTCGAATAAATGAGTACACAAATCTCTGCTTTGCTTCCAAACCAAGCACAAACAGCTCCCAGTCCTGATGAAGCTTGCTAAACCCCCCTACTGAAGCTGCTAACCACCCTGTCCCTGCCATTCACCAGCAGCAATTAATCTCTGCAGCACACAGCCAAGATTCAGATTCCTTTCCTGATGGCCCTGCCTGCCCCTCCCTGCTGCCTGACCCAGCAGGGCCTCCCGTGCTGCCTGTGGGTGCTTTGCATGGGCTGCACCCCATGCTGGGCAGGGCCAGAGCACCTGGGACACCAACTCAGCTCAGGGGACAGGAGGGGATAACTGGAAATGAAGCAGGACCACCCCTGTGCCCCTGGCATTGTTCACCACAAACCAAACACCCCCTAATATTCTGCAAAGAATTCTTCCTCTCCTGGAATGGTTTTAAGTCGTATTGGTGATTTTCCTCCCCAGTAACTACAAAGTCCACTCTTTTCCCCATTTTGGACTAAGTTATTTACATAATTTTAAAAAGTAACTTTTTTCCCTCCTTTTAAATAAAATCAGTCAGTGTCTAATAGAAGCTACATCTTTACCTCAGAAAAAGAATCTCTTCCCCCATATTTAGCAGAACTGAGTTTTCAAAGGATCAACAAAGTTATCAAGAACATCTCACATTGCCTTTGAGATCAGTTTTATTATGCCAGGGGACATTTTCAGTCACAAACCACTACAGGTTTGTAGTCACAAACCACTAGAGGTTGCTCAGCTGTGATTTTCTGAGAGGAAGATGAGCTGTACAGATAAAGAGATGAGTGTTCCAAAACAGCAGTGATCTGAGCTTCCAGAGCAGTCTCATCACCAGCAAAAGGAGCAAAGAGGATTTCTTAAAATTACCTGACAATTTTTTTCTGAGGCTTGATCTTTTGTACTTCACTTAAATCCTACTTATTTTAGGTCCATTTTAAGCTGATTCCACGCAATTTAAGAAGAAACTTTCATTCCCTTAATTTTACACATTTTTTGATTACACTGTTCTTTTGTTTCTGTGTCTGGTGAACTGGGTCTCATCAGAGCAGCTTAGAAACCTGACAATAAGAGAAAATCTGCCCTGCAATTGGTCTAAACACACATTTTAGTGCGTTAGTCCTCACAGCAGAAATTGCCTTTAAGAAGGATACTAGGACACACCGAGGTCTCCAGACCCAAGAGGTGCATCAACATTTTCACTCTGCAGCACTGAAAGGCAATAGACCCTGTAGGCAAAATAGCCAAAGACCTTCAAAACTCATCTTTCAAACTCACAGCGCTGGAGCACTAACCCAAGGAACCTTCTTGTTCTGTGCCCTTCCCTAGGGACAGAGGGAATGGCAGGGCTGTGGCTTGGCCAGTGAGGCTCCAGCCTGGGCTGATGCCCAAGAGAAGCAGAGTCCCCTCTGCCAGCAGAGCAGAGGGGACATCCCTGCAGGATGCAGCCCTGTGTGACCAGAAGGGCTCCTGCAGGGGCACAGCAGCCTCATGCCCTTCCCTGGGCACAGTCTCACCTGGAACACCCTGGGGTGAGGGCGAGGGGGAGCAGCCTCACTCCAATCCCTTGCTCCTGGAGCACTGGTTAAGCAAAACAGCTTACACTGAATTACAGGGCCTTGGAATCACACTTAGATCTGACACTGCCTTCCCGTGCACATTCCCCCCTCTGCTGTGCATCCAAATATAAAAGAGGGAGCTCCAGTCCTCCTGGCCTGGTGGAAAGTCAACCTTCAACTCCAGCCTAGCTCATTTATTTAGGTCTCAGCTCCTTTTCCCTGTATTTAAAAAGGAGAGAACAGTGCTCCCTTCTGTCACTGTGATATTTTCTGAAAAATCCCTTCACCGGGATTTCTTCTCCTGGGAGGTTGAAAAGCCTCAGAGAAAAATGTAAATAATAATTATCTGGTTCACATCTCCCGTGTTTGGCTGCTTTGGAATATGGTCTGGACATTGTTTACCTACAGGTGCAGGTTTGATTGGTTTCATGTGAATTGTTTTAACTTAATGACCAACCACCATCAGCTACGTCGGACTCTAGGTCAGTCACAAGGTTTTATTATTCATTCTTGTTAAGTCTTCTGTCTCTATCCTTTCTTGTTCTTTAGTATAGTTTTAGTATAGCATTCTTTAAGATAATATCATTAAATAATAAATCAGCCTTCTGAGAACATGGAGTCAGATTCCTCATTTCTCACCTCGTCCCGGGGACCTCACAAACACCACACACTTCAAAGAAGGCCTAAAGTTTATCAAGTGTTCCACAAGGCTGAGACAGTAAGGGCTGCAATGGGCAAAATTTCATTTTTTTTATGCTTGTACTGATTTGATCTCTGTGTACATTCATTGTGCTTGAGGACACAGAATACCTTCCATACAAAAAGTTAGTTGGGGAAGCCAAGAAGATGTATGATTTCAATCAAAACATCTGGGAAGAAGTCCCACTCCAGGAAAAGTTTTAGTGCATCAGCATAAAAAATGAATGGCTGGTTGAAGAACAGAGCTGTTATAGGACATCTAATTAAAAACAAAAAATCTTGAAAAACAAACTCATTATTGGTCTTCCTACCACAGCAGATGGGTCCTTTCCAGAAGCATTGCCCAGGCACATAAGGTTCTGTTTGTGTCTCACACAAAAGACATTCAGCACAAAATACTCAAATCTGGAAAAGTAGCTAAAGACCTTCACTTCAGTATTTATTGCTGGCATTGAGTACCTCACTGTTGCCATCTTGGGGAGCCTTCTAAAGCCATTGCCAGGTCACAAATTCAGTTCTGCAAGACTGGCTCAGTCTTTATCATAAAACATTTCATCAGCTGAATATTTCAACATGTTCATTGCCATCCTAAAGAAACATTAATGGTGATAAAATTATCAGTCAGCAAAAATTCTATTACTTCTCCCTTAGTAAATGTGATCATTACATCCTCACTCAAAAGTTTCTCATTTCCTGAGGGATCAGAACAACTATTAGCTAAAAAGCACCGGGAAGGTACAACTGACACCCATTAAATGTGTATAATCCCATTGCCATAGAGACACCCCACAGAAATTGCACCCTGAATATCTGTTTCAGGTAGGTGGCTTAAAATATTCTTTTTTAGGATTAAGAACAAAAAATGTAGCAGGGAAAGATATAACTGTGTAACACAGCCCTTCTCCTCTGCTCCCTCTTGTATTTTGTCTTTCTGGGCATTGAAAATTCATTCTTTTAACTGGATTAGTTAGTTAAAATGCACAGTATTCTTTTTAAATGGCTCTCCATATTTCTCTCTGTGGATTACTTTGAAGCACAACATGTCTATTCTTTTGAACAGGTTCAGTCTCTTCACAGGTGTTCATTAAAGTGTGCTCAACTCTAATCCCCTTAGCACCGAAGTATGCAGCTTTTAAAAAGGACCCGATATAAACCAGCATTGCTGAACTCTTCAGTGCTGAAAAATGGAGGTTTTCAAAAGGAAAACCAGTGCCTTAAAGACCCCACATGACAGTCCTGAAACAAATACTGACCTACTTAGTAACCAGTTTTTAAAAAGCCATTTTATCTCTGACAATTACAAAGGAGAAGAGCCACAGTAGAATACAGTCAATCTGTAAACCTCCCTTTGCTGGTGAGAGCACACAGTGGAAACCCCACCACCCTATAAATAATAGAGGTGATTTTCTCAGCATCTTGTTTACTGAAAAGCTGACGTCATGGAGGAAAAAGCCTGAATAAATAACCACCTCCTCAGATGCTTTCCTGGGTACCCTTTGCATTCACAGAGCACTTACAAGAACATCATTTTTCACACATCCCCCTCCCCAAACTGTCCTAGATTTTGTCCAGATGAAGTACGACTAGGCCAGGTCCACATCAGCAAGGACTTTGGCAATGAATCAGTAGTGAAAGTGCCTGGTGCTCCACCCACACCTCTGCTCTGTGTATTTCAGATTTGCCTCCCTGTGGATTTCATCTGGCCCTGGACTAAATGCCCTCAGTGGTTTGATGCTTTCACCTCTTGGGTCTCTTCCCAAGAGGCAACAATGCAACACAAAAATTGCATTCTGGCAGTTTTCCCCACGGCTGTGCTGACAAGAGTCACCAAGAGATTCTGGGCCTGAGGCATGAGCTCAAACTGATGGGACTGTGCTGCCCTTCAGATGCAGCTTGACCTACAAGGGCTTGGAAACTTTCAGGTGGGGGTAACACTGATCTCCCACTGGAAGCCCAGCCAGTGAACGTACCCTCCTAAGACAGTCCTTACCAGCAGCACCCAAAAGTAAAAAGCAAGGGTCACCTCTTGCCAGTTTTCCTCAGATATTGCAAGTTTTATGCTGTACAGCATCTTCGTTGGCAGAAAGGGATGGAAAGACAAAAGCTTTCTGAAAGTTTCCCTGCTTTTGTAGCTGTTCAAATATCTCCTGCATGTGCGAGTCAGTTTAGGCTGGCAACCTGAAATATGGCAGGAGGCATCTGCTATATGTGCCCATGGAGTTTTGCACTGTAAATTCATTTTATAATTCAATAGCCATTCATAGATCTTTGTGGAATGCATTCCCTGTAGGCAGCAGCAGGAGCTGCCACGAGCTTTCAAAATAACCCTTTGTAGTGCACAGAAAATGCTGGATCCCTTTAAAACTGAATTTGTATTATTTCAAGTTCTTCTTGTAGCCTTCTTTGAAGACTTCAAAGGCTTTAACAAATATTAAATATGCTTCTCTTATTTGAGAAGATTATTAAAATACCCTTAACCAGGAGGGAGACAAAGGCAGAGAGACTGCTAGGTGCTGCTTGTCATTGGTAGGAGAGGAAAAAAGGGGAAAAAATGAAAAATAGTAAGAATCTTCATTGATATCCCCTAACTTTGTGAGAAAATGCTGTCCTGTCAAAAATATTTAGGCAAGAAGAGAACTCAAGTGCCCACAGCCATCACCTGAAACAGGGTAACTGCTCAAAGGGTATTGATGTAGCT
This sequence comes from Euphonia xanthogaster, assembly GCA_034509185.1. NCBI lineage: Eukaryota > Metazoa > Chordata > Aves > Passeriformes > Fringillidae > Euphonia > Euphonia xanthogaster. Next base: position 17,480,843 of record JAYDZK010000016.1, on the reverse strand, counting down.
TACATAAAACCACACTCATAAGACTAAACCATCCTTGGAGCACAATTCTCCCCTGCCCTGCCTAGGTAGGGACCTGCTCCAACCCTGGGCAAAAGGCATCGAAGTTTTAACCTGCTCTGACTCAGCAGCAGCTGTGAAGAACAGAACCCAAAAGAACAACATCTGGAATTCGTGGTGCTGCAATTGCTGGGTTACCCTGCAGGAGAGATGCTGAGATCTTGGTCCTTCAGACATGGTTTTGTCCTGGTGAGGTCACTGCTACTTGTGAGATAAACTCATGGAAGTGATGATTGTGCAAATTCAGACACATGGACAATTCCTGTTGGAGAAACTCTACTGATGACACCTGGCTCCTTCTTGGGATTTCCTGCAACTCCAGCCAACTTTTCTGCAGCTACTGACCTGGAATTGTGGCTTTCTCTGTTCTGCACTGCAGTCTTTCACATATGTGTAAAATCTATGTGGACAACTGTTGTGTAATGCTACAAAATTCATTCATGAATTGGAATTTCGAATTCTATGGACATGCCAGAGCTTTTGCTACCTTGCTGCATTCCCAAAAATTGGAGACCAAAAGGTCCATTTTCTCTACATGTTGCATAATCCTGCTTGTCAAGAAAACATGAATATCCTGTTTTTGAAGTTGTGTTCTTATTTTTCATGAAAAACAAGCAATTGACATTTCTTAAATCCATGTACTTCATTGACATTTTGATGAACTGACTTAACCTTATACTGAGTCATGAATCCTGAACTTCAAGTTCCATAAATAAACAGACCATTTCTTCCCAATCATTAGCTTCTCAAGGCAAACTTCCTCTTTTCCAGTGCACCCTTCCACACTCCTCTCAAAAAAACTTTAGAGAAATCAGTGCACTTCTTGTCATCAGTCTCCATTTTCTACCATGCACTGAAAAACTACAATTTCCAGAAGGCAATGCCCACAAGGTAAAAACTTAATTGTAGATACAGACAAAAAAACCCTTTTAAATTGGATCAGATTAACTTAAAAATAGAAGAACTAACAAACTACCACAACCTTTATGAAAACAACCCAAGGCAAATACTTCTTACTGTTGCCAGAAATACATCCAAGTAACAGATAGAGAAAATATTGATTTGTGCAAAGACATCTTTCCAGCATTAGGTCCTCACCTGGACCTGCCATCCAACAGCTGACAAAACAACAATGCAGCAGAGGCTTTTGTTGTGTTCAGAACTGTCCTAACAAGGCCATTCTCTTGTACTGCACTCCTCAATAGTGTTTCTGCTTTTCTCTATTTAATCCAATTACTGAAATAAAACTATGAAACCATCATTCCAGCCAGGGCAGAAGTACAGGGTAGTCTGTTTCACAGCAGTGCTAGTTAACAGAGCTCATTTCTATAAATTTCCTTCCCAAATTTTCAGGCTGCAGAAATGCAGAAATGTATCAGGATTCCTGATGTTAAGCCAAAATCCCTGATCCAGCAGAAAAATACTTGAGCAGATTTTTGCTGCTTCAGTGTTCACATCTTTTCTAACTTAAAAATGTGCATATTGTTTTTGCTTCTCAAAAATTATATTAACTCTAAATCCATTTAAAGCAATCCAAATTTTACTTGGAAAAGTAGAAAGGAAGATCTCTCCATAATGATACAGGTTAAAAAGAAATTTTAAATTACCAGTATAGAAGAAAAATATCCCAGATTGTAAACACTGATAGGTCTTGAATTTCTAATAGAAACTGAGCCAGAAACTTGCCTGCCTGAAATAATAACCAGAGATTTATTATAAATGAGCCAATAACACGTTTCCCAGATAAATATGTTTCAAATTACAAGAAGTATTTGAGTCACTGGAGAATTTAGGGGTTTTTTGCTCCAATTGCTTAGGAAACCGAAATGCATCTACATTTTGCTTCTCATTAACACTTCTCATTAATCATTGCAGTGTTTCTGTGTATTTAAATATGTAGGCACTGGCATTTTTGTAATATGATCAAAATGAGAAAACTTAAGAAAAAATATCAAGACTATGTACTTTCACCTGGAATTTTGTTGCTGTAGGTACTCCTTGAAATGCTATCATGTTTTAATACCTTACTGAACAGCAAATTGAACCATATCTCCACTGTCAACAGAAATTAAATCAATTGATCTTTATGCTTGATTAAAATAGAAAATATCAAATATAATGACAAAAATATGAGAGCAAAGCTCTGATGGCCTATGTAACCACAAGCATTATGTTTAGGACTACAAGCAACAGAAACATTATTTATACATATTTGTTCAGTAATTATACACTCAATTCTAATTATGGCCATTTGTATCTTGTTTAGCTATGGAAGTGAAAAATACTCTTTAGCAGAATCAGACAAAAATGTTACATATGTTTCATTGGCAGGCTGAATGCAAGTCTTGTATGGTGCTCAAATTCTGCATGTGCCTTCAAATTAAGATCTTAACTGGACTTGAGTGGGGTTTTGACTTCACAACACAGATGACTCCAATGATACTAAGGTTATATCTCAAGTCCATTCATCACAGACCACATCTGCAGAGGGATTTGATTAGATCTCAAGATAAATCAAGATTTTTACTCTATGGATTAATTGAACATTTTCCTGCCTAAATAGAGAGAAGGCAGGTGTTTTATGTGTATAGAAAACAGCAAACAGAGCAAGCTCCCCCTCTCAATCTATATATAGGGTAAAAAAGAGGGTTACACACACATCACCATGGTGGCTGTTGATTTATTCAGGTAAAACTTTCTCTTACTAAGGAATTACTGGACTCCTCTCACAGTTCATCACAATCAGGTGTCCCCAGAGCCTGCACAATGCAGAGAGCAGCATTTAGAGAGTGCATCCTTCTCAAATTCCATGCTGGTGTGGTGCCACCCCCACTGACCTCAGCTCCCCAGTGGAGACCCATACTCTGACTCTTGAGTTTGCCTAGAACACCCTTCCAAGTTGTTTCATAAATTCTTTCAGGGGAATTGACCTTTTCACACTGGTGTAACAAAACAAGGCCAGCCAGCGTTGGGCAGATGTGGTTACTAGTTTACCTAAGAAAACAGAATTCCCTGTGGTCCATATTCCACTATGTGCTGAGTCCCCTTTAGCCCACACTTTTCCCCAAGGACTGCAGAAGGTTCTAGGTTACAGTGACTGCAAGCCAAGACATTCCTGATACACCCCTTCCATGCCTTCTGCATTGTTTTCTTCTTTTCCACGCTTCTGACACATGGTGAATCAAAGGCAGTGCTTGGACTCTATTCCATGGACAATAATGGCTTCAAGAGGCAGCAAAATAGTCTGGAACTCATTTGAAGCCAGATATCTTCAGATTTTCTGCAGATTGCTTTTCTAATTACAGCAGAAGTAAACATTTTCCTCCTGGCACATTCCCCACCAAACACTCACTGAGACATAGAACTGCTAATTCTAATGGCACCATTCACTAATTCCACATACTCTCTCATCCTTGAAATGGAAAAGAAAATGATCACATATCCAGCTTAGGATAAGCCAGGCTTTTGCTCCTTCTGATATGACCTATCTTTGCTCAGTGGCTTCCCTGATTCTAAAGAACGTTGGAATTGTGTATGAAAACCCAAGTACCTCCAAAGCCAGCAATGGCAGCAGCTTTGCCACCTGCCACACGTGACCCCAGCAGGGTCAGTGTCCTCTTTTTTCTCTGTCTGAGCTGGACTAGGCTGCTTGAGGAGCATCATATTCACCCTCCACCTCCTGGAGGCAGCTGAACAGAAAACTTCTTTTCTCCAAGAGCAGAAAGAGGAAGACTCAGCCTTGCTGATGGATGGCACCAACATCAGCCAGGCCATGAAAACTCAGAGAGAAAGCTGACTATGTGTGTGGGAAACCAGGACAGGGGGAAATTATTAGTCAAGTCATTTCAGCAGAACATTTTCTCTGTTTTGGAAGATACTCTATACTCCCTGCAGCTGCTCTAACGTGCTCTCCCCGAGCTCTGCTCCTACATTATTTACCCAACACGTCCAAACTCCTCAGGCTCCCTCCAGTAGGAGAGCCAGCCTTAGCAACCTTTGCTGCCTTCTGCTTTTCCAGCTGTCAGGCAGCAGCAGGAATTCACTCCCTGCTTAGCTCTGCAGACTGGGACTGTGCACCTGGCTGACTCCCAGGGGCAACCATTGCCACTCTGAGCAGGGAGGAGAGCAGTGGGAAACAGCTTTTCCCTGGGAATTCCTCTCTCAAAGATACTTGCATTTTTGAATTACATACATCTTAATGCCATCAGAGCCCACAGGGCAGTAACTGAAATGATCACAAAGTGACTCCTCAACTCTCTGTGTGGCTGGGAGCCAGGAATGCACCAGCTCCACATGGATCCTTTGCTTCTCTTGAACCAAGCTGCAGTTTGACCTGCTCTGTTTCCTCAAAAGGAGATTTGCTGGCCTTAATCTGTTCCAGACAACAAATGAGCTGAAAGCAAACATATCTGTTTCTAGATCAATTTTCAGGTTTCCTTGGCTTGCCCTAAATGTTATCCCACTCTTGTATTCCCCTCTATAGACATAATCACACCCACATTTACAGTTTCACCTCAGACCTCTGAGCTCTGTAATTTACCTGACCTTACACACTAACATCCCAGATGAGACCATTACTCTTTCAGCTAACATCCCTCCAACAAGCACAGCTTTCCAAGTGCTGGATTTGGCACTGGGTAAGGAGTTCCAGTGATCATTTTAGCCCCTTTTACTATTTTGGTACACGTTACTTAAAA
>JAYDZK010000016.1:17454704-17475989 GCA_034509185.1 Euphonia xanthogaster | reverse complement strand
GGTACACGTTACTTAAAAAAATATAAAATTAATAGGAAAAACCAGGGAAAAGAGGGAGAAAAAGAAACACAGTCAGTCACAAAGGATGTGTCGTTTCCATTAAACCGTGAAAATTTTCTCTAAGGAAAGTTTTAAACACTTCCCTAATTGCACAAGTAGGACTCTAGTGAGGTACATATAGACCTGGCAGTCTGACTGATCAGCACAACTGTTCATCCTGGCTGCTTGGCTTGATAAAGCCCACTCACACATGGGACAGTGGCTCAGATATTCTCAGGTAGGTTGCTGCAAAGACTGCTGCCAGAAGAGAGAGAACAAACCCATCTTTACACCTGCAGGCAGTAGTGAGCTCAGTGTATAGCAGAGTTCAGTCAGCCATTAGGGAAAGCTTTACAGTGGTGGGGATAACCAATAGATGACCAAGAGACAAGAAATGGTGTTTCAGTCCTTGGAGGTTTTCCATTACAGTTCAGGCAACATCAGACAGGGATGAGTTGCTGCTACCAATCACAGTTGCTACCTTTCTGTGTATCTGTATTAGGATGCAGAAGCCACAGCAATTACCTCAGTTTATCCAGGAGGTATTATGGAGCATCACTGAGTATGCTGTGAAACATCACCAGATTAGTTAATGCATGGGAATTCCTTAGCAATGAGAAGTCCTGGGAGAAGCAGAGCAATGCACTGGAACTGAGCACAAGGCAAATGTACCCTTGTGCACAATTTATCCCTCCAGTAAACTCAGCTTAATTTCTGTTTGAGCTGCTAAGTGCCCCAGACCCCACAGGAGGGTAGGGAAGAGTGATCCAAAACCTGTGCTCCAGTTATAAGCTATTATTTAATAAATATTTCTCATTTTTATCCTTAACTTGTTTATTCATATCAATTTTTAGCCATCAACATAGCAGCAAATAGCAAAATGCTTGGACCAAGCAGAATCACGTTCTGCAGAGGCCAAAGCAGAAAGTAAGTGAAAATTTATTTAGGTCTTTGAATGTGACAGCTTTCCTTCTGCTAGGATTGCTTAACTTCTGATTCCTCTGGAGCTCTGCCTCTCTGCCTTGATGCAAACAATTGCTCACCCACAGAATTTATAATCCCTGTCAACACTTCCAGGAATGGTGTGATGTTTTTTTCTTTTCTTTTCGCTTGTTCCTATTTAAAATATAAAATAAAATCTTGGCATAGCCCACACCTACCCGTCACATTCCAGCAACCAGTTGAGACTGGCAGGAGGATTTCACTTTTCCTAATCACTCAGAGATGGATTACCATCAAGTATATTGCAAAAACAAAAAAAAAATCAAGAAGAAATAAAGTGTCTCAGATTCTCAGCAAATATATCCTCTGAATTTTCTTCATCAAGTTGTTACTGCTGCAAGTCAAACAAGCCTAAATCAACCCTGAGCCCTGCCTGCCTGCTGCAGTGCACTTGGCTCCAGCATTCTCTGAATTCCCCCATCACTGAACACTAGAGAGCAGCCTTTCTCCAGCATATTAGGAGTGGCACAGTGCTTCTTCCTCTGCTTTCTGGAAGAAAATTGACCCTTATTCTAAGAATTCAGTGCTCTCCACAGAGAAAAAAAAAAATCAGATGTCGGATCATACCAGACAGAATCATAAATCTTCTAGATAGCATAATTATGGCATTTTTTATGGGTACCAGCTGTTGATAGTTTGCACCCAGCCTTCAGAGAGTCACACGTTTTTATTGCAGACCTTATTTTCTCATCTGGGTTATTTAGATTAATGCTGCACTAAAAAAAATCCAAAACAAGCAGACGTGACTCCAAAGGGAACTTGAAATTGGTAAGGAAATGTTCATGTCTGTTTACAGCCTGCAACGTTAATTTAAAAGGGTTAAAGAATATAGTGAACTTACAGCAACCCCGGGAATTAGACCCAAGTGTCTTGAGTGGTAACTCTTCTCAGGACTGCCTGCATTAAGCCCTCTGAACTAAGGCCTTTGGAGTGCTCAGATTTGCACTGAACCAGCAGCACTGCAACCTCAAGTTCCTTTCCTACCTGCAGGTTATCTGTTCATCAGGGCTGGCAGACCCCTAAGGTTTCCTCCACAGCCACCCCCTCTGCCTGGGCACATCTCTGTCAAGGCCTTTTGTGGGACTGGAGGGAAAATGTGCTGTACTTCTGCAGGGCTGGCTGAAAGGACACCCATTAGTGCTGCTGACAGCAGTCTGTGACACAAAACCTGTCCCCTGAGCAATGCAGTGTGGCTCTCAGCTCATCTGCTGGAGCCCTGAGTCCCCAGAGTGAAACACCACCAGTTCTGCTGCTAAAAACCTGCTGGCAGCTTCACTGCATTTAGAATAACTTCAGTAAATATCATCCACTTCAAGACACTTTAAAAGGCACACAAGAGGAAGACATATCCCTCACTTATTGTAACAGAGAAATCTTCTGTCCCCAGATGATGATATTTTTAACATTTGTGGTATGAGATCCCACTGACCTGAGGTGTATAAATGTATACTACACTATACATATGTATTTAAATTGTACTTTTTACAGTACTTTACACTTTGGCACTTAAAAAATATCCCTGTGTTGATAAGAGCACTTACTGACTTTTGAATCATGATCCTAGCTCACAATCCACCACCATGGCCATGGGATACACATCCAGGCAGCAGCAAAGACAGAAGCAAATCTTTTCAGTAGCCAAACCATAAGTGTCATCACTTCTGTTCAAAGAGGGGTTACCAGATATGGACTTAGGGTGATGACTCTCTTTGGCATTAGAGAGAAACAGTAATTCCTTGGTCCTCTGCCCTCCCATCACACTGCTATTTCTATTTCTTACCTTATTCTGAATTGCAATGTTCTGTCCAGGGCAGTGTATTTTTTCTGAGTGCATCTATGTTGCCCAGCACAGGAGCCTCAGGGGGCCCCACTTTGATCTGCCATAAAAATCCTTAGATTAGATAGAAATAAATTTTTTGATTTGCCTGCTCCACAAGCTTCCAATGACACATTTCAGGTTAATTTGTAATCATCTGTATTCAAGCAAGGCTTTTTACCCACATGAACATCACTGCATCATGAGCACTTAAGTCGTACAGCAAGGCCAGGTTTTGCCCATTTGCAAAGATTTGCAATTAACCACAGAGGATTCATTACAGGCTGTGTCTGGTGGCCTTCTTGGCCAATAACAGCTCAGTTCAAATAAGAAATGTGTTTAGGAGCTTACCTCTTGGAAATAACTCCAACAAATTTCTGTATTTTGTCATCCAGTTCCTTTCTCTCCCAGAAGACAACTCCTGCTAAACCAATCCCACTCCAGGGGAATGCCAGACAAAGGGAGGAAGCAGAACCAGCCCCAGTAATGTCTCTACCCTTGGCCAGGCAACAGGAGAGCCCCTCATTGCATGTTAAGAACAGCACATAGGAAGATGCCAAAAGAAAAAAATCTATGAGGTAAAAGAAGTATTGGAGATTCATGAATTAAATACAAGCACTGAAAGATGCACTGATGGATGGAGGCTGGGGGAAGCCAAGACTAGAAACCAAAGCATCCTAGACATCCTACAACCCTGCTTGTACCACAACACCTTTGATGGATCAGTGTCAGTGAGCCAGTAATGTCAATAATACTTGAGACTCAACCTCCTCTTGTCTCAAATACCTAAAAGTATGAAAATACATTGTATGTCCCAGTGAGCAGCATCCCTTAATTCAGAGCTCCCAATACCTTCCTGGTAACAAAATTAACGAAACTGAACTCCTTCAACATTCTTGATCCTCCACCACACAAACAAACATATTTCCTGCCTTCTAATTTGCATAATTTTAGTTCTACAGTAATTACTATATGTGAGGAAACATTTACTACAGTGTAAATATGAAGAACTATGTGGTTTGAAATATGGAAACAGAAGATAAAAATGGGGTACAAGGAAGAAAGAAATAAAATGAGGTTTAATAAAATGAGTTTTGTCTCAAGTACTCGTTCATTGAAAAAGGAATGTTAAACACTCACAGATTAGTCAAGTTTCAGATTCAAATAAAAACTTTAAATTAATTCTACAATTGTAAAACACAAAGCACCCAACACAGCTGATAGGAAATTACCCTGTGAGGACTGTAAGTCCTCTTGTGGCAAACGAAGATAGCAAAAAAATGGTTTCTTGTTGTTAAGTGGAATTCTGGAGTAGAATTGTTTGGTTTGGGTTTTTTAATGAAAACAAAAGAACCCACAAAGTTACTTTTTTCATTTTCTTTCTTTTCCTGCTCAGCATATTTGGTGCTGGATAGCAGAAACTCTGAACCAAAACACCACTAATCCAAAGTCTTATTTTCTTAAATTGCAACAGCATTTTGAAATATCTCAGCGCACAATGGTCAAAAAAAGATCATACACAATAGCTTCTCCAATGAAAAATGCAGATTTGATTAAATTAAAATATCCCACATGAAATGTCTTTTCACACTTACAATATCGAACCATGTCACTTTTTAAATTTGTGTAAGAAGAAATAACCATAGAAACCTTATCAAATATTCTGATAAGGATAAAAAAAGCCCATTACTTCTTTTGGTTAAAACTCCTTTTGCTTTCATTCAGGATGAAACAAGTAGACAATTTCTGCTTCCAAAGTAAAGCTGTTAGCAACAGCTTTACTAAATTCTACTGTATTTGTGAGGAGTCCTGCATTAGTTCAGGCAGCCCTAGAGCAGGGCAGAGAAACACAACAGAACCATGTGAGGTGTGTCAGGCTTAAAGCTCCTCTCTAGAGCTGAATCCCCTCTGGTACCTGTCCATGCCCAGGGCTATAAAGGTACAGGTCACCCTCCTCCTGTTCCACAGCTGGCACAGGGACTGACCTTTCCTAAACAGGTGGGTTTGCACCAAAACTATTACAGGGCAAGTGGCAAGAGATGGGTAAGACCATGATCTTCCACTGGCAGTACACTGAAATGGAAAACCATTCAAGAGCCATCAGGCAATGTTCAAATTCCTGTTCTGTTTTTACTTGACCTTCTTTTACCTCTTTATGTCATTCATTGCCCATGTTCCCTTTTTTCTAATTTATGGCTGCTTTGTAATACAGGCAGACATCTGTTAACTTTGACTACTTTTCAGTAGCAGATACACATCAACAAAAGCTTTACTGAAGGCTGGCAATAATGATAAGATCTATCAAGCTGTGCAATCTGGCAAGACCATATCTATTTAATGAAAACATCTTCTTTGCAGAGATGGCATGAAAAGGATTCCACAGGTCTCTTCCAGTTAAGGACAGAAAAAGCCAAAATAATGTAGCTTTCAGCCCAGGCTACCTGAAGGCAAGGAGCAACCCTGTCAGCTACAAGCATGCCCTGTATCCTGTGGTGCTTTTTTCTTCATGACTTAATATGATTATTAAGATTATCAAAATCATCACCAAATTTATGTTTATAAACAATATGTTGTAAACACTTTGTTTACTTTGCTGTACACTATGCTAAGGACATGTAAAACTCTTACAGGTGCAAGGCCAAAATATTAAGTATTTCTGCATAACACCCAGATTTGTTTCAGTAGTCTTTAGGACTTTTGTTCCTGTAGGTTCTTTCCTTAGACAGAAAAATGCTTATGTGCAGAAAGTTACTTGGTTTTCCTTATGCCTGAATGGAGATGTTGTCCTGCTTCATCAAATGGGAAAGGCCTGGAGGGACTTCCCCCATACTTCAGTGCTTCTTTAGTGTCTGAAGTCAGATGGGATCTCAACCTAATGCCATAATCTGAGTACAGTTAAAAGCATCAGTCTCTGTTCTGCTGACAGCCTGTGTTAATCCATCAATATCTGAAATCTGCACATTGGGGCAACAACACAGGAGTGAAAAAGATGTCATCTTATCAGATGAAAAGGAACACAGGCCAAGGAGATGCCATTTATAGAGAATAGGCACCAGAAGTGACAAGTGAAGCCAAGACTCCTGCGGGAGGGAATGTTGGTTTGTCCTATAATTAAGTTCACCCTCCCTTTGCCAAACTCCCTAATCCTGTTTTGAGTGGGAGTCATTTTCCAACAGGGAAAATAATATATATGGAATCAAACAACTTGCTTCAGGCAGAGCAGAGCAGGAGGGAAGGGTGGGAAGCACACTCTTCAAATAGTTTCCACTCCTGCTTTCAGCTCACTGACCTCAAGCTGTTGCAACGTGAAGCTCCCAAGAGGCTGCAAGGACCTGCTGGAGCAAACAGCCCTCCTGCCATGGGCTCCCTGCTGCCAGCTGGCCCCCAGGGAAGAACACTGCAGGGGAGCAGGAAAAGAGACAGCCTGGAAGGACAGATGCTCAGAGGTTTCACCCAAAATAGCCTCATCCTTACAGGAGAGCCTTCCGTGTAAGCGTACAACCGAGGCCCCTGAAGGTTTTCAGAACTCTCAGGATTAGGCTTTAAGACTGGACACCTATTCCCAGTCCTTACCTTGTCGCTTATTTCCTTTGTGGTCTTCTCTCTGTTGCCCAGACATATCACAGCATTGATGGAATTTCCCTATCCCAAAGAGCTGATAATAACAGAGGCACTCCAAACCCCAGGTGATTTGCTAGTCACAGACACACCGTAAAATACCAGATTCCCTGCTAAGCAAAATTTAAACCTCAGTAGCTTACAATCAAATTTGGGCTAAGAACTTTTTCCTCCAAGTGTGAGCACATGTGCAGCCCTGGTTTTGGCCACTGTCCCCAGAAGTGTTTGTCTTTGCTGCATTAATACAAAAATATAAGGTAATATAAGCAGCTGTTTGTTAAGCTGGGGTCAGACAGTTCCTCTGCTCTGCTCTAAGGGAAGCTTGAACAGGGTTTGGTCTGACTCACATTCAAACACTGACCACTAGCTCTTTCCAACCAGTTTTAAGAAAGTGTAACAACTAACAGTGAAATTCTACTGCAGGAGCACTTAATGTAGCAGCTCCTCGCAGATCAGAGGGCTGTTTGGGGTTTTCCCTTGCATCAAATTGCTTGAGGGTCTTTTTGAGACAGCCTAGGAATGTCTGTCTCTTGTCTCAGAGTTAAATATCTTCAAGCCCATCAGATGACTTGCTTGGACAATGAGGCAAAGGCAGAAAGGCCCGATTCAGAACTTCTCTCCAATAATAACCATCCAGCAAGAAAATAAGTCGGATCCTTGTTTCATGCATGAGTGTTCTCACTGATGTTTATTGGCTAATATTTGGTTGTTTAAGTTATTTGGCACTGTTCCAACACAACTGACAGCTAAATAATACATAATCTGTTTTTCAGCAAAGCAATTACTAAGTAAACTTGAACACACTGAAGGAGTAAACGACAGGTTACAACACCTAGAACAAGATGCCACACCTGAAAAAGCTAATATTACCTGAATAACTATTATCTGTAATCACCAGAATATGCTGAAATTATTGCTCTATTTAAGGGAAGATTAAGCCACCTGCTCGTAAAAGTACATGCTAGGAACTTGTTTACTGTGCTTCCCCTCTTGCACACACTTAAGAGATTCTGTAATTATTCTAGCAGCACATTACTGGAAATTATGTGTGAACTTCAAGTTTCAGGGCCAGACTGTTCACAGGGACACAGTCCTCTTAAACCAAGCTCCTCATTCCTCTTGAAAGGCAATGTACAGAGTCTGGTATTATGCCAGACCTCATAATTAGAAGTGTGCAGATATTAGATTTTCAGAGAAATTAAAGAGGATAATCTAAACTGCCAGTTTTTCATCTTTATATTTAAATTAACCCTGTCACTCCTCATCCTCAGCAAAATATTTTTGAGGGTCAAACAAAGTATTACATTTGAGACAAAAAAATCAAAACTTAATGTGTGATCCAACTAGATTAATAGGAGCTTAAAGATTGAATTAAATAATTTCTGTTTTCTCCCACATGTTTGATTGGAAAAAAATGAATAGTTAAAATACTTCAATGAATCCATTCCATATATTCTGGAAAAAATATCTTTTTAAGTACTTTCTCACCACTAAATCACAAAGTTGTCACTTGTCACTAGTACCAAATATTAGTTCTTTGTTACACTTATAGATAATGGGATAAAGCCACCAAGCTGTACCTTTAAGCTGTTTTGAATTTCACAGTAGCAGTATTGAAAACAAGTAATAGTAATCACAATCAATGTGCCTCCCTAATCAAAGGTGTTCATTTAGAACCAAATTGAGGTGACAATAACCACAGCAACAAGCTGCGGAAGGCACAAATTGCCACTTCCCTTCATCCTCTCTGCCAGTTCAGTGCTTCTGACAACGCTACAGCCTCATTAAGCCATAGGAGAACTCAGAGCATCACAAGACAGTGATGCTGATGACGGAGCTGTTTGAACAGCTGTATGGCCTCATTAAATGACATTCTAGTTCCATTACAGTATTATTGTACACTGGAGGATGTTCCTGAAGTTGTGTCTGCTCTGAAAGTCCCTACACTGCAGTGGTAAATACATCTTAAAGCAATTAAATGCATTTGTGCATTCTTCAAAAACTAGATACTCTATCATCTCATCCATAAAATAAGTATCTGGAGTAAATGTGCTTTTTGAATAGGAACTCAGTCAAAACCAGATCCCATCATCTAACCAGTCTGGAAGAGTTTTGACCCAGTTTTGCACTTCCCAGCAAGCCTTTCTCTCTCTAGTAAGCCAGACTGAGGGGACGTGTCCAGAGTCTTCTGCAGACAGACACAAACAAGCTTTGCCTTTGCTGCAGGCTGTTCTCCTGCCATAAGCAGGATGCAGTGCCAGTGGCAACACCTTGCCCTTGAGCAGCTCCCATTGCACAGTGGGAGCACAGTAAGAGCCGTGGCAGCCCAGTTTCTGCTCCAGGAATTGTGCACACATGGCTGAACCCTTTAAGTGCCTGTTTGCTCACTGCCTCCAGCCCTGCCCCAGCACTCCTCTGCAAACACCCTGTGTTTGCAACACCTGCCCTCTGAAATCCAGCCTTGGCTCCCAGCTCCTGCCCATTGCTGAGCCAAGTGCAGCACCCATGCAGGGTGCACAGTGCCCAGGGCCCTAACCCTGCCTCACTCCTACTCACTGCTCCCAGGGCAGCCAGCTGTAATCCCAGAAAGGACAGCAGGAATGAGTCTTCTTTCAGTGCTGGGAGCCTGACATCTGGATTGCTATTGTTTCATGGCATGTCTTCACCTCCACTCACTGCAAGCATGAGTAACAATGGAGTTTCTGCAACTTCCTTCTTTCAGTCATCTGCTCTCGTGGCCAGTTTTTCTATTCTCCTGTGCCATTAAATATCCCATTTTTATTTATACTCCCTCTAGGGGTGCACAAGCTGCTGTTACTGGGGGCTGAAGGAATCCCTTCTCCCACAGACCTTGTATTATTCAATACAAATATTCCTGTTTGTATTCCACTTCCTATTTAACTGGATGTATTTACAATGGTTTAAAATGCTGGATATTATCAGAATTATAGGCAATAAGCCTCAGTGCAGAACATGTTTCAGGCTGTGTAAACTGCCACAAGAAGACAGTAACTAAGTTTTATTGCATGTATTAATTATTACATGCATTGATGTATATTTTATTGTATGTGTTAATGCTTTGTTTTATGGGCTAAAGCAAGTCTTAATTTGGATATGCTTTAAAAATATGTAAATAAGTCTATATTAACTCCAATATATTTATCTGAAGGGAAATACTGATCTTCTCATGACCAAATTTCTGACTGTCATAAAAAAGCAGACACAACCAAAGCTTTTCAGGCTTTAGGGAAACAGAGTTTTACCAAAACAAAAATGTGACATGCCCACATTTCTGCACAAGTCAGTAGGACTGCTAAGGAAGTTTTCATATAAAAACCACTTTGTGACAATGTCCCTTTGGAGCAAACATTCCTCACCTTGCAGTGCAACTGGGAACAGCAGATGGTGCTGTTTGATGTTTTCTCCCCTCACATTTCAATATCCCTGGAATTATCACGCTATTCTTAATGCACTTTTACAATATGTATTAGGGAAATTTCATACAGGGACCTGTTACATCACCACGTTTAATAGTTAAATATCATTTATTCTGTAATGATATTTCTTTAGTTCTTTCCAGACTTCATTTGCAGGCATTTCTTAATATTTCTTACTGCCTGAGAAAGTGAGGGGGGTCCATTTGCCTGTCAGGAGGTCATTATCAATGCATGACAGAACCACTCTGTCAGAACCTGACACGAGAGGGACAAATCCTCCCCAAGGTAATCAATTGGTGGGGCTGAAGCCATGGAAAGGGCCAGCAAACATAACTAACAATAATATTTTAACATTTTTTCAACTTCCATCCATTTGGAGAACTCTCAGAATGTGAGCCCTATAGAAAATTAAATCAGTCATAAACCTGAGAAATTATTTGCTTGTTCAAGAAACAAACTCCCCAAACCTAAGCAGATTTTAATGATGTCAGTTTCAACAAGCTAACAATTTACCATCAGGTGCCACAGTTTCTCTTCCTGTTGTTAAAAATACAGCTCCAGTCTCTTGGCTGCAGGACACTGTGCTCCAATCCTGTCCCTCTCCTTTGGCTGACTTGCTCAGCATCACATTCAAACTTCTTGCCCTCACTTTGAAGTCCTTCCCAGAAATAACCTTCTGCTGCCACTTCTATTTATAACTAATTCCCTGACCTTAATGATTCACCACTTATGTTACCTTAATGGACTTGTCTGTCTAGGCCCCCTCTACTCTGCACTGTCTGCAGGATCCAGCACAGCTTAGAACACCCCAGCCTCTTACACATTTTCAATTTTTCCTCCTTGACTGATAAGAATTTGCAAAAAAATAAAATGCAGCTGAAATGTCTTTTTAAGCTGAAGGCATTTTTATGTCTAGAATATTTACATAAAAATACTGTGAGTTTGAGACACAAATATGCACAATTAGTTACAAAGGCAGGCTAACACTTCAGTAGGACCATCCAACTTGCATGCTCAAAGGTCTTTAGGACCAACTGCATTGTTTGAACATCTCCTGCTTGTCTCATGCTACCTGTGCTTCCAAAGCACAACAGCAGCACATCAGAAGCAGCTGAAGGTTTAGATGCAAGATATTTTTGCATGTCAGCACAGAAAACAAAAATCCCCAACAGAAAGTTTGTATGGTCAAATAAACCAATCAAGCATCTTGCACAAGGCAATGAGCAAACAAAGACCAAGACTTGCATGCAACTTGTTCCAAAACACAGCAAGGTTTTTCCTTTTTCCTTTCCACAACCAAATATTTCATGTTTAATTTTCCTACCCAAGAAAATGTACATTTTTCATTCTCCTCACCACTGTTTTACTTCTCTCTGTCACTACTCAGAGCTTTTCAGCTGTGGAGGCATTGGGAATCATTAGTGTCAGACCAAGGAATACAACCCCATTTCTTTCCTTCAGTGCAGGCAAATGTGACACTCAAAGACCACCCCACACCCCCAGCACCTTCCAGCTGCATTGAGAGACTGGCACATTTCCCAGCAAAACTCTTCCCAGGGTTTGCAGAGGTCCCTCCAAGCCTAGGAAAAGCAGGAGCAGCGTTGCTGCTGGGGGCAGTGACCTTCCCAGCACTTCCAGGGCTGTTTCAAACAGGTACCAGACACAGCAGCCAGGTGGGGATGCCCTGGATTCACAGCCTGGGCAGCCTCAGCACTGTGAGAGGCACACAGCAAAAGCTGCCAAGGTTTGGAGCACTGATATCAGAGCTCCTCTGGGAAGGAAGAGCAGTGGCCTGCCAGCAGGGGGGAAGGACTGCCTTATTTGTCTCAGTTTGTGATGTGAAACAAGGCATGTTAATTCCTGCACTCACACGGGACATCTGGTTTCAGAGAAATTTTCTTATAGCACAGTCTCCAAAGAGACTTAATTGCATAAACAGAAACAGCAAGAAGAGCAGGAGGAGCTGCAGTGTAAGGAAAGGAGTGAGAGCAGAAAATGGGGCAATTGTGACTTGTCTCAAGGATGGAGTGGCTGCCACAGGGGTACAGCACAAGCCCCAAGCCATGTCCCTGCAGGGCCCTCAGAACTGCAGCTGAGAGTGGCTCCTGATCCTCCTGCACCCTCAGCCAGGACAGCACACATGCTGCACTGTGGTCTGGAGCATTTCACATACCCAGTCTTTATAAAACAACATTTCCACCCCCGGGTTTCTCATGCCTTATAAATAAGAGGGGATATATTCTCTCTGAGATGGGGCACACATTTCAACTCACAGCAGCAGCTGTGAAGGTCAGCAAAGTGGCTTTTAACACACAGAGCACCAATTGAAAGTTAAGCCAGGGCTCTGAATTAGGAAGCAAGGCCTGAGACCACTCAAATCTCCCCTCAGCAGCCCAACACATTTAGCACTGCAAGCATCCTGAATCAAGACTTTTTCTCCTATAGTTACATTAAATGGCAGCCAACATCTCTTTGGACAACTAAAGAAACATGGGCTGTTTTTTTAATGGAAACACCCCCATTTTCATCATCATTTTGGACATATTCATGTTTTTCAATCACTTTCCTTGGCTGTCCATGCAAATTCCTTATTTACCTGCTGCCTTGCAAAATTTCAACCCTTGAGCACATCCACACTGGTTATTTTTTTTTTTTAATTTATGTCTAAAAATATATATGTGCAGTCCTATAGTAACACTGTCTCACCATGGAGAAGTTGCCAGGATTTGGTTAGAACTCTGTCAGGCACTTAGGACCTCCCTTTCTGGCACAGACCTGGCCAGACTCCCCTCCTTTCCTCAAAACCTGCTCCAGCAAGAACAATCCCCTCTTCCCTAAGTATGTGCCACTCCTTTTTTCTTCTCCCCAACTTCCTTGTTTTAAAAACCCCTTCTTCAGACTCCTCTGCCAATTGCTTATCCCATTTGCCACTCTCCTTCCCACTCCTCAGAGCAGGCTTTAACATATTTCCTTTGTTCATTGCCACCTCCACAGCCCCTTTAATGAGCCAGGCAGCTTTCCTGAAGTTTCTTTGTGCCACACAAGGCCTGCCTACTCACCACCAGGCACAAACACAACTCCCCCAGCTCCTGGGAAACACAGGCCTGGGAAGCTGGACGTGCAGCTCTGCCACGTTTTTACTCAGATCTCCTCCCCTTCCCACCTTCCCTGCAGGTGCCCATAGGGCTGTGCCAGGGCAGGGGAGCAGAGAGGGGCAGCAAGAGGCACAGGCTGGGGGGAAGAGCAGCTCTGTCCCTCTGGCAGCTGGATCTGTGGGTGCTGGCTCAAACTCCTTGCTTCAGACTCTTTCAAACCCAAATGGACAAATGCAAGCAACCCAAAGGTACAAACTCACACTCAGCAAAATTCTTCTTTTGCTTCCTAGCCCTGCTGCAGCTCCTGAGTGTTCCCCTACCTGTCCATGATTCCTGGCCACCTCAGATTTTTGCTGTCCAATGGAAGAAGGAAATTTCTGGCTTGTTCAAACTGGTCAAAATAAACAAAATAAAGCTCCACCATTTTTTAAATGCAGTTAGTGAGAAGTAGCTTCTTGTATACCTGATTCTTATTAAGGGTCTTTGAGTTCTCCCTAAAAGGCCATTGGAAGAAGTTGCTGTGACATTAGATTTTTATAGGGAAGATAGAAGATGTAGTGTAAAATTTGCATTGCTGCCAACCTTTCATTTTCTGATGGTTACACCCCTTCTTTAGTTAGGGCAACGAAGGCTGATGCCTTGGAGTGGTTACCTGAAGCAGAGGCAAGATTAGGAGAATAAAAGCAGGTATTTATTAAAGGCCTTCACTAGGTACACCTTGGCAGTCCAAAGCCTCCAAGGGGCTACATCCAGCACGGACAATGGCCACAGGTTTTTCAGACAGGTCTAAGTTTGGTCCATTTACATAGCAGGGGTTAATCCTCCAATTACAGCTCCAGCTAATGAAGTCATTTACCCCTAGTTTGCTTCCCTCCAACTCACTTTTGTTTATACTTTTCAGGGCCTGAGACAGTGAAGTGTCCTTGAGTCCCAGGCCTAGAGAGGGGTGGTTTTGTCTGAATAAAGTGGGAGAACAGCAGCTGACAGTGACACACTAAAGCAGTGCAGGATCTGAAAAACAAAAGCCAAATCCTAAGGCATGGAGGCCTTGAGCTCTCATCAGCCCCTGTCTCCATGCCATGCAGGAGCAGCACAGCTGCACAGACCATTTGGTGGTGTTCCCCTCACACAGACCAAGTGTCACTCCAGGGATGTCCCGAGAGCTCCTGCCAGGCGAGTGCTGGGGAACCCGCAGGGGAATTCTGCATCCCCTGGCTTGCTCAGCACATTCTGGGGCTGCCTGTGCTATGGGGCACTTGGGGCTGCCTGAGGCACTCCAGCGCCTGCAATGTGAGATGCTAGAGTGAAAACATGCTGATGGGATCTGGCAGCTGGCAGGATGGCAGCCAGCAAAAGAAAAGGGCAAACTTCTTATTAAGCAAAACTTTAATCTGATTCTAGACAGACATTTGGAGTGCCCAGGACATATTCAGGATATTAGGCTATTCTATATTACACCTTCTTGACCATGTCCTTCAGCAGGGCTGACTATGAACTCTGTAGTCAGTAAACAATTTATTTCCAAAACTTTCTCCACCAGAGGACTGCAGAGATGACAATAAAGGAAGAATTTGTGCCTCCATGAAGTGCACAGGTATTTATGACTGATCCCCCACCTATACCATTCCCAGCAATAACTTAGAGGAACAATCACAAAAAGAAATCACAGCCAGCAATTCTTTTGCCTTGTTATAGAAGGAGGTACAAGACATTCACTTGGCTCTTGCAAAAGCTGAATTTTGAGCTGCAAATTTAAAGTATTAATTTCCAATGTTTCTACTGCACCATGATCGTTATAATTGTTCGTATTTTCATACCTATGGAGTAGGACCTCATCAGAATCCAGTAGAAGTGGGATACTGAGTATTCACTTGTGGCAACTAAAATGTCACATTCAGAAAGTGTGCATAAAAATAGCAACTCAGAGGTTGCTATTTACTTTACAAATCATCCATGTAAAAGCCAGGAAAAGTGGGAAGATGTCATATGTTACCTGAATTCTATATTGCTACCTTGTGAATTGCTATATTCAGCTTCTGAGGAAGGAGGAGAAAGTCACAGGTGAATTTATATTAAAAGACTGTCATTTTATGTAAATGCACCTTGGGGAGTGAAGAAAACAGCAAGTTCTCCACACAAGCCGCTTACAACCATCAGCAGTTTTGGAGTGTTACATTTCATCCAGAACTAGTTGCAACAGTCTGCACCAGGAAAAACCACCCACAATTCTGTAGGAACAGAACTGTGCTGAGCTGCCTACGTTGCTAAATCTAGGATTTAATTCAATGACCCCGAGCAAGATCTCCTTTGTTTTGTTTTGCTCCCAGCTCCTCCCAGAAGCTGTCCTAAGCACATCCAAAGAAGTGTAGGCAGCTCTCAGATGTTGGAAGTGCTCAGATATTGTCTCTCTGTAGCTACATTAGCAATTTTGAAATACTCTTTGGCAGTGCCTGCTACTATGTTTGGGTAACTGCGTCAGTCAGGGTATTTGTCATCTTTTCTTACACAGGCAAGAACCCAAAAGAAAAGCAAACAACCCAATTTACCACTGCAAGCTAATCCCATAAAGCAAGGGGAAACTCTTGTCAGCGTTATGTAGATAGATTATTTCCCTTCTGTCAAATTTCAGTCCTGCTAAACAATCCAACAAATTAAAACTAATGCAAAATGAAGACTCAGGAATGGAAACCTGTGGCTTTCACTACATCCTTGTATCACAGAGCTTTCCAGACAAAAATCTCTCTGATTCTCTCCATCTTCATTCTTTTATACCTGCTGCCACTGTAGCTGTGGGAGCTGTAGCAGTGAAGAACACCTATAGCATTTTCTACGTTGCCCCAAATGCTTTCGCAGCAAGCAAAATTTCAGCATTAATGAAGATCCAAGAGGCACCCCCTAACTCACAGAGCCCTCTAGTCAGGTAGGTGGAGATTTCTACAGAATTGAAGAATGAGGAGTGACATATTTCAATTAAATGAACCAAGCATTGACCCACACAACATTCAGAATAGAGAAAAACCTGTGGTCTGAAAAACTAGTTTATGCATGGCAAGTGTCTTCAGTGGCCACAAGGAGTCAGGACAGCCATTGAAAAGCTGATGAAACTCACAGCTTTTGCTCACAGCTAGCACAGAAAAGCACCTCGCTGGTAGCGCTTCACAGCACAGAGAAGTTACTTGCTGTACTCCAGCCTGAGAATAAATGTACCTCATAATTCTCCCAAAAAGCAGAACAACTGAGACCTCATGCTCTTGTCACTCCAACAGGAGTTTAGTGAGAGGCTGCACAGAAGGTTTTTCAGGGGAATGCACAGTTGGATAGTATCTGTGGACTTGTTTCAAGTTCCCCTTGGTGTGAGTAAAAGGCTGCAGCTTTCACAGATACTGTTCATGGCCTGACTCAGCCATGGTACTGCTATCCTCGAGAAAAAAAATAAAATAAAAAGAATCACTGAACCTGTGTGTCCAAATGAAAGGGAAGAGGACAAAAGGATATTGAATATTTCTTTATAACCCATGTATTCCATGGGTTTATGTGTACAATTTCTCTGGCAGCCTGAACAGATCTCAGCATTTACCTGAGAAGATATTCATTACTACTCTAAACCTGCACCAATCACTCATGTGGGAGATGGAGCTGGGAAAGGCTGAAGTGAGACAGTTTGCGGTAAAAGACAGAACAACTGTGAACTACAGGCTACAGCAAGATAAATACAACATGCATTTATCTCTTGTTTTGGTGTATAATGTGACTGCTAGGATTTATGGCCCCGGGCATATCTCATGTCATGTGAGAGTCTCTCTGCCTGGGAAGAGCATGGTTGCATGGCACACCACACAAGTGCTGGGGCTGATGGACTGATTAGTCAGAACACAGCTTTTTTTCTTTTCCCCTGCTGCCTTTTTTCCACTTTTCCCAGACATTTAGCACTGTAATCCATGGCTACCCTAGATTATCTAAATTCATGATGTGTTGCAACCCCCTTGAATGCATGGTTTATAAAGTTGTCTTAGCATACCTTCTGCAGAGTTACTCAAATTTAAAACATTCATCATCTCCATGCCTCTGAAAGTTTCCTTTTCCCTCCTCAGAGGAGCTAATTCCCCATCAGCCATGGAAGTACACACAGAAGGTTTATGTATAACAGGAGAGACAGGAAAGTAAACTAATCCAAGTACTCTGGATGGTTTGGGGGTTTTATTTGTTTGATTAAGTTTTTTTATGATACATATTTTTGATCACTTAAAAAAATCCACCAATATCTGTTTGTCAAAAATTAGATCATATTGTCCAAATGGATATTGACCATGAAACAGATTTTTCCATCACCTGAATTGTAAAGCCTGATTTGTTCATACATTTTGCCTGTCCTTCCACAGGATCTTGCAGTACCCACCTCACTTTTTTGAGGTACAACTGCTAATCATTTCCAGCAAGTAGCAAAGTGACCATGGGGACACTTCCTTTGGAACAGAATTTCCAAACCACATTTCCAGTGGGATCTGATACATTGATTTAAATTACATCTGTGTCTAAATCTATACAAAACCTTGCAACTGTGTTGTAGCAGCTTCAAAGAGTCTTAATTCAATTAGATGAGAGCACACAGTATAATCTGACAGCAACTCAGTCTGGTACCTTCACAACTTCTCTTGCCACAGAAGCAAATGTCTAAATTCCAGTAGTGGAACAAAATGAGCCTGTTCCACCTCACCTCATACTTAAGAAAACAGAACATAATGGACATTACAAGAGGGTTTAGTGCTGGTGGTATTTTGTTAGTGACTATTACTACATCAGGTTTGGTTCTGTGTGTAAGACACCAAGAAAATGCCAAAGCACCCAGGCTTACAGGAGAACAGGCTTTACCACAATTCCATGGCATCAGTTAAAAACATGGGCTATTTCATAGACTCTCCTGCACCAGGGAGTTGCAGGGCACATCAGCCTCTGTCTTTCAGATCCTCCCTTCAGAGGATACAGTTGTACCATTCAGCACAAACTGCTCATTTAGAGAAAACAGTTCTCTGCTCGTAGACCTTGACAGGCAAGTGAGGCACCTAAAATCCTGCTGCTGCTTTGGAAAACAGGAAAACTCTGAATTGCCAATTACAAATAGAGGGGTTTGTGAATTCCCCCCCCTTTCAGTTAATACTCAACACATCTATAAGCCATTGAGACAAAATTCAGTTTCCTGTTTTATCATTAAAATTGACAGAAGAAAAATCAGGGCGCAAGTACAGCCGGGGTTTGGAACAAACTCTTTTAAGCTGTGGCAAGGTTACCAGAATGCCAGCAGGAGACCTTACTCTTCTGCCTCCCAAGGCAAAGCCCCAGTGCACACAGAACCATGGCATGACATTTGCAAGCTCATTTTTCAGCCTTGAAGAGCAATCCTGCCCATATTTACAACTTATCATGATACAAAATATCTGTCTGAAAATGCTACTAAAAATACCTTTGGAGAAAAGACTATTAAACAGATTTATCAAATCCCCTCTCAGCCAAATGTTTTGGGTTGTTTAATGTCTGTTTTTACAAATACAGCCAGTCATTTCAGTTATTTGAGCACCATGTAACCATCCAGCCCAGTAGCAGAATTAACAGCACCCACTCACATCTCAGTCTTGTATAGTATCATCATCTCAATCCTGTTACCCACCCTTCAGGCTTCAAACTTCACACTACACAATAGTGCAATTCTTCCAGTCTGTAGTAGGAATGAGGATGGAGTGAAAAATTAGTTGCTGGACTTGACCCTTTCTATCATTCAAAAATCACTATAATTTTCTGATTTTACTACACTACAGGAAAGTGTGATGCTAAGCAATAGTAATTATTTTGGTGGAGTTTTTGTACAGAAGCTTTTCACTTTTTAAGAGACCCATCCCAATCCAAATTTTAGCAAAAACAACAAAAATGCTTTCATTGACTTCCCTGTGCTTTGGAGTTTTCTTCAGCACTGTGAAAAAACAGGCTCAGGATAAAGCTCTCTGCAGCTCTATTTATTCAGCTTGTGCCATGACAGCTTGAGAAAAAACTCCCAGCTACTCCTCCAGTGAGGAAAAGGTTGAAAATAAACAACTCACCAGAGCACCAAAGCAAAAGGAAATGTGAGATTAAACACCAACATTTTGCACCTCTATTTTGTCCATCAAAACCAAAGACATCAAGATTTTTCTGCCTCTGAAGCAGCACTTCCCACAAAAATCAACACAACTATCACCACCAGTGTTCAGGGGAACAGAGTTGGGCCTCTACAGGGTTCTTCAGAAAATCCCATCCTGAATTCCCAGAGAAGTGTTGACAGCTTGGGTCACCAGAAGCTGGAAGGCCATTTGTGGCAAAGCCCAGCTCGCTATCTAAACACACTGCAGCAGCAGCTGCTCCTGCTGGAAGGGGAGAGGCAGCTTCCAACTCCTCCACTCCTTCCCCTGCCCTGAGAGCACCAGGGCAGTGTGCATCCCACAGCCACGGGAAGGCAACCAGGGCTCAGGAAACCTCAGCATCCAAGGTGGCCTCAGATTCCTCCGGCCAAAACGCTTCGAATTCTGCTGCCCGACATGGGGCTTCAAAGCCAGGCTAAAATCTGTGATATTGTTACTCCTACTCCTCTTTCACTTTATGATTTATTGGGTGCTAATACTATCCCCTCTTCCTCAGACAAAAAAGGAGTTTATGAGCAGTCAAGCAGCAGAGACAAGTTTGACCTGTGTGCTGTAATAAATCAGGTGCCAGGAGCAGATGGAGCAGGGTTAGGAAGCACACTGAAGGCATTCTTGAGTTACACCTGTGCTGTATGGGCTACTCCAAAGATTTTTGACCACATAGCTCTGGAATCTGCTTTCAAAGCTGGCAACAACAAAAGGGGGGGTACAGGGGAGAGAATGTGAGCTGTTGTGGGTCCCATTTAACAAGAACTCGCAGACTCCATGGATTCCCAGGGCAAGCTTGGATCAGCAAATCTGCACTGGGGATTTTTGTCAATGTCAAACATAACTATAAATCTCATTTTATTTTCTTTTTTTTCCCTGTTTCATTATGGAAAAATGCTGCTAGGACTAAAATCAACCTTTTACAAATACCACTGGAATTATATCAGAAGTTTTAACCAAACTTTGTGGATGATGGGATTGGTGTGATTGCTTGAACTTCAAAATTTCCATTGTGGGCTAAATTTGCCCAACATATTTGGTCTTCAGACCACATTCCTTTTTCTGCTGTCATTTCCATCTGTCATATCATCTCTGTACTTTTCCTTGAATATTGTTGCAACTTCATAATGCGTTTCTGTGGCTTTTTCTTAGGCCACTACTTGAAATTTTTTTTTGTTGTTGTCTCCAGCCCAAGATGAAGCAGAACAGGCAGGATTCCACACTCTCACAGACAAGCCAAACACTGATCACAGAAGCCCATGCAGAGGCTCCACTAAAGTCAACAGAAGCCACATGTGGCCATTCACCTATGACTTTGAAAGTGTTTACCTTCATCATTACTGGGGTCAAAGCAACATAAAGGGCTTGCATTTTTCATAGATGAGCTTCTAGCAGCACAAAGGGAAATGTTGAATGTGTGACAATGACATCTACTCAGAGTGTCTGCTCAGATACCACTAAACAGCCCCTGCCTCACTGCACCCAGTTACTGCTCCTCCACCCTTAACATGATGTCTCACAACTCAGGTTTCCTTTCAGTGTCTCATAATTTCCACTAAACTTGGGATATTTAAACAAATGGGTTTGGTTGACTTCTGGCCCAAATACTACTTTTGTTTTATTTAGGTTTTCGAAGAGAGTTAGAAGTTAGGGGTTTTATAAGGGAAAGAATAAAGGAAAAAATTATTCGTTTTAACATCTGTTCTTTTGAATTCCAGATAATTAGAAAAGCTGTATTTTTGAGTGTTATTTGTCTGTTGTTGTTTTTCCTTAAATATTTTTAGCTCTTTTCCATCATTTCCCATAAAATCCTAAGCCAAAATATCACTCAAAGCATCACAGTTTGTATGCTGCTAAAAAAGATGGTATTTTCTCCTTGCAGGAAAAAAAGATTGTTCTGCTTCTCACATGTGTGTATAGGCATAACAATTACAAAAGAATAAATGGAATGAGGTGATATTTCAAAGGAAATAACATTTGTAGTAGGAAAAATGTTTTATTACCTTCACTCTCTTGATCTGGGCCTGTTTTCTGAAACCAGAAAAAGGTTAAATCCACATCTCCAATAGCAGAGTGGTTCTTACATAAATAAATGGTTCAATAGTCAGGAAGACCTTGCTGTC
>JAYDZK010000016.1:17411324-17454678 GCA_034509185.1 Euphonia xanthogaster | reverse complement strand
AGATCCCTGTGTTAGAGTGTGCCAGCAGAGGGAGGGGATTGAAAATTAATTAAAGCGAGCTTCCTAAATTGCTTTATCAAAAATGGGCAAATTAACAGAAGTAATTAAGAAAAAAAAAATCTCCTTTTAGTACAGTGCTGAAGCTTCTTGAAGGTTTTGCTCACAGTCCCTCAGCTTTTCTGTCAGGGCTCACCAGAAGGTTTGCAAGTGTCAGCTGTAAAGTCAATGGCAGCAATGCAGAATAACCCCCCAGGATCTGATCTGCCAGCCCCAAAGCTTGACTGCCACTGGACAGTAACATGTGACACATCAGATGCAAACCATTCAGCAGAGAGGACAGCTTCCTCATCTCACTCTATCCTGGCTACCAGCCATGGTTTGCAGGATAAGGGGTATTCCTGCAAACAGGGAGACTCTTTGCAGGGAAGTTAAAGCAACAATCCCTTTCCACATTAAAGATACATCCATCTCTGCTGACTGACAGGCATTGAGTCTAGTGGTTGTTTGTCTGAGCTCTCTTTCTTACTGACTTCTATCCCAGCTCAGTCACTTGGATGATTTTCTTACAAATTTAAAACACAGGGAGCGCCTGAAATCTCTAACTTTTATTGTCTATCCTTTGTTGTTGAATTTATGAGAGATAAAATTAAAAAAGCAAACTTAGTCAAGCCATGAAGCAAAGAGAGACATCAGTTACAAAGATTACATCACTGGCTGATTTCATCTTCCCAAAACCAGAGTGTATTCTATTGAGTTTGATGTGCCAGGACCAGAAATTGGGAAACATATCAAAACAAATATTTAAAAAGCAAATACACATTGTTGCTCTGAGATAGGATTGTTTAAAATATAAACAGCTATGCAAATAGGAAACACATTGCCTGGAACACATGACATGCAATGCACAGTAACCAGCAGAAGGAAAACTGGGGAGTTGGACCCTCACTTGCTGCTTTGGCATTGTGCAGCTGTACCCTTTCCACATGAACTAAAGGTCTGGCCCAGATGTGAGAGCAGATAAGGTGTGACTGGTCTTGGGCAGTATTGGAAACCTACAGTGCCCAGGAAAACTGCTGGTCTACATTTGTGCTTTTTTTTTTTTTTTGGGTTAATTATGACTTCTCTCTGCCCAACAAGATTCCCTCGACTCCAGCTGAAACAGCCTGAGATCCACAGTGCATCCATAGAGCCAGTCAGAACAGCAGGACCTGCTACCATTACATTAACCCCAACTTCAGGCTAGTGACATTCCTGTTCTCCTGAAAAAACAGTTACACGAAAGCAGAGCTGTAAAAGTTAAAGCTGCACAACCCTTCTCTCCACTGTAAAACATTCCTTGGGATTTAACACTCTATTGTGTCATGGAAAGCTGCCCCAGTAAACACAATTCCTCTAGGCTCTGCAAATAAGGAAGGCATTGGGCATTGTGGAATGAACAGGAGGAAACCAGAGAATATTTCAGGGTTTTTTCAACTGCAGCTTCCCTGGAACTGTGGCTGATGGGCTGAGCACAACACAGGTGAGTCTCAGGCAGCAATGTGAATGCTCAAGCCTGATTTGACTGGATTAGCAGAGAGCCCAAGAAAAGAGCTGCTACAAAGTCACTGTGCTGCCTTTCTGTGCTGCCCACCACTGGAGCTGTTCCCACTGCCAGGCTGAGAGCGGGGTCACAAGTGTGGCCAGGCCAGGGTAACTCTGCCATGAGGTTTTACATCTGCAGCTCCAGAAATGAGCACTGCCCCTGTGCCTGTGTGAGCAGCGTGGTACTCGTGCATTACAGGAATTTGACAAGTTGGGATCACCCAACTCCTTGAATTAAGTTGTTGCCAAAAAGAAGGCAGCACAAAGTTAAACATGAGGCTGTAGCAAGGAACGGACAAAATTTATCCCCCCATCACACAGCTGAGTTGAGAAACAAATGAACACACTCAGCAAGGAAAGTAAACAACGATGGTCAGTTCAAAGAGCCTTGGATCTGTGTTTGTGAAAGAAACCAGAAACTGCAGCCACCAATTGAACTTGTTAGTTCACAGTGCTGATGGATTGCTTGATTAGATTTTTTCCGGGTTAATAAGGGCAGGCCTCAGTGGGTCAATAAGCTTCTCACTTGTATATTCTAGTGGTAAGTAAACTAACAGCATTAGACAGTCAAAGCAAGGGGGGAAGGAGGGGGGAAGAAAAAAGTGATTAAGCTCTTTTGTTCCTCAATACCTGCTTTAAAGGTTGATGTGCTGGACTGTGGATTCTGCAGCAAAGCCTGAATGTAAAACAGTGAAAGGGTGAAGCATTTCATTTTGACCTAAGCACATTTGGGTGGTATAATGATGAAAGACAAGAAGTGAAAGTTAAAATGAAAAGCAAGGAGACAACTGAGAAATGTAAAAGCCCAAGGTCTTCACCTTTCTCCCTCTTTTCTGAGTAATGATAAAACAAGTCACAAAGAACATGACACCATTCAAAAGAAACATGTCCCACAGTGCACCGGGGGAATCCATTTATTTTACTGCAATCTTGCCTGACTGTAAATGGACAGAGTGTGAAATCAAAGCAGAACTGCAGCAGAAGATGCTCAAGAGACCAAAAAGAGAGAATACACAGAAATCATTTACCCAAGAGTGATCAAGCAGCCCAAAACTCAGACCTCAAGACATACATCCTTGCATCCTCCTCAGAGACAGGCCAGCAATAGTGAGGAAAGGAGCAGACTGAGGGAAGCAGCCTTCAGGTAGGTAAAAACCAGCAGAAGGTGCCTCCTCTGGCACAGAGGGAGGGTGAGGAGAAAACAGGCACAAAAGGGGAAGGGCTGAACCTTCTCTCTGGTACAGAAGAAATGGCAGGTGGTAGACACTAGCCTGAGCCTTAGAGAGGATGAAAAAGGAAGTCCAGACTGATTTTTAGTGAGAGGGACACTGTATATGGGTCTTCAGTGGCAGAATCTGCCCCTAAATTGAAGGTTGAAGCCCAGTCAGGGTAAACAAAACTTTTCTAACTGAAACCAGCTGCAGTCCTGTGTAACACAAATGGACTAAACAGATTGCATGGCTCCCAGAAAGTGTGAAACTGGAGGGATTTTCAGAGCTCCACCTTGAGCCAACACTTATCTAATCTACTCTCAAAAGATTCCAGAGAAGAGTTTTCTTTAAACTTTCTCTGTTAGCAGAACTGCCCCTCATATTGGGAAGCTTTTCAGAATATGCAAATGTCTCTATTAAAATCAGAGAGCAACAAAACTTTACATTCAAAGTCTAAAATTTTACAACTACAGTCCAATCACTCCATCAACTACATTTAAAAGACTTTGTATCACAGGAGGAAGCTCTGTCTTTAAAAAAAACAGTCTGCAAAAAGTAAGTAGATTCAGTAACCACACTTCCACAGTTCATTCCAACTTGCTGTAACAAGGAAAGTGTTCCTGGAAATGTGATTCTTATTGTTACTTAATGTTGATGAGTTACTCAACCAAAACTAATTAGTTCTAGAATGGAAAAGTTGTACATGTGAGTTAGGCATGGTCTGTGGAAAAAAAATCCACTGTTGTAGATTAGCCTTCCTTTATGGAATAAATGCAGGAAAGGCAAACAGTCCATTTCTGGAGTCTGCAAAACCCAGGCACTACTGTGCCTTTACCTTTGCACTCTTATTAATACAAGGAAAGCAGTGTCACTGCAGTGATTTTTTAAAGGGCAGGCAGCAAGAACAAAAGAATTTCTTCCTAATTTCAGAACAGCCTTTGAAATGTTTATGAAATGTAGGTCATGTCCAGCTTGGCTCTATTTAGTCCGGGCACCCCAGGGCTGATCCATTCAAGTGATTTATGCCAGCAGGTAGCAGCAGCCAATTCAGATTGTCACCTGCTTTGGCCTTGATCACACCATCGACTCAGCTTTATTTCAACAAAGCAGGTAAGAAGTTCACAATGTTCTGCAGTTCATCAAATTATGGTGGAATGAAGAGGCATGAAATTAGGCAACAGCTGCTAGATATTTAGAAAACTACCATCCTGTAGTAAGGATGCATTGTCAGCCCTCAAGAACTAAGTACCTACAAAGCAATGATCCACATCTCAGAACAGAAAAGCAGACTAACTCCCCAACTGCTGTATCTCTTCAGTGTAGTATATCAGTAAATCATGACTATGAAGAAATCTCAAACAAAAATAATCTGCTCTTCTAAGTGTTACATACTACTGCTTGCTGTTTCATATGTAAAATTCCTTCCTAATAATTTGATAAAGTGAAGTAAATAAATGTTAGCCTACCTGGTCAGAGGGCAGAGATACACCAGAAGCTGACAGACCAGTCTTAAAATAAATTTTTATATAATTCAGTATAAATGCCTTCAGGAAGGCTCCTAGTTCACTTCATTAACCAAAGAGGGTTAATGCTAATCCTCAGCCTAACCTGAGCAGTTCTGACTGAACTGCTCAGTGCAGAGTAGAAGACCCATCTAAATTTACTAAAGAAGAAAAAAATAATTAGAGGGAAAAAAACCCCACACCACCACCAAAACCACACTCAGTGGCAAAATCTTGTGGAAAACCCAAAAGCTGCAGTTCAGTCATCAAGACGATGATTCAGGTTAACTCCTGTCCAGTGCCAGCAATGAGGAGATGCTTTAACTCAGAACAATTTCTTGCATGTAAAAACATCATGGGAACTGCAAGGAAACATTTCATAAATGGCAAAACTTGCTACAGGCAAAGTCATCAACTGGCAGCCTGACCCCATCCAGGGACATCTAAACCCTAGAGGGAGATGTGATTCAATGAGTTCTGAGTTACCAAACTATTGTTACAGCTATTCTTTCTGGCCCAAAAGTTTTCCATGTGTGGGTTGGTTTTCCATGTTTCAGCAGGTTTGAAAGGTATTGTTTTCCTGGCAATTTCCCACAAGGGCCAAGGGAGTGAATACGTCTATCCTCTCTCACTGCAAGGAAGGAGACAAGAGAATTTAAAATTAAAAAACAAAAAAAAAGATCTGGACTGGTTTGGCTAAACTTAAGCATGGTTGAATTACTCTGCATCACTGAATCACTGGGAATTGTTAATGAAAGCACAGTTTCCCCCAAACAACCAAGAGAGATCCCTGAAGCCACAGCTCTGTCTCTTCACCAATTCCAACATGAAGTAGCATTGCTTGAGGTAGGAGTGAACGCAAATCTAAAGTCCCAGAGATCAGCATTTCATCCAGCAAGAAAATGTAATATAGGAACACTAGGGCTGAGACATGCAAACAAAGGTAATGTCCAAGTGGAGGAAACTGGTCAGGAACAAAGGCTACAGAAATTAATCCTTTTTCATCAGAAACAAATGGGATACAGCCAGAGAAAGAGGCCTGCACATCCAACTGGCACTGAACTTGGAATTTGGAGATTCTGAAAATGCTGACTGTCCAAACCCAAGCTCAAAACAAATTGAAGAAATTTAATTCAAGAAGTTCAAACAAACAAAGTGCAGATTCTCCTATTTTTAATT
The DNA here is from genome assembly GCA_034509185.1 of Euphonia xanthogaster. Lineage (NCBI taxonomy): Eukaryota > Metazoa > Chordata > Aves > Passeriformes > Fringillidae > Euphonia > Euphonia xanthogaster. Next base: position 17,449,205 of record JAYDZK010000016.1, on the reverse strand, counting down.
TGTGCAAATGCAGAAAAACACCGTGAAATTAATCTGTTCTGCACTGGGTGGTACCCAAGTCCCCAGAGCTTTGAGCACTTTATGACCAGTCTTTCTGTAAATTATAGAAATTCAGCTCACAGTTGGCTAACAGGTGTCCTATTTTCTGACTGAAAAATGAATTAGAGATGAAGGAAAGAAGGAAGAGCTGAGACTCAGATTAAAAATAAAGTAAATAAGCAAATAAGTTTGTTTTGCAGGAATTTATGGAAAAATAGAAGTAAATAAAAAACAATATCCGAAGTTTTCCTTTTCTTTCCTTCAACAAAAGCCACATACTTTGGAGTTTAGAGTACTCCATGTACAAAATAATTAACTCAAAGGAAGTGAAGGAAGTGTCTTTCAAAAATAAACAAACTGGACAGATCCTCAGCTGGTGTGAACTGAGGATGCAATGTTGGCTTCAGGAAAGGGAGACCGATTTGCAATAGATGTGAGTGTGTGAGATGTGAGTAAAATGATAATGGGCACAGCCCTCTAAAAATTTTTTTTTACTATTCCTCCAGTAGGTATATATAAAGGATGGCATTTTTGGTCTATGCTGATGCAAAATTAATGGTCAGCAACAGAACTGAGAGATTCAAAACTAAAACTCAGATCAAATTCCTCCCTCAGTCACACAGCATTAACTGAAATGACAAATGTTCTGGATTTGAAATCCTCATGCTGTCTGGTACACATAATCCTGCTTATTGTCTCTCCTCAAAGTACCAAGAACTTCAGAAAAATGTACCCAAAAAAGACCAAATTTCTGCTAAATGCAGCATAAGAGAGTAAGACAGACGTAACGTCTCCTGAGGTTGCAATGTCCATTCCAATAGGAATTTTGAAAGCTTAAATCAAAAGAGGGAAAAAAAAAAAAGTGTTTCATCAGACAAAAAAAAGGCAAACTACATGGGCCCCATTGCCTCTTAATTTTCACATGGCTCCATTGTGTGCAGCAAAATCTGGCAATCAGGTAACAAGAAGAAATGAGGACAATCAAATCCAGTAAATTGACTGAATAATCAAGATAAACAGTCCAACTTCATCACACCTGACGTGGTGAAGAGGGGGCAGTGAGGGCCCAGAGTGCTGCAGCAGACCTTTCCCAGGAGCTGCTCAGTGCATGAGCAGGGCAGGGGACAGAGGTTTAAACCTGCACAGGGGAGCCAGCTCCGGCACAAATAGCCAATGCTTGCCAAGAGCTCTGCATTCCAGGAGAGGACCTGAAGCAGATCTGAGAAAAGAGAACTAACCAGTAGAACTGTGCAAGCACAAAACTGTGAAATTCCATGGTCACGCACAAAGAGGCAAAAGTCCCATCCAGCCAAAACACCTCTTCTTTACAGAGTGTATCAATTTTAATCACAAGTCATGCCAGGACATAAACACACAACTGAAAGAGAAATCTGTTTTTTAAACAGCTCTTGTGATGGCTGAGAATATGATTAGAAGTGTTGGGATGTTTGTACTTTCTTCCAGTGCCATTTTTCAGTCAGACACAAATCATGGCTAATACCTGTGTGATACCTACCATTCATCCTACCCAGCTAAAGGAAATTTGTTTTCTGCATGGCACAATGGTGTAATTCACAGCTGGCACCACATTCTGACTACATGTTTTGTAATAAGCTCAAAACACCAAACACGCTGCAATGAACACATCAGTGCTTCAGGTATGCTCTTCTGAGATTGGGACCTTTTACTTTTGACTGCAGTAAGTTTCAAGAAAGAACAGCTGAAAAACTTGTATTCCCTGAGATTCTTTTAATGCAGAGTTGCTTGTTTGCCTTTTTGATTAAACTCATTGATTTACAGCTTTCTGTGTAGTTGTATAGTAACTGTGTATAACAAAGCAGCTAAAATCATGTCACATGGTGCAGGATACAGTTAATTTTTAAAGCATTCTATTAAATACAAATAATTATTAAAATACTGATATAAATAAATATTTATTAAAGAAAAGCTCTACCAGTGTACCAGGAGGGATATGTTTACGTTTAGGTCCCACCTAGAGATGGGAATTTGGATTGAGTGTGGTTATCCTATAGGGCCAGCAAGAAAGAAGAGCAGGTGAGAGCTGCAGCCCTGCCCCTCACCAGCCCACTCTGCTCAGGGCCTAAAGTTGGTTGCTGTGAGCAACTTCCCTGTGCCAAATTTAAATTATTTTCACCCTCTTCAGATGAGCTGTGCATTTGAGGTGATGCCAATATAAAGCTGGAGAAAAAAGCTGGTTACTATCCTACGCATCCTGACCTTGCAGCAATGAAACAAATCCACACAGAGAAGGATAGAGGATCAAAGCATACAGCTTTGAAAGTTAGAAAACCACATTTTTCTTTTTCCTTCCTTTCCTAAAAACAAAATATTTAAAAAAGCTTTAAAAAATTCTATACTTAAGTGACTTGAGAGGACAGTTAGGGGAAAACAGTTCCCATTTAGCTCACAATTCCAAGACTGGAAGCAAATTTCAGCATTCAGCAGGGGAGTTTTCTTCAAATGACCACAAAATGAGAACTGTCATTTTCTAGAGAGCTCCTGTGGAAGGCAGGAGCCCTGCCAGGCTGATAGTGCTCAGTGCTGAGGACAGATTACACTCCCTCTCCTCCAGCCCATCAGGATCAGCACTGATAAGCAAACATGAGAGGACCCATGTGAGGCTCTGACAGAACCACTCCACTGCAATTAACTCCCTCCCTCAATGCACAGCAGTTTGGATGAATCAGCAAATACCACAGAGATAGAAGAAAGAAGAGACAGAAAAGGTTTCGACAGAACTTCTGCATATAAGTAAAACCACATGACACTGCATGACCAAGCTATTTATGTGATTATCTAATGATGCTGTGCATCAAAAACTTTCAAAGACTTCTTCAGCAAAAATGCTCTGCTGAAAATAAAACTAATACAGCTTTACTTAAAGCTATTTTATTTGGGGGGGGGGGGGGAACTAGAGTCTTGGCATTATGTCAAACAGATTTATTTTTTTCCCCTTCTCCTAAAAAAAATTCCTGTGGAACTCATTGGTTCATCAAGGTCACTGGACCACACAGCTTTCACATTTTTTGCTGAAGCAAAGCCCATGCTCAGTGTTAGGAGATCAGGAGCACACTACCCCTCACAGGGTGTCCTTTCCAAATCACAGATTTGGATGTGTCTGTAAAGCTCCAGGGTCCAGTCAGCTCCCAGTGAGCCTGGGGAGCCACACCATGAGCTGGTGCCACACTGAGACACCTCAGTGACCCAAGGCAAAGGACAAAGCCATCACTTGTAAGCTTTTTGACACTTATGCCACCAAAACTACACCCAAGTTCAGTCCTCTTCAGACACAGAGGTAGGAATGATGTCATCAACATGCAACTACAAGGTGCTTAGGGCAGAAAGCAAGGACAGCTACCCCAGCAAACATATTGGGCCTGACCACACACTTCTAAATGAGCCAGAAGAAATCACAGTTTTCTTTTGACTTTCTGAACATACATTGAGCATTTTCTTGTACACACAGGGATACCCAGCCACGTGACCTCAATTGGCAGGATATTTTATCTTTGTGGTAATTTTGTGACCCCTTTGGTTGTCCTTTGTCTTGGGGGATGGAAGCAAACACATGGCAGGGAGGGGGCATTGTCATCTATATTTACTGCAGTTTCATGTGCTAGGTCACATAGCATTCCCAGGCTGAAAAAAAGGCTCTGTTGCTGAGAATTTGTAAAAAACGTTAAAGGCAGTGTGCAGTTATGCTACAAGAAGTTGTCAGTCATGGCTTACTGTGCCTTCCCTTTTTTTTTTCTTTTTTAGAATAGCCAAAAAAGATAGAAAGTCTCCAACTATGTCATTCTGATATGGAGGAAAAGAGTCTTTGCAGGGTTCACATTAATTTGATTCAAAACAAGCCCCCAGAATTTACTTATTCCCAGAAGTATCAACTCTATTAATTCACTAACCTTACTTATATGGCAAAGAATTTGCTATTACACATCCCACACAAAAAAAGGAAAAAAGAAAAGTCAGGCTATTTCAGCTGCTAAGGTTTGCTCTTATTGAGTTTCCAAGCTCAGGAGAACATGGCAGCACGTGCTTAATTTTCAGCATGTGCTCTCCAAGTCTCACTGCACTCGCACACATGACTGATACAAGATTTCAGTGTGGGCTTGTGTGCTCCTCTGAATCCAGGCCAGAGGTACTTGAACCATTCCATAAAGTCATTTTATGTCTTCCTGTGATGAGAAAAGTGTTTCCTTACTAAGGATCAGACTCTTTTTGTCTATGCACACAGGTATGGTGCAGATGAAGTGCCAAAAGCTTGCAATGCTTGCCATGCTAACTAAACAAGCTAGAGACATAGACAGAGCCAAGCTTGCTTTAATTCAGGCACACTTAGCTTCTCCTGCAACAGCAGCCCCTGCTGCAGTTTTCCATCTTTTAGTAACTGCAGCAAAAGAATGCTCAATGTCTACAGCTGCCGACAGGCTGCAGGAACACTTGGTCACCCAATATGTGTTTTAGGCTCCACATGGGTGCAGAGAGCTTCATTTGTGGAGTTCAGAGCTGTAAGTAATCAAAAATATACCTGTATTATATATATCTGTTCTAGATGTAACTCACACACCAGCAAACACCAGAATTTACACAGCCAAATGAGCTTACTCCAGATTTACACCAGTATGAGGGCAGCACAACATATCTGCCATTCTAGCTGATCCAGCTTATTTGTCATAATTTTGGCCTGCAAAGGAAAAAAACCCCTAATACAGTAAAATGTGTCACAAGGGTATACACATAGGCAAATAAAATTAGAGAAGAAACTAATATTTCTCAGCAGGAGTTTCAACACAAGTAGACCTTCTTGCAAACCAATCTGAGAGAGCTGCAGTGCTAATTCACAAAGGCTGAGTGGAAACTGCAACATGCCTGCATTTCAGTGAAGCCTTTCCTAGAGTATCTCAAAATGCTCTAACTAAATTCAAAGTAGACGCCTCCCCAAAAGCAGCCCACACACTTCAGCTGCAACGTGTTACAGAGGGCCACAAGAACCAGCAAAAAGTTGGGGAACTCAAGCAAGACACACCATCTAATTGGTTTTAGCATATTTCTTACTAGCAAGGAAGAAGGAACAAGAAGGTTCTTAGTGAGATCACCAGATGAGTGATGTTAATTCAGAACACCAGTAAGCAGAGAGAGAAAAAATATGAACCAAAGACAATTAATGAATCCCTCTCTTCTTGCAATGCTAAAACTTTTAAAGTTCAAGGCACTTATTAGCATAAGCAGAACTGAGTAGGTGCCACAAACAGCTCTCCAACTCCATTTCCCACAGCATCACAGCCCCTTGCCTGGGCTAAGGGCTCATTATGGTGCTTTGTAACGCCCTCCTTTCCCCACACCCCTTCCTTCTCCAGTGGTTAGCATGGAGTGCTCTGGTTATCTCAGACGTGTAAATCATACTTCACAGCCCAGAGCTCACCATTAATGGAGTTATTTTGGCTCTCCTAGTCCTGTTTCACACCCCACACACAAAAAAAACCAGAGGTGGCTGTAAAGGAGACTGACAAGGTTACGCATCAGAGGGTTCTGTGAGCTCTGGAAGCACTGTGCTGGCTCATACACAGAAGACAGAATGAGGTGAATAATTCTCACTTTATAGGCAGTGGGTTAACTGCCTCAGCAGCTTCACATCATGGTATGTGCACCATTTGTCCCTGCCCTTGCCACCCTCACCACCTTCTGCTTCCAGAGAAGGCAACCAACCCATCATTCTGTGGAGACACCAGAATTGCAGTGCCTTGTCATGTAGCCTTCTGCTGAGGGAAGGACATGTACTGCCACAGCACACGTCACAGCTGAGATGGCCACAACACACAGAGTGTCACCACACAATCTCAGAAAGCTAATGTTTAAGGGATTTAGGCGGATCTGATAATTGCTTGGTAAGACAAAAGCAGAAACAGCTTACAGAAACAAAGGCCATGGGTTTGAAGGAAGTTTCTTTAATTTTTTTAGATTATATAGCATACACTGCAAAGAATAAAAAAACACTGACTACAAGATAAAAACAGTAAAAGATCTTCTGTCAGGAGAGCACATTTACACAGCCTTTCAGAGCACAAAAAGAAGCCAGAATTCTGTGTTTGGGGAGTCGGTCTGCCCATTTGCTCCAAGCCCTAACAAGCCACTTAATTCAGAGTGATTTCAATTTCACATACTCCAAAGTCAGGAGCATGATGTGAACACAGATAACTTGAACTTTTCGTTTTTCCACTCCAAACGCTGTAGATGAAGCAGCCAGGACACGCAGAACATAGACGAAACAGTGATTTGTGCAAGAACTGCAGCTCTGCTCTTGTTAATATAGTCAAAACCATTTAAATTGCAGCTGGATGGATCGAGCAAAAGTACATCTGTGAACATTTTCTGGCCTGTTGAAAGGCTTGTGTTCATCCCTTCCACATCAGTGTTCTGCACATATCCCACCCCTGCATTTAGGCAACAGGAGTGGCCTCTGCCTCAGATGGGCCCTGTTTGACCAACAAATCCTTGAAGGCTGAGCGAGTACAGCTGGGAAAGGATCGCCTCATTCGTATTGCCTTCCTTATTATTATATATTCTTGTTATCTTTCTTATTATCTTCCTTATTCCTATTTTCAGAGACAGAGCACTCTGAGCTGAATCAACACCTACATCTACAAACATTCATGCTGGTAAGCATAAAATATTTGTTTTATGAGAAGGGGTTATGCATAGCATCAACCTCCCTGCTTGTACACACACCAGAACACATCCCACCAGGAAACAGAAACATCTGAACATTTAGCCCAGGCTGAATAGATATAAAATCTTTCTCTGAACATTGACAAAATTAAAAATCTACACATCCCTAAAACAGTTCATACATCATGACGAACACCACACACTTTAGAAAAACCAAACCCTTAACCTTATAATTCCACTAGCAGGAAAAGTTAATGCATACATGGAAATTTATTTGCCCCACTTTGGCTTTGTATACATAGCAAGGAAAAATCAGAGCCTACCTACTGCCTGGAAATGATTACCATGCTCAGAGAGGCTCTGAGCAGCCAGGGGCTCTGTGGTGCAGCCTGCGTGTAATGTATCCAAGCAGTTACACACAGGATACAAGTGGAGAGCATTAATGGGAGACCTTGGCTGAGGGGGACTCACGTTAAAGGCTCAGAAGATGAGCATGTGTGCTATCCCAGAGCAGCGTGTCATGGCACAGGCAGGATATCACTGAGCACTTCAGCACTGCTCTTTTACATTAAGCACAGCAATATGCTCTGTATCAGAACTCTTCTTTTTTCAATACTTATCAAGCAGGAGAAAAATTAAAAAGTCAGATGGTAGGCTGATGCATTCAGTACAACTCTGAGCAAAGCTTGTGCAATATTTTAGCAAATATTTACTGCAGACACAGAGAAGCCCTTCCCATGTTAGGCTTGTGATCAGCTGTATTTACCATTCTCTATAAATGAAACATACACTTCAATTAGAAACTGGTGAAGAATAAATACATACAAAACATGGGCAAGGCAAGGACTCTAAACTCCCTGAACACACAACCTGTTTTTCCACTAGATGCATTTTAATTACATTTTGCAGATGTTTTTTTTTTCAATCTTTTGCCATAGCATATGAAATTAATTTTTGAGGGGAGGGAATGCAAAAGGAGCTTTTCTATATTTACATGTTAAACAGTATTTGCTGGTCTAGGCAAAATGCATTCTGCTATTCCAGGGAGGCACTTCCCAGGGATACTACACTCCAGTCCCAGGTCTGAGGACTCAGAAGCAACAGCATTCCACTGGAGTGGGTGTATGCATAGTCCTTTGTCCTAAATTCAGGGTCTCTGTGTAGGATGGGTTCCCATTCTTGTTGCACCAAACCAGAAACAAAAGCCAAAACTGTCCACTTTTCACCCTCATTTTAAAGTTTAGAGGATTTCTCCAAAATTTAGAAAATATATATTCCATCAACAAATGGATTACAGGAAAACAAAAGAAAGAAAATTCTTTTTCCTTTACCTATTTCAAGCAATACTCTGCCCTATTGTGAGGGTAAGGGTTGAACGAGATGAATGTGTAGATCCTCACTTGAGATCTTGGCAGCAGAGACAGCCCGGTGCATTTTGCAGAGTATTTTGGTTTAAGGAGTTCAAAGAATACTTTCTTCTTCAAAGTCAAATTTCATCACCGCTGGCCGGGTCATGTTCCACTTCTTATTTCGATTCCTGTCCTGGATGAACTCCTGGTAAGGATCTTGCTTTGAAACTGCTTTCTTCGAGCGTACATAACCAAAGAAGACAGTTAATGCCAGGAAAGAGTAAAACAACATGACAAAGAGGATGAAGAAATAGGCGTTGTCATATGGTTTGTATTGTGGCTCTTTTTGTTCTGTAGCATTTTTCCTTGTGTCCAGGTTCCTTTCCAGAAGTTGCAGAACACATTGCGAGATGAGAGAAGCTAAAGCTGTTTGGTTCATTTTGGGGAGTTAAAAAGCATGTCAGAAAATAGAGGGGAGTGAGCATCCAGGGGCCCCGAGTGATGCTTCATTGAAGTGGGACTCTGTCCACCAGCTCTGGCAGAGTTGGATCTGGCCTGGAACCATTTCCTCTTTTGGTAAGGAATGCTGTTAAGCACTTATTGGGTCTCAGTCATTTGATAATGAGGCATTTGGCTGATAAGCCTGCCTTGTCTGCCTCTGAAGTCTATGAATTATAACAATTGAACAATAACAAAACCCTGAGACACACGTCTGCCAGAAAGTTTAAAATGTGTGATTTAATTTTTTATTCCCCTACCCCCACAATATTTGGGCAACAAATCTGCTCAGGTTACTAGGGGAAATGACTTTAAAAGCACCAGTGGGGGTTTAGGGGAAGAAGAAAAAAAAAAAAAAAAGCATTTCAGTCAACTGCTATCCACAAGCTGAACATGAAAACTTTAATTTGAACTCAAATTTGCCAGCCTTGGAGCTTAGGTGTAAAGCTGAAACTTGTAATGTGTTTGCATTGAGCATTAGGACTGGTAGTCTGTAGCTGTGTGCTGCCAAAAATACGTGCCGCACTGGAAATATTCAAGAGAGCAATATCCAAAGAGAAAAGAGCTGCATCTAAAGTCATTCTGGAATATGAAACCTTTGACTGCCACTGACAAGTGGACTACACTGAGTATTTTCAGACAAGGAGCAAGGAGGTTAAGTCTTCTCCAGTGTGGTTTGTCACAGGTCATGTCTACTTGCATAATAATAGCAGAGCAGTGCTCCGTGGATTCCTGCTTCCTATTGTGTTTTACAGGCTGGGTCACTCTAAAGTAAATTGTTGTTTTACAAAGTAGTGAAACCTTATCTTGCTACAAAAAAAAATAGTCCTTACTGCCACAAACGACAATACCAGCTGTTTCTTTCTGTGATCTGAATTCTGGGGAATAAGCACCATGACTTTGAAGTGGAGAGCACATCACCAGACTAGCAGTTTGCCAACTCTGCACTGTTTCTTTAGGCCTGACCCCCTGAACTGATTGTATGATGACTAATTCACATGCTAAGATTGCAGTATATCGGTATCACTAAACAGCCTGCGTTTGTCATTAAGGGTTTCTTGTAAAAAGAAAGATGAAAGTGAAGTCTGTAATTTTATATGAGCAGCAGACCACGGTATAAGTACATTTAGAATATGCAACTTCTAGAAGAAATGCTCAGCTTCACATTGTAGCTATTTGTTTTAAAATCAGCCCTTTAAAAAAAAAGAGAAAATAATAGAAAGAAAAAAGATTTAAAATTCCAATAAAGAGCAATGCCAAATCCTGTTCTTGGTTGGGGCCAAGTTATAGGAGAGATCAAATTCACCTATTCCTGTCGGTAAAGGAGAAGAGATTCAGGGAACTGAATCTTGTTTTGAGGCAACAGAAGAAAAGCTTTATCAGCAGTCAAACTACAAATAAAATACATGCATTAAACTAGTATAAAATATTCAAGGGAACTATGCCCAATTTATATTCATGTAACTGGAAAAGGATTTTCATTTAGGTTTTGTAACTTTTCCAGAACTCTGTAAATTCTTACGGTTTGTTTGTTTTTTAAGGAATTTGCTTCAGTAAAAGAAGCCTGCAATTCTGCATAAATTAAGTTGGACACATGTTAATCCCTGTAAATTTCTTGCCTGCTTGAGAAACACATAACCTCTGTTGGCCAGTTTCTGGGGCTTTTGAGACTGGCAAAATAAATTTTTTAAAAAATTCAAGTGGGTTTTGAGGGGTAGGACACCACAACGGAGTCGAGAATTGAGCGACAAAAATCCCACCAGTGAATTCACAGTGGCAGTTTTGAGTATGCAGTGAACAAGGAATGCTGTGCTTCACCTTCCCCTTAAAACACAGCTTCACCTGATTCCTGAGATGCATACTCATTATTTCCTAGAAATAAGTGTTTCAACTCATCTTGTGCTATGCAGTGTGCTGGCATCCTCACACGTCTAAGCAGTTTTTTAGTGCTTGATGAAAGGCACAAAAAAACTTTCTTTCTCCAGCATTCACAGTCAGAGCCACATCAGCCTAAGCCTGGAAGATAAATTACTGTGTTAACACTGGGCCATGCTGGTACCTCCCAAACCCAGAATCCTGGCCCAACAAACCCAGTGTGACACATTCCCTGTCCAGCACCTGGGCTGTGACACGCCCAGGTCACCCAGAGGAGAGGCCACTCGAGGCCACCCTTAGCAAAACTGATCCTGCATGTCACCAGCTCCACGTGGCTGCTCACAGAGCTGCCCCCACACCACCTGGGAAAGGCTGCTGCACAGAGCCAGGCTCACTTGGGGTTGTAATGGTGGCCTCTGCAGGAAAGCTTGAAAGGGTTTGCATGCACACAGCACAGCTCATCCCCTCCAGACGGGGAGGAGCTGCTCAGGGTGAAGCACAGGGCTCACCTGGGCTGCTCTGCTTGGCCCCTCCTGAAATGCCCTTGCCCAGGCACACCTCAGCCAGATGATGGGATCCAACCCCTATCAAAGGCACATGCTTATTCATGCTCCTGCTCATCTAGAGTGGTCTGGTCTTATTTTAGGTGGGGTCTTTCCAGACACTGCTTCTGCATCTTGTGGAAGGCATCAGTGTTCTGCTAGGTTACACAAACAAACAGGGCTTTTAAAGTTGCTTTTTCTCTCCTTTTTTCACCCTCCCCCAAACAGTTAAAAGTACATAATGGTGCTTTGAACAAGATCCTAAAGAGCTATTTCCATAAAGTGATCCAATTCTTTTTAGAGATGTAAGTACATGAAATTCTTCAAATGCAGGGGGACAATGAGTGAAGATTAAAAAGAAAGTAAAAGATTAAAAGGAAAAGACTATAAGAAAAACTCAAAGGGGGGGAAAAGATCAAAAAAGAGGATTAACCATGTTACTTGTTGTTTTTCAGAAATTAAAGAAGTATGGAGGATAAGGAATTTGTTTCCTTTTGGCCCTAGAAAAATGCCAATTATGGTAGCTAAATTGCCAGGATCACATATCAGTATGCTTTGGAAATGTGAGAAATGGATGGGAAATATAAACACAGGGCAATAGCTTACAGTTATGTTATGAATTAAGCCACAAAAATATCAAGATTTAGTCACTGAACAAGCTGCCAAAGTTAATCTTTCCTGATGATCTTGAGCAGAATCAGAATAGAAGTAACTGAACTGTAGTTTCACAGATTAAAATTGCCTTGTTCTTTGCTATCTCTGGGTCCCCACACACCTAAAATTTCCACTAAAAATCAAAGGAAAATGGGTGCACATGGGCATGAGATTGAGCTCCTTATCTATTCTGTGTATTCTTTTTTGGATTTTTTTTTTTATATTTAGCAGTAAAAAAATCAACAACTCCAAGTTCCTCTTTGGCAAGAGCACTTGTGATGTTACCCACACTAGTAGAGATTATATTTTCCTTTAGATGAGGGCTGGAGAAAATGCTTCCTTCCAGATCCTTCAAATATCTGGCATTTATGCAGCCCTTTATGAATAAGGACTACAAAAGGAGGTAGGTAAGGGTTTCTGCCACAAGTCTGATGCCTGTCCAAACCCCAGGATTTACAGAATCTACAGGGTTACTTTAGCCAGCTATCTTTACTGAGTCTCACAGGTGGTTTTGCTGTTCTTGGTTCTCGGCAAAGCAGGGCAAGCCAGCCCTGCACCCTGTCCCTGTCCCCAGGGTCAGCACCTGGCTGGGACAGGCACAGACCTCCCACCTGGGGCTCCCCTGCTGTCTCAGCATGGCAGGCACAGTCTGGGTCATGGCTGGCTCCAACAAAATCCTCTGAAACCAAAGCCAGGCTAAGGCACCAGCTCACAGCAGTGAGCCTGGCAAGAGCAGTGACAGAGCAAACCCCCAGAGATCCTGCTCCCCACCACTGCTGCTCCCACATGGATCACCTGGGACCTCTGCAGCACTGGCATACCCTGCCATGCCCCAGGAGCACCTGAAAGGGAGGGGGATTTAATTTTCCCAGTGCTCCATGCCCCAGGAGCTGACTCCAGAAATGGCACACGCTGTTCCCAACCATTCTCAAAGGATAAACTGAGCTCTACCCCAAGGCAGCACCTCCGGGAACACCTCTGCCCTGGCTGCTCCCCTCAGCCACCCTTGCTGACTCCACACACACGAGAAAAATGCACTTTTAGGGACACTGAGGGGCCACAGCACCATCTCCCCTCCCACCCACTGCACACCTTCCCTGGGATAGTCTTTCCACCCGTGTGGAAAACTGTATTTGGGGCTAACCCTCAGCAGAAAAATTCCCTCAGGTTTCCCAGAGGATTCCCAGCAGGGTTGCTGCTGTCTCTGCACCCACCCACGGGGAGAGCTGTGCTGTTTCCGCCGCACGTGGCATCTGGACATGCTGGCACCAGAGACGCCAGATGGCTGCCACACACCGAGCCCAGCCCCAGCCCCTCAGCCCAGGGCTGTCCCCCTGATGTGCCCCAGGCCCCGCAGGCCACAGGCTGCTCCTGGCAGGGGCTCTGTGCTCTCCTCACAGCTGTATCCTCTCAGCTGGTGAGGTGTGGGGGTCCCAGCTGTGGGTTTCTCTGGGTCTGGATTGAAGGCCCCTGAGACAGTATTTCATGTTTGGACTCAAGTGTTTATTATTTTTTATCAGTAAAACAGTCTCACCACTGTGAGTTCAGCAACTTTTCATTAGAAGGCACAAAATGGCCAACACTCTCTTGTTCCAAGGGCTTTTAAGACTAAACTACCAATTAAGAGCTCACGCCTAGATTATTTTATCTTTTAACCCAATAACTGATCTCAAAGAGCCCCCAGTGCAGACTTTTCTGCCCAATTACAAAATGCCACCCAAACCCATGAAGAAGAAGGAAGAAGAAGCCTGAAGAAGCAACCCAGGACAACACCCTGTGCTCTCCATCTTGCTCCCATCCACAACATACTAAAAATCCCCAAACCTAAATTTCTCAGCAAGTGACACACCTGCACTGCTCTCTATAATCTGTTCCACACTTTTGTGGATTCCAGTCTATGTTGAAGTCAAGGAAACTTTCTCCATGGATGAGGGTCAAAGTCAGAGCTCCCCTGGGGGTCAGGGCACCCCAGAGCAGACAGAGAATATCCCAGTGCCCTGGGTTTCCACAGTGAGGGCCATGTTTTGGCTGCTCCCCACATGTTCTGCAGTTGCCGCCCTTGACCCCCCACCATCCCCACCCCATGCCTGGCATGGCTGCACTGCACTCAGAAACCCTTCTGGGCTCTAAAGGAAAAGCTGAGCTCCACTTTGCCTTTTCACACACATCCATTATCCCCTTTTCAGGTCAGGCAGCCATGACTGCAGATATTTCCCTCAGGTTTCAGTGCCAGGTGAAACACTGATGTGATGCTCTGGGAACGCCGCAGCTGGTGCTGGTGCTACTGGTCAGAGTCTTTGGGAAGAGCAAGGGAAAGAGAAATTCTGTTGAGCTGATGCAGGCACTGGGATAAAAGGTGTGGCCATTGGACACCTGCAGAGTGGCAGGATCAAGTTTGTTGGAGACCCACAAAGGAAAGGGATGCAGTGAGGAGAAACCATGATACTGAGGGCAATGTGTGTCTCTTCCACCACCTGGAGATTTCAGATGGGGATGGTGGAAAAAGGGTTCAGTCAAACACTGTCATGAGCTCCATGGAGGGGCAAGACCCCAGCGATGCTCTATGGCTCATGTAGCGCAGAACCAGGTGGTCCCTGCAAGCCACATCACCCCCAGCCCCAACAGACCCTTCCCCAGGGTAAGTGCAGCCAAAACAGCATTTCAAAACACTCAGGAGATTTGTACCCATGGTTAATTATTCTGTTACTGACCGTGGGGACATGCATACAAGAGTGGCTCCAAAGACATGTCTTCCATCTCTGAATTTCTGAATTACAAAACATCATGGTTTGAGTGTGCAGAGTACCTGTAACCATCACCCTTTTAAAGCTAAAATTTTAAGGGTATGTACATTTGAGATCATTATGAATAAATGCATATGTATGGGGAGAAAAATGTTTGTGTAAATAAAACTAAGTCTGTGAGGAAAAAAAATGGATAATTGTTCAGAGCCATGAGAACTGAGACCATAATTGTGTACAGCATAAGCAAAGATACCCGTGTGAGCACTGAAAGGAGGGGAGTGTGGGGAGAAACAAGTAGCTTAACATTTGGTTATGGCCTAAGGGACAAACTTTGCTGAGGATGAAGACACTGAATGGTTAATAAAGCTTCTGAACTGTTTCCAATTCTCAGACAAGGAAGCAATAGTTCCGCTCTTACCAGCAACTGCTCTTTCATATTTGTGTATCAAGCTGGCTTTATTAAATTATTCAGCAAAGGTCAAATGTGATGTGTCTTCCTAGTTTTATTATGATTTTTCATGACATTGCCTGAGTAGCTGAATAATAAACAGTGCATGTCAAAATGCTGCAGTGCCCAAGCTGTCCACAGCCACCCTGGGTTAATCAGCCCCTGGTTCTAAGGCGATGTAAATGCACTAAGCAAAGATTTAAACTGTATGTGAACACTGCAAAGTATTTTTGTGGGAACCACGATGGCAAAACAGAGCCAAGCACTAACTAGCACTGTGTACACATCCTGATTTCGAAGCCTGTTTGTATGATAGATACCTGTCAGTTTTTGAACCTGACTAATCCTCTAGCTGTAGCATTTTGCTTCCCAAGACTGATGAGAATTTCCTAGCCTGTGATGAGCTGCCCAGCAGTGCTGGGAGTGAAAATATGACAAGTCAAATGGCTTTTTACCTGCAATGACCACAGAAGCAGACTGCAAGTTTTATTATTTTACAATAGACATATATCTTGAACAGATTCAAATCAACTCACATGCTTCTTTAAGTAACCCTAGGACTCTCCAGTTGCTCTAGGGAATATCTAGATGTTATTGGAAAAGCGAAAATAAATTTCAAATGGGATCTTCTAATCAGGATTCAGGTTTCCTTGCAATTAAGCAGAACATTGAAGTGAGCAATACAAAAATGTTTATAAATTCAAGCTGTTCCAGGTTTCTGATGGTCGCATTGATATTGCCTTAAATTGATTTCTTCTTATTTCATAAAAAGGTATCTTCTAGTAATCCACTTTATAGACTTTAAGGCCAGAAAACTTTATGGATAGCAAATGTTGAGGATGTTCATGGTTAGAGCACAGCAAAAATGTATGCTTTACACATCAGCAGTAACCAGAGATAATGCATTTCTTAAATGTGCAAGAATAAAGCACAGAATTCAGACATAACAAACAGTTTACATGCTGCTGTCTGCCATACTTCTGAGAAAATGCAGACATCCTTGCTACCAAAAAATATTAGTAGCATGTGATAATTTGGGTTGGGGTTTGGAATTGCAAAGTTAGGTAGCTTTGTATTTTTTCACTACGTTTGGAGATACAGGTTACAGACCTGTAGCCAGATATTTTGCGTTTGGATTTGCACAGACCTTCACCTAGGGTTAAGAATTAAAAACCTAACTCTTCTGCATATAGGTGCAGAAGCAGATTTCTGAGGACACAGAACCTGTTTGACAATCAGCTATTTTCAGTGAAGATTTGTAGAGTGGGATAGGCATTTTGTACCTTTCAAAATAGCCCAGAAAGATACACTTCAACAGCATTTGTTATTTGGATAGATAGTTTTAGCAATACTGAGTAGAAAACCCTGTGAGATTATTGGAGAAAATGTTACTCTCTAGCTTTTATTTAAACAAGAAACACTGAAATCTAGGGAAAAGGATAATAGGTGTCATTAAAAGTTATTCTTTTCCTAGCTCGTTCATTAATGCCTGCATAAAGGAATAGCAACAGATAATAAAGTATGGCAAAGTGCATACACTGGGTATTGTGATGGGAGTAGAAGTCATTTCTAGGTAAAGGAAGACTTAATAACAAATTTAAAATCATGGTTGTGACACAAAGAAAAAACTTTTCATGAAAACCTTTCTCTCAAAAGCTTCCAATTCTAATGAGACAATAGACAGTTAAGCAGCTGTGGTGATTTATTTCCATCTTGTAAAATATGCACACTCACACAGAAAAATAAGAGAAGGGACCCTGAGACCTGCCCTTTCTGCACTCATAAGTGAGTGGGGCTTGGACTCCATTGCTGTGAGCACATTCCTCCCAACTTTTGCATGGCTTTTCTGTCAAATGCAATATCCATGGCAGGCTCATTCCCCTTTGACTTGCTGAGCATTCAGGGTTCATATCCCTGAAGCACATGTGGTTCCCAAGAACCTCCTCAGTCATGACAGTGATAATGAGAAGGGATCAACAATATCCCAAGTTATCCTTATGGCTCTGTCAAAGATTTCTGCAGCACATCATAAATCAAGGTACTGCTCTGCCCCAGGCTCCTCCCTTCCCATGACAAGAGCTCCTCCCAGTTCCCCACTGCATGGCTTGACTGTGAGAAGAATGGATGATTTTCAAAGAATCATGGAGTGGTTGAGGTTGGAAGGGACCCTAAAGATCATCCAGTTCCAGCCCCCCACCATGGGCAGGGACAGGGCCTTTCCTCCCTGTCTGTCTTGTTTGCTCTGCATTAAGCTCTCACACGGGAAAGTGCTTGGGACCTCTTGAGAAGAGGATGGAGCAGCCAAAATGCCCAAAATGCCCAAAATGCCCTAATGTGAGGTCAGGGAAGCACCCCAGTGGGATTGAGGGGATGGGGAGAAATCACAGCTCCCCACCCTGCAGCTGCTGGAACAGAAAAGGAAGGTGACATTTTTCAATCACCCTGTGACAAGGGTACACTCCTCCTGGGAAGGAGCACCCAGTTCCAAACTGTGCAAGCAAGTAGGATTCTATCCAGTGGTTTTCAGAAAAGGGATTGCGAGTAGGAAATAAAAGTTTACATGGCCTTCAGAAAGCCTAGGACATGAGGCCCCTGCCAAGGGCCAAGCCCCTGGAAGCAACGTTGAGAAAACAGAAAAAATAGCAGTTTGGAGCAGGGAATAGGTGTTAATAAGAGAGTTTTAAATTTCAATTGTCTCAGAAGTTAAAAAGTGTATCAGAGATACAGAAACTGGAAAGGGAAAAGAAAGAAATCTCCTTTCCCCTTTTTTAATGTCCTCTGTTTAAGAAATGTATTCCTTCCTTTTCCAATGGAAGAGGGCTAGACTTGAACAAAATAAAAATAAAATGCACACGGAAAAAAGGCAGAAAGAAATTAAAGGTGGTTACATCTCCTACAAAATAGTGAGGAAATTAAATGTTCACCAAGCCTAGGGTGAAGTAAAATTCCCTTGCACACTGATTTGGCACTAAAATTTACTCCACCCATTTTGTAGGGTCTTCCCCATGTTACAATCAGCTTGTGTGTAGGCCTATTAAAAATTCTTGTGGTTTCTGAGGACAAAAAATATAATTCAGGACAGATACCACCAATACCTTATTACAAAGTCCCTGCATTTTCTGAAGCCATCCCAGTTGCCCTACTTGTGCTGGGTTTAAACCTATGCTATTTCTTTTTGAATGCATGGCAAGGGCTTTTCCCTTGTTGGGCAGATGCACTACTGGCACCCACAGCACTCAGAAAATGCAAAGTCCTTTATGTCACCCACAGCCAGACACATACAGAGTTGCACGTGGCACACAGGCAGCAACTGGGCACAGAGGCTGCCCAGTGCCCCCCAGCCCAGGATGTGTGCAGAATACACTCATATAAGGAATTCAGGCTGCATCGAAGATAACATGGTTTATTTCTTCATGATATTCAGATTAAAATGTATCAATGTATTTATCACAATACTACATTTTAGGACAAAATCATCAGTGCTTTGAAAGTCTTCATAATGTTTATTCATTATAAATAGCAAATATTTACTGAACTTTTTACATGAAAGACATTTGTTTTTTGTTTTCTTTTTTTGATTTTTTTTTGTTCCTTTGTTTGGGTTTTTCTTTTTTTTACAACACATTTTGTTGTAGAGGCTGCAACACAAAGATAATATTTCATTTTTCCATCACCCTTAAGACCATTGTGTGAACCAACCTCTGTACTGAACCTAGTCTAACTCACTACTTCATAGTCCTTAACTCTAAAAGGAATGTATTTGTGTTCTGCCTCCCTCTTTGTTCCAAGAATAGAGAGAAATAATCCCACCTTTTATCATCCTCTTCCTCTCAACATCACAAAACACAAATTTATTGACATTCTAAAATGTCACGATGCAAACTTCTTGTAAACCTTGGTTCCTAGAATTATACTGTCTATCTTGGATATTGCTGTATAATTTAAACAGATGTGTCAAATACAGGTCCATCTCTATCTGTGTCCTGTACAGCACTAAAAAACATGTAAACTTAATCATTTCTTCCTATTTTTTCCTGAAGATGACCTTTAAATCATGATTAGCAAGCTGGATTTCAGTAATCCAGCAGACTGCAACATTTCTGTATTTTATCATCAGGAATTATTCACTGCAAAAATAAAAGTACCTGCAAAAATATAGTTCTGATTCTATATCTATGACTTTGGATGATCCCAAAGTTTGTGTGAGGTACACAGTATTGCACATTGCTAGGCAGTTATGAAAAATCAGTCGCGTTGTTGGTGGGGTTTTTTGTCTCCCATATTTGTTTAAAAAGGTAAAACACATTGGGAAAACACATACAAAAAGGTAAAATCTGGGTTTCAGGTTACACAAGATCTCCTCTCTTGGTAAAGCCAAACCTGTGAGTGACACTTATTGACAAGATGATTACAAAGCACAGCAAGGTAACCCATGAGTTGCTCGGGAAGCCTTTCGCACTTATCCAGCTTCCTAGGGACTGTGACGTTTCCTCTTGATGACAATTTCCAGTGTGTACAGTGAGAGGCTCTTCCAACCTTGCTTCAGAAACTGAGCTGTTTTAAAGTTAGACTAAAGTCAGCACTGGATGTCAGATGAGTCAGAGTACCCAGAGCTCAACTGCTCCAAGTTTAGTTTCAAAATGTTCCATTTGTCCCAATCAATGCACATTAATTTCAACAACAACAAAAAAATGGAATGTTTGCCAGGCTGTGATGTTAAATACTGCTCTGTTTTGTATACCCACTCATAATGAAGCATGTCACATTTATTCATTATTGCTTTTGGCCTTTGTCTTCTGTATAGCTTTGTCCAGCCTTCAAAAGTCTACTAAAAGCTATGACTGGAGAGAATATAACAAGCTTGTTTCTCTCAGTGGGACTGCCCCAGTTTAGGCTGCACTGTGTTGAGAAGACCCCTCATATCCAAGCCTTGGAGTGAGACCGGAAAACAAGACCAGCTTTAACTTGAAGTGGACAGTTCATTTATGCAATATCTGGCTTCAGATAATGAAAGGCACCTGCAAAAAAGCAAAAGAAGCTTTTTAAGTCATGCTGTGACAACCTCACAGCATGGGGCCATGCCAACTACAGGTTGACAATGTCATATTTAATACTGATGTATCAAAGGAAAGGGACTAATATTTTTATTCCTAGGACAAGTTTGACAAAACTCTATGTATCTGGGATTATATACTGTAATGATTCTTGAGCTGACCTCATTAAGAACATGTGTTTCTAATAGTGGAATGCCAGCGGTTATTTCATTTTGGACAACTCTTATGTTTTACCTAATGGCAATCAGGTTTCATGTCTCAACAATTAATAACATCAAGATGTTGTTGACATCACTTAAGAAAATAATTATGCAGCAGAAATCCTGCTCGAACAATCAGCTATCTCACCAGTGCATGGCTTTGAGAAGTAGCAGTGAGCCCTGAGGATCTCTGCTCAGAACTCCCTTCCTCACAGACAGACAGACAGACAGCTCAGGCTGTGGGCAGCTGAGTGCCCTTCCCAGTGCCAATGTGCTGTACTCACTTTGGCCGTACTGGCCGTACTGGTAGCCCGTGACGGGGTCCATGCTGTATCCCGTGGTGCTGTAGGTTGGTGGGCAGTAGGACTGGGACGTGGGCAGGCTGTCTAAGCTCTTCATGTGCTCTAACCTCTGGCTGCAGCTGGCTGACACAGTGGTGGTGGGCTCCAGGCCCCCAGTTAGAGGGGACAGGGCATAATCAGTTTGGGGCTGGTGAGGCACACCCCCGTGGTTAGTCAGGAGTCCCATTACCTGGAAAGTAGAATAATAGAAAGAGTTAAAATAGATTAAGAACTCCATTGCTTACAGAACCACAAAAGTTCTCAAATCTATAATTTGATTTCCTAAACTAGGTAGACCTGATATTGAACTGTGCTTTGAGTAGCTAATCCCAAGAGGAAGTAGAATTTGGTTGCATCATCCACCAAAAGAATATCTGATGGCTAGCAAGCAATAAGAAGTGATATTGGGGCAAATAAGGAATTTTTTTTTTAACTTTAATGGTTTTAGAGTGTCTGATCCCAGCCCCAGCTGGGAGTTCTGCAGATGTTTATTCCTTGAGAATGAAATTATAAGAGAACAAAAAGCAAGTAGTGGCTGTTTAACCATGATGTCCTGCATGATCTGGAAACATAAAAAGCTGTGAAAAAGCTCACACAATTTTCTTCTCCAAGATCAGCAACCATTACAGTGAAATCAATTTGGAGCATATCCCAGTAGCACTACTGGTGGAAGTAACAAAGAACCTCACAGAATGCTGATGTTCTGGGGTTGGGAAAGGGGCAGAGCAGCTGTACCCCCACTGCTGCATGCCCTGTGTGCTGCAAAGAAGTGAATGTGCAAGAGTAAAGTGCTGGTCGTAACAGCAGTTATTGATTCCAACATCTGAGCTAGAGGACACAACAGAAAGGGTCAGTCACTCCAGAATGACTTCAGGTCAGCTGTGACTCCTTTATTAAGCTGCTTCTGCAGGGACAGTTACGAAATCGGTAGCTGAAAAGAGTTTACTGGAAAATACATGCTTGTCCCTATAAAAGCCCAGCCCCCCAGGCCATCATTTCCAGTAGAAGAGCAAGAAAAACTTTCAAAAGCATCTGCACTTTCAAGCACAGAGCTACAGTGAAAAGTTCTTGATCTTCAAAAATCTCTCCCACTACGAGTTGGTGAACATTTCCTCTCCTGGTACGCCACTGTAGAACATTTTGCAAATAAGTGTATGACTGAGATTTGCTTACTTTTTGCTGAAATAAATTGCACTGCAGAGCCTGACAAACATCCTGCAGCTTCTAATGGATGGGTGACATACAGCTTCTGCCAAAACTGCATATTGTGATAATTTACAGGCTGTTCTTGCTCCAGAAAGGCATTACAATTATCTGAGATGTGCTATTTGATAATCATTTTGCTTTGCAGCAATTCTTGCCATAAACTAAAGAGAGTTGTTTTTTAAATTGGAGTCTATTTTTTAAAGACTAAATTAAACCTCATAAGAACAGATCTGTTTCCAAAGGTTCTGATGCTCCTCCTGGAATTGTACTTATTTTCCATCACAAACTAAAAAGTATTATTATTGCAGGGAGCTTGTGTTTCCAGCTCTGAGTTGTTTGCTTTTTTGTTGGTTTGGGTTTTTTCCTTAATAAACAGATGGAATATGATCCAGGAATAGTGATTTAGGTAGGAAAGAAGACCTGCCCAATTTTTACAGGTCTGATTAGGAAAAGAGCAAGAGGTAGAAACAGAGTAGCTCAGAAAGAGAATCCCATATACCTGCATCAAGAACACAAAATATGTTTGCATCAAATGCACCCAAGATATCTCACTGGAAAAAAAAATGCTGAGAAAGGAGTTCAGTTACTATGCATAGCACTGGAATATTCACTTCTGATTCACTGAGCTGAAAACCATGAGTTAACCAGTGGTATTTGCTGAATGTTTCACAAACTGAAGTATTCATGCAAAAATCAAATTCCAAAATATATGCAAAATCTGCATTCAGAGATTGAAATCTTACAACTTTTAAAAGTTTTTTAATAAAATTTTGTTTATAAAAACAAGATGAATTTGGATTCAGGATGTAAGATATTTTCTATTTAATTCAACAAATACATTCAATGCCCGAAACCTGTTAAAAGATAATAATAATAATTTTGTTAATAAATAATAATATATAAATAAATAATAATTAATAATATTAAATATAATAATTGTGGTTATTAATGAAACAACTCTGAAATCACCACAGATTGAAAAATCATGTTGTCTGTGCATCATTTTGTGCCAAAACTCTCCAAAAGTTGAAAATACTGGGCTCTCAAGTTTTTGTTCTAATAATGGGTTGTGAAAGCTTTAAAATTTCTATATTTTAGCAAGCTTTTCTGTTTCAAAAATTCAAAATATTTTTCTTATAACTTTGGAATTTGATATGGTCCAAAATGTAGCATGCTCCAGCAGGACACAGCACTAGAACCTATGGTCATTCAGGTTATATTAATCCTTGTCCTTTGAAATTAACACTAGCAGAGTTAAAAGAAGAGAAATAACCAAAAAAATAAAATAAATAAAGGGATAACTTAAACATTTACATTGAAAATTAGTACTTTGGGAAATCTTTATGTTGGCAGGAGTACAATGGTTTTGACCACGGTGTAAAGTGCACAGGGGTTTATCAGAAATCTCCAGTGCACCACCCTTTGCATTGCCGTGCAGGGCCAGTGACACCGATATTTGCAGGACTTGCCCACGTTTTGCTGCAAGTTCAAGAGCAGAGAGAAGGGGCTGGGCTGGGCTCATGTCCCAGGGGAGCTCCTCTCTGCCTCAGAGCTCTCACATCACTGCCTTGTCTGCCAGCACTTTTAGAACCAATTGCTAATTTGGGTAAATAACTATTTTACCAACTACAGATTTCAACTAGAGATTTGTTTTAATCTTTTCAATAGAATAAAACCCGAGACAAAATTATTTGGACTTTGCCAGCAAAAAGAGTGAGCTCAAAAACTTTCAGATTGGAAGCTATTTTAAAATTGGAGATTTGTCTTGGAATTTAAACCTGGGTCCAGACAGACTCTCAAATGCCACTCAAACATCAGTAGCAACTCTATTTGGATGGAGATTTCTTTTCTTTGACAAATGAAAATTAGCATTTAGTGGGACTTACTTTAACTTTTTTTAAATTAGAAAATAATTAGGCATAATTTTATTAAGTGGACATGCACCTAGTAAATATTATGGAGCAGAACTCACTGAGCTGTCTGTCTCTGAGCTGGAGAAAACTGAAGTCTGAACAGTAACCAACTTCCCAGAAATATCTTCCTCAGAGGCCTTCAGAATCATCCTGCAGTTGATTAGTATCTAAATAATTCGATTTTTGGTCGTGTCTGTTTTGAAAGCTCCAAGGGAAGTAGCCTCAGGGCAGGAGCCTTTGCTACGGTATGTGCCCTGACCTTCTCACCCATACAAGGAGTTACAGGAAGGGCATGGCTAACTTTCACCTAATCAATTAGAAATCCATTAACGGGCCATGTCTGCGAGATGCTCAGCACCCTCAGCGGAGCTGCACAGGGGACACACAAGGATCTGGATTTTGCAGCTCAGATCTTCTGTGGGTATGAAGCAGTATAGTTCTAAATAAACAGGTATGATTGCTTTATAATAGTTAAGGTAGAAAATAAAGTTATGCAATCTCTATACCATCCAAATTACTGGAAAATATGTGCTTCCCTCTAAATCACTTTGGGAAAGCTAAATTAGTAATTATCAGCCTCACTGACCCAGAATCCAAGGGCTGAGCCAACACCCCATTAAAGTGATACAATAACTATTCTATTTGTTTTAGAGTAGAACTCCCATAAATGCAAAAAAAAAAAAATCAAATTTAAGTTTTTTAACTACATATATTTTGTTCTCACCTTTTACAAAACACACACAGGAATGTTAAGGCACAGTCCTTGTGCTTATACAATAAAATACAATATATAATTGATGAAATCACTCTATTAGAAAACAAAGGTGAAATTAGGAATAAGTAAACAGAGCACAGTGAACGGCTACAACCAAAGTCTGCAGAAAAGTTTTTAGAGAACACATCTGGAGCAACCCAAAATATTCATCAGGACAAATCCCTTGCTGGTGGAGTCAGCACAGAATCACCAGCTGAGGGGTACCATCAAGAAAGAGAACTCGAGGGATGAAAGCCTTTAAAGGCATGAACACAATGTCTGGTCCATTATCAGCTGCTGGAAAATACTTCTATTATCACCAAAATAAAGGCCATTTAACTACCAAAAAAAAAAAAAAGCTTATTGAAATGAAACATTCTGGCTGTTAGCATGGTTAGTATTTGAGAATGCAGGACCCTCCATAGGCACAATAAAATTCTCATGTGTTTTAATTCATTTACGCATGCTTGTGTTTAATATGCTTTGTGACCATGCCTGCAATTAATATGATTTACGAGAAAAGAACATGTGCAATATTTTTTTGGGTACAGTGATACTATTTTTTCCCTCCTGTGAATGAAAGATTTAATGAAACAGCTCAAGGAAAATGGTTGGCAGTTAACATATTAAGTTGAACTGACAGAACCATGAGTAAACTTTAGCACAGTTAATGATATCCTCTTATCTGACCCTGACACATTTGCAGCATGTAATTTACAGAAGCTCTGTCCAGGGAATCTTGACAAATGCTCCTAACGATGTCAGGGCAATGTTCCATTCTAATGTAAAACAGATGTGGGTCAGATACCCTCATTCATCACTAACACTGAAAATTTTAAACTCCTTCCGAGATGAATGGCATTACCTGCTGTTAGCTCTCTTCACTGGAGAGAAATCTCTCAAAAAACAAAATACTGCACAAGAAAGAACACAAAAAGGATTGTTATCACTCACTATAATGAGAGATTTAGAGGATTAATTAAAGTTAATTAGCTATATGGATCTATAGCTATAGGATCCTAGAACCATGCTGCTGATTATATATATGAATATTTCTATTGAATACAAGAAACCTGACAGAAATCAATTTTTTGCCAAACGGCAAGACCTGGCAACCACATACTTGGTTAATGAAAATAAGAGTAAATGTCCTGACTTCGGACATTGATGATCTGACCCTCTGCATACTCATATCAATGAGACCTGATACTGATTTCACACCACCAGGTATCACTGGTACCTACACTGGAATTAGAGAAGGTGCACTGGTGCTCATTTAGAATAATTCAGAGGATAACTTGATTCTTTCATCAAATACAGAAAATTGCCGATTTTCAAAGCAATATTACAGTCTGTCACAAAACTCATGTCTTTTTTAAAGGGCTAAATCACTGAGTCCCAGGACTTGGTAACATCACCAAAATAATTCTAAGATCAGCTAATTCTTGAGCCCCTGGTATGAAAAGCAACCAAAGATGACTGAAAAGGTTAAACAAAGCTCAAAGATGAACATATAATTTATGAATATATAAGCATATCTATGCAATTAAACATCTCCCAGCTTTTTCAGGCAGCACTAGAGACTGGAGTCTCATGACTTTAAATGCTCAACTATGGCAATATTACTCAAAAGAATTCATAACAAGCCTAAATTTGGTATTAAGTTGCTCTTTGCCTGTGAACTCTCCTCCTCCCACCTTCTATTCAGCCCCAAACACAAAAGAAGGATTCTGGCTATTATGAACACCAGCCCAGCTGTCACTAGCTCAGCTCTCACACACCTTCCCTCAACAATTGGGATATATGGATTTGCTATGGCTGAAAGCAAAACAAACTAAAAGAGAAAAGTTAAGGTGGACATTCAATAAGATACAGTTTAAACAGTCACCTGTTTAAACTTTTTTCTGCTATAATAATGTATTTAGTAAATATGTTATCTACAAATGTATACTTCTGTAAAATATAGACTATTTTATATAAAATATGAGTATATTTACAAAATAAATAATACTTGTTATTTTTACACAGTAACAATTACAAAACTATTGAATCTCATCTATTTTACTCAGAGAAACAAAAAATAATTAACCCCATTGTCTGAACTTCTGGTTTTAAATTTAAAAAAAGAAAAAAAGAACAGAAACTCGTGTTCATGAAGAATTATATCATGTGAGTTAACTTTCTTACTCACTAAGGAATCCATGCCCTGTCTCATGTTCTTGGGTCATTAGGCAAAGAGCTCTCAAAGCCAAGTGCATTGTGCCAAAGATCATGAGCTTCTCATTGCTGTGGGACTTGAACCCAAATGAAATGTTTCTGTGGGCAACCAGCTCAAGGTAATCCAACAGAAGGTATGGGGAAAAGTGTAATGAATTAATAGTTGCTTTTTTTCACTGCTCTTGTCCCTCTTAATGAGGAATGAAAATTTTTAGCCCTGGTTCCTGTGCCTCCCCTAAAAACAGAGTTAACAAGACAATATGAACATATCTAACTGATTCGACAGCTGCCATCGGTTCCATACGTCAGGATAATGAAAACCAAGTGCTCTCCAAGACTTAAGAGAAGCCCATTGCCTAAGATCCATCTCACCAAAAGGAGTTACAGGGTAACTCTTAAACTCAGGCAGTGAAATGTTTTGACAGTAGAAGAAAGAAACCTTGAAAGAGCTTGCCTCTTTACTACTGTTCAAGGAAAAGTTTGGGATTTTCTTATCAAGATTATTCCTGAGCTCCAGGTAATGGCATGAAACTGCAAACTTTGTTAAAGACTGTTATGATCTCCTACACAGCCAATTCAATATTCAATCCACTTCCCGTTTTAAAACTGCAGCCTTTAAAGCTACAGGTTTGATTCAATTATGGGGGGAGAAGGCAAGGAAGAGGAAACAGTGGATCTTAGAAGTTTTGTAGAGGGCAAGGAGGAAAAACAATTATGCTTAGCAGGAGACAGGTTACACATGTTTGTTCTTCTCCCAGTAAAATCTTAAAACTGAAGCGCTGTTTAAACCTGGATTATCCTACAGGTTATATATCCTACAGGTTAAATACAGGAAGCACACAAACTCACAAAGCAGCAATCCCAGCAGAGTATTGCTGCTCCACCTGGACCCACAGCAGCCAGAGCAGCACTCTCCAAACCAGCAAACTGCCTGACCTGGTGTAGTGCAAACTCTGCTGCTCTGACACTAATAAAAAGGACATGAGGAGGTCAGGGGTGCCCATGTACACTGGAAAAGCCTTTTTCCTTATCTTAAATGAAGCAGTTCAAAATACTGATATCCTGTCTTTAAAACAATCTGCCCTTCACCAAGACCATACACCTGCAGGTGGGAGACAAGTGTTTCTGCAGTCACTGCTCTGGTTCACAGCAAAAAGCCAGTGATGGCTACTAATCACAAAGTGCCATGCCAATCCAAAAGCATGCCTAAGTCCTGTGTACATACATTAACATCCAGATATGCTATCCCCTCATAATTCTCAGTTAAAAAACATTTGTTAAAAGAAAATTCACTGAGCAACTAAAACCTAATTTGAAAAGGAAATACAATATTCCCATAAATGTATGCATGACAGGCAAGAAGCTGCATAATAGGCATAGAAAACATAAAAATATGCAATTTACATATATTACACACTAATAATCTCTTTTCTGACATTATATTTAAAGAGCCCTGGCTGAGATGGCATGCTTGCTGTTGAGTTGCTTTTTTATGAAATACAAACACTCCAGGCTGCCATCTCCCCAAGACATTAATCCCTGACTTTTTCCAGCAAAAGTCAACCCACTGCATGCCTGCAAGACAGAGGTTCTCTCACCACATCCAGGTAGTGATGAATAAACCAGATGAGCAAGGAAAATGATCAGTCATCTGAAGGATATCTGCAGATCTTGTCTTGATGTTAAAAAGTATTAAACAAGGTGGAACTCTTTCTGTTCTCTTATATTTTTAAACAAGATCAACAACTTTTCAACACTCAGCTTGCAAGACAGGGATGTAATGGAGCATTCTTCTTCCTAGAACTGAGAAATACAGTCCCCTCTCATGCCAAAATTCAAGGCTAAAACAATAAAAATAAAATAACATTACCCTAGGTGTCTCTGCCTGTCTTTTACCTTCACCAGTGTTTGCCTTAAACACCATATTTGCCCATCATATTCAAGAAAAAAGTTAGAATGGAACCATTGTACATAGAAAATAAAGCTTCCCTGGTGTCTTTGTGTCAGACCCCCGTTTGTAATAAATCGATGACAAAGAGGAGAGGGAGGTTTAAGTCTGCTAAGAATATGATCCTGTGTATTTTAGTATTAGATTTTGTTCTATATGTTCTAAGGATGGGGGTTTTTAATCACAAAATATTATCTGGGCTCCAGACAATGCCCCCCTTCTCCCTCCCTGCTACAGTCACCATAAATTCAGCTTTAGACTCAGTTTGTCAGGAGCACTTGCCAGCAAGAGACACATGGATGGGTGGAAACATTATGTTAATTGCTCACACACTCAGATTTATTGTGGTCAAAAATGCACTGGCTAGTAAATAGACCCTCTTTCTTTCTCATCTAAATTCCATGCACACAGGCAGGGCAGTGAAACATGGCCACTCAGCAGGAAAACTCCTGTTTCCCTTTTTCATGAAACCCCAAATGCAGAGCTGGCTTTCAACTTTACCTTACCTCAGCCTCTCTTTCAGCACCTCAGGAAGAGCCCTGAGGAAGCATGGAGAGGGGATGCATGGTGACACACCCCACAACTAAGGGACATTTCACACACTAACATTGTGACCAGCAGCTGAGGCTCCTCTGGGCATCAAGAGTTTCACTGGCTTGCTACAGTCTCACAATTTGTTGCACACAATTTACTTGTTTGAGGCTGTATGACTGCATAATAGAAACACAAAATCTGAATGTGTCACTTTATATATCTCTACATTTTATGTATGTCTCCAACTCATTGTTTAGGCACCAAAACTGATATAGAGGAGTTGTTGGCAACGCCACATGAATTCAGGTCTGGGTTTTTCATTTGTTTATTTGATGGGAAGATTTTTAACATCTGTTGAAGATAATCATTTAGTTGCCAAGAAGTTTTTCCAAATCTAAATGGTATAAGTAATCTCCTCTATGCACTGAGCAATGAAAGCATGATGTCAACTTTAAAGGGATCAGCATCCCCCTAAACCTAGCTGTACCTGTTGGTAGAGCTGCTGGACACAGCCAGAGGTGCTAAGCACTGGGTTAGAAAAAGGTTTCAGAAGTCAAAGGAAAACAAATAAACAAACAATAAAACAACAGAAGTCTCCTAGGGTAAAGAACGGGCTAGGTGTAAAAAAAGCACAGAATCTCCTTTTGATTACATCAAACCTCAAATCAGCAAGATTTTGGCAGAAGGAGATCTGGCCTCACATTTTTGTCCCATTTTATCCAGCCATCACAAGATTTCTTTACTGTTGTTGTGCTCCACTTCTGTGTCACAGACAATAAAAGCTTTGTGAAAAGGGGAAAAAAGAGATCACATTTTCCACAGCCAGAACCAACACACATTTAAACTGACACTAACAACTACTTTTTATGGATTAACATGGAAAACCAGATAGATAATTATGTCAAAAATGTGGAAGCCTTGCACACTATGAAACTAGCCATTAAAAAAAAAAAAGAGAAACAACTAATATAATGTCATGGATTTTGTTGAAGTTTGCATTTAGAAATCAGAATTCTTTCAAACAAAATCTATTCAAGTCTTGTTGGAAGTACATCCGTTTGTTTTTCTGTTGGTATTTTTTTCCTGAGGTTTCAAGCCATGAAGTTTTGTACCACACTCCATGCTATAGGAATCTGTGAATCTTAATTACATTTACGTTACAAAAAAGGGTTTATGAACTTTTGCCTTTGGGCAAAAATGTTTATTTCATTGCCTTTGTTATTCATTCTTTTCAACTCCAGAGCCTTTGAACTTTTCAGCTGCACAGAGTTATCACCGTTGCACAGGAACCAGGAACTGCACTCCCGAGATGCAAACCACAAGTTGAAGAAAACGAAGGAGGCAAAGATATACGAGTCGTTATTTTGGCCACCCTTTGTGCCATTAAAATCTCATTTTCTGCCTATTAGAATGCCCTCTCCCTGCTTAGGCAGTGGTGATAGTCAGTGATTAGTGTGTAATTGAGTATAATTGTCTTTTCACTTTTCATTTGTGTCATTCTGAGCTTCTCTCTGTTTTTCTAACCACTGAGAGGAAAAAAGGGTAGAAAGCAGATAAAGCTGTTAAAACTCTCACTTTCAGCCCTGAAGAGACTCCTGATTGTAATTATAGATTGCATCTTCTTTGTGACTCCTCAGAATTTAGTGGACATCTCTTTCCAAGCACCTAGGCAAAGCTCTTGCTAATAAAATAAACTACCGTCTATTCAAGCTTTGACTAATAATGTCAGCTGCAGACAGATGCCGTGTGTAGGAAAATTTAACTCAATTATCAAGGCAATTTATTAACCTGATTTCCTTAAAAGAGCTCACACAAATTAGAAAAACAACTATGGTATTCATGCATTTATATATTGCCAAAGAGCAGTAATACTTCTCATTTATGTATTTATAACTTGATTACAGCCCATCTCAATACACATTTCTCAGTCCTTGGAACTTTTCTTATACAACTTGCCCATCATTTTCCTGGACCACTTGGTAAAATCTTGATGATGTTATTTTAATGAGATATTTTATTCACAGAAAAAACACAAGTTCTGTTTTCTGTACCTAGCCATGGATCTTCAGGAGAAGAACAGTACATTACAAATGCTTGACAACTGGATGAAAACATGAAGTCTGCATGATTCCATTATAAATCTGATGAAATTAAATATAAGCTATGACTCTTTATTCAGCCAGTAGGAGGAAAAAAATTAAAAAAAAAAAAAAAGGAAACTAGCAAACTGAAATCATGTGGCTTATATAAAGAATACATTATGGTTTAAATTTGGCAATTCATTATGCTGTGGCCTGAGGGAATAGACTCTTTGGTTCTGGTATACAGCAAATCCTCTGTCTGAAAACACAGGACTGACCTGAGGTGAGAGGCCATTGCCAATGGCAGGGTTCATGGGATTGGAGGGCCCGGATGGAGGCACAAAGCTGTCTGTATAGCTGGAAAATCCATGCCTGGTGCTGGGCAGGCAATAGGCAGAGCTGCTCTCGGGGTTTGAAGGGAGGCTGCTTTGGTGTACAGTGCTTGGAGGGAGAGGCTGAGGTCTGTGGACGGTACTGCTTGGATCAGACACGGCTGGAAGCAGAAGAAACATGTTGATATGTTTTTCTCTTTTACTTCTGGCATAATAAGTTCATTATGTGAAGCTCAGCTTACGAGAACTGCATCAGAACCTGCATCTAAATACTGGTTAAGTAGAAAAGTAAATCTATAATTTTGCTAGATATTTAACCAGCCTGTGAGTTTACAGAAAAAACTCTTAAACAGACTATAAATATCATAACAACAGGCATGTGGTTTTCAGACAACCCTTAGTGAGCACATATTGTCAGCAATTTTTTTTAATATGTCTATATATAAAAATTAAGGAAAATATTTATTTACTTATAGGACCAGCTTTCTCCTTCTGCTCACAGCTCAGAAATCCCACCATGGTTTGTATCAAGCCAAGCAATGGATGGGAGAACCCCTGGGCTTTGAAAAATTACCTCAATTAGAACCTCCACTCAGAGCTAGGATCCAAATCTCAAGGAGGAAAAAATAAGAGGACACAACTTATTTTACAAAATCTCATTCATAAGGTTTTTATTTAATATGAAAATCTAACAAAGCCTAGATTTGAGGGTCCATTCCCTCCCACTCAAATCCATCAAAGTTCACAGAATTTCTGATAGCATTAAGAAAAATTTTTACCCTACTGAGACTGGCTGGCTGATGTGAAACAAGGTGGTCTGAATAGCTGTTTTTTCCACCTCAAATAAATATTCAGAGTATTTACAGAAGCTCCAATCCTCCATCAATGATAGTCACAACAGACAGAGGGCACCTGTCTCCTTCTACATCACACCATACACCTCTAGCAAAGGAGGCCAATGCAGTGGCAGGACAGGGATGAGTGTCCATCACTTTACCAAAGCTGCATGCCTGCTGGGCAGAAGGTGATTATTTCTCTGGAGAGCACCCTTCACATGGAACCACCCCTTTCTTGCAGCCAAACAAATCTCAGTTCTTACGTGCTTAAAATAAACAGGCTTGCAGGGTCCTCCGTGAGTCAGACCCTAAATTAGCCAACTCATTAGAAAAGAAAATATTTCTGCAGTGGATGAGCACAGGAAACCCCCCAGTAACACTATTTTAACCAAGTACCTGTGGGCTACTGTACCTTGGGGTATGGAGGTGGGTTGGTAGGAGGGCTCAGAGAGCTGGTACGTTGGCAAAGTCGGCATGGCACTGGGTGGGAATCCTCCAGGGATCAGATGGTTGAAAGCCATCAGTTGGTTGGCTCCTGCCTGTTTCCTCCATCTGGCACGACGATTGCTAAACCAGACCTGCAAATGTTTTAAACATGAACATTTGATTTTTGCACATTAAGTACGGATGTATCAGAAAGAATGGCATTGCATTTCAAACATGCTCAGTGACTGAGATGAGAGATGCAGAAGATGCACACTGAACTCAGTACTCCTAGACAAAAGTTACCTTGGCACACATTTCCATGGTCCAACAGATTCAACACAGGAATTCTGATCCCTAGATTCCTCTCAAATTCAGCCTCTCCTGAGAAAAAAGAACTGTCTACTCTTTCAAGCTTTAGTGGTTTCAATCACTATCATTACTGTGCCAGATTTAATGACAAAGGGGAAACCTCTCCATTTAATCTAAGTGCCAGCCAAAGCTATTTCCTCTGTACTGTATTGTCTTTAAGTTGCTGACAAGTTAGTGGCATCACTTAATGCTCTGTTAGAAGGCGCGTGTAGTTATATATTGGGATAATACATTGCCCTAATGACCAACAGAACTTCAAGCTTTTAATTAGAAAAATACAAGGGCCATGCACAAAATACACAAATCCCTCCCAGCAAGTTTTCGTGTGTTCACATATGTACAAAACAGTAGGTCAGAACTTCAGTACTAGATTAGCATTTCAGAACCACTTTGAAATCCGTTCCCAGGACAGCACACCAACCAGATGGGGTTTGGATTTGTGGGACATTTTAGCTATAAATCTGCTTTTCTTCACATCATTTTCGGTTTGTGTTTTAAGCTTTCCAAGTCTTGGATAGTTCTTACTACATCCAAGATACAAAGAGGCAAGACATCACAAATGCAGACATAATAGGAGCTGCAAAGCACATGAATTGTTAATTTTGATATTATAACAATTCCACACATCACAAATTGGAAGGGCAGAAAGTGCAGGGGTGCCTGGAGAAGGGTCAGAGCAGACTCCTGATTACAGCTCTCAGCTCCATGGTGGAGCACTGACGGAAAGAATGGCTGGTTCAGGTAACAGAGACTGCACACATTTGTAAACAAGCAGCCAGCTGCTCATAATTCTACACCCTGAAGCAGCTGTGGTGCTCATCTATAGATACAATTCAGTAGATAAGACCTCAACTGAGTGTTAATACCTGATAAAGTAGATCTGCACAGCCTGTAAGGCAGCCTGGCCTGAAAGCCACTGAGACACGTTGGCTGATGAGCCACACATAGGTGTGTTTGTATACAATGGGCTCAGATCTGTAACCCGTGAGCAAGCAGCCCTTGCTGGCTTATGAATCAGGCATCACAGGCTGGGATTCTAAGTGTAACACCATTTATAAACCAGGAGCGGCCCTCACACTAGAGAGTAAGAACATTTTGGCCTACACTGTGGGCTTCTCCTCTGCTTGCTATTTCATGACAGGAGTGGTGGGACTCACTGGGCCATCTGGTTTCTGCCATAGGCCATCTGTCACCATGTAGTTTGTTCTGACTACATCCTCTTTTCAGAATGAGATGCTCAGTTCACACAGCTGTCTCCTCCTTTGGCTGCAACTCTACTACTCTACTCCTCAATTATACACACCCACTCCTGCTCAAGATCTAGGACAGAGGGATAGGTGGAGCCTCTGTTCCATGTCACAGATCCCTCTCTTGTTTTGCTGCACATACTAACCCCCGCTCTGTCTCCACGTGAACCATTTCTGAAAGCAGCTGGCAGGGACAAGGCACTGGGGTGGAGATGCAAAACCTGCAATGAGCAGTAGTTGAGGGTGGGTCTAGATTCAGCCTGTAGAGCAGCAAAAAGACCTTGCTAAAGATCCAAAGAACACTTAGAAAGGATAATGGAGGTCAAAGAGTGACCAAGGAACAGCAAACCCTTGTTGTAATTAGCTGACCCAGGTCATTAACTCTGGCTTTTTGCCTTGACACTCTCTCTTCTTCAGGTCAAGAGGGTTATCTCATGATCTCCAAGTGCTTTGGGAACACGAACTAGGCTAGGCTAGTGAATGGATTTCACTCAGGAAAGTGAGGTAACAAGATTTCGTTTTCTCTACAAATAAGCATTTGCCTTCAAACTCCAGATCTTGATTAAAATGAGTCAAAATCCCAAACTTTAATTCAGTAGTAAGCAATTTACATAAATGACAAGTTTTATTTTTTATTTACGGACAGATTTTTGGCTCATTTTGTAGATTTGCATTTTTTCCACAACTGCAGCTGTGTATTAGACATCTCTGAAAGGAGCACACTCAACGGTATCAAAAAGTCTGCAGCAGGCACACAATGGACATCCCTGCACAGAGCTTTGTGGGCACCCACCTGGAGCCCCATTATACTGAGTGGGACTCTGCAGGGGTGCAGAAACCTGGCTGGGCTGCACACAAACAAGGTTGTGTACTGCCACCTCAGTCCTGTGTGATTGGGATGTGCCAAATGAGTGCTACTTGATGGGCACTCGTGTCACATGGCACTGGCACAGTCCTCTGGCACTGGCCTCTTGCTTTCCCTGGTGGCAGGAAGGCAGATGGCACCTGACTAGCACCAGAGCTAGTCCAAAATTAACTCACCAAAACCCCTTGAACAAGTTCAAAACTGCAGAGAAAACCTTTCTGCCACTAATACCACACAAGTTCATCACTACAGAATGGCAGAGGCACATAAGAAAACAAAAATAAAAAAGCTACAAAATCAAGAAAAAGTTACTAAAAACTAAATAGCTGAAACCTAAATAACTGAAACCTAAATAACTGAAAGCTAAGTATTTTATTTAGATTTTACGTAATGCTTATTAAAATGAGTCAAATCCCACCCTTTATCCAGAAGCTTGAACAGAATTATGAATGCTGAATTCAGAACATATTCAGAATATGTTATTTTAACTGAAATAATTGGGGGTTTTAATAATAATATTTCCCTTAGACTACAGTCAGTTGCCTTGATCTATTTTGAGTCCAGATTTTTTTTTTCACTTCTTAAATCCTCGTGTATCATGTAAAATCCATGTACAATACTACCACTAAAGAAATCTTGAAAAACTTTGCTAATCTCAAGCCAAGACTTAAAAATAAATCCAGTCACCACAAGCCAGTGTGTCTGCTTAGAAACATATTGTAAAAACCTGGGAGAATATTTTATTTTGTTTATACATTTCCAATATGATTTAAATGCAATGTCCCCTTATGTGCAACAGATTTCAACTCCCACCAACATGACAAAATTCTCATCTTATGAGTGGCCTTTTCAAATCTAGCAGGTCCCCATAAGATGCTCCTTTCTCCCACAACATCCTTGTGAGAGGCACAATCACCTGGCTGCAAGGATGCTTCCAGTATAAAGCAGCCCCTGGAGGAGATCGCAAATATCATCCTGTGAGAAAGTGCCACCCTGCAGTGAGCACAACAGCAATCAAACTCTGAACTATCTAAAAATGGACAGAGGAAACACATCTTGGCTGAGGGACCCAAGCATTCAGAAACTATGTCTGCACAGAAGCCAAGTCACACTCACCGGAGTGAGTCTTGGACTCCTCAGTTCCTATGTCACTTTCAAAGATGGAATGTAAATGATCCAGATGATTTGGAAACAAACTTGAATCCCAATGTCTTGCCCATTAATAGTTTAAAAATAGACGTGAAGAGGATGAAATACAGAATAAAACAGGGGGAAAGCAGTGCTTTAAGTACTGGAGGCTCCAGTTTTCCAAGCACCTCGGACTGGACTGACCAAAAAAGAAATCACTCTGCCACAGAACATAAAAGCTGTATTTTGCACCAATGTAGATGGATAAGGTGAACTAATAGGTTTCTTCCATCTCTATTTCTTGATATTTGGATCCTGCCTCTTATTATCATTTTTCTTAACGCAGTTTGCAAGTGATCATGCCAATATCTTATTTTGTTGATCTCAACAGCATATTCTTTAGAAGATGCATTTATTCACTTGGGAACACACTAGTGTAATTAGCCTTGACATTTCAACAGTCTGATCATAAACACAGAGCACTCTATGTGCTTTTAAGGCAAAAAGATCTCTTATTCAACAGGGAAAAACATTCAAGATGCGAATGTTGCAAAAAACTCATGGATATTTTGTTATAGAAAGTCCTGACCATTGCAAGCACGACTGCCAGAAACACAAAAGTCGAGAGACTGATGTATTGTTAATGGCACTTCTAATTTTAGATGGATTCTAGATGGGGGGAGGGAGGAGTTGGTTTGGTTTTTCTTCATGATATTTTTCACTGTAACTGCCTCCCCCACCCTACTATTCCTCACCTCTCCCTTCCCACAAAATTCGTATGTTCAAAACAAAGTCTGACCATCCTGGAAGCCAGAGTCGGCAGATGTTCCACCGGGGAAAGAATGGGGGCTGTGCCAGAAGCAGCAGGGGTGCCTTGGGAAGAGGGGAGGCTGAAGAGGAAACTGCAAACAAAGCTGAGTTCCACCAGCCCAGGCAGAGCTGACCCTGCTACCTTTGCAAAAGATGGCAGCGTGACTGCTACAGACACCTTCAGGGGCTGCTCCTGCAGTCCCTACAGATGCCAGACCTCACTTACTTCAGCAGCCCTTCAAGGGCATGAACAGGAAATAAGTTTCTTATCATCCATTTTTGCAGTAGGGTGAGTTTCCATCCTGGCTCACCAAGGTATCAGTACTACGAGCTGCAGGGAGAGCACTGCCAGGGAGCAGCCATGGGATGAAGAAAGAGTAGAAACAGAATTGCTTTTTAGCTCAACCAGTTGAAAAATCAGCTTGACTGTGACATCTGCACACTCCCAGCCTCACAGGGATAAGGTCCACTGCATACAGATGCACACCATGTCCCCTCACAGCATCCCAAAGCCTGCTGAGAGCAGCCTGCCATGGCCACCAGAGGGAATGTCACAATGCTGAGGGTTCTCTGCCTGCAGAAGCCTGCTCTTTATGGCCATGGGAAGCGATGCTGTTCAGAATACTACAAGTTACCAGTGTGCTAGAAACCAGAGTTCTTTGAAAACATTTCAGGAGGAGGGAGGGAGGTGGGAATAAAAGGGAAAAGTATTCCAAACAAAACCCCAAAAAAAAAAAAAAAAAAAAAAAAAAAAAAAAAAAAAAAAAAAAAAAACCCCAAA
>JAYDZK010000016.1:17387815-17402251 GCA_034509185.1 Euphonia xanthogaster | reverse complement strand
GCCTGGGGCTCCCCGGGGTGCTCTCCGCCAGCCTGGGGCTCCCTGGGTGCTCTCTCCGCCAGCCTGGGGCTCCCTGGGGTGCTCTCTCCGCCAGCCTGGGGCTCCCTGGGGTGTTTATTCTGCCAGCCTGGGGCTCCCCAGGGTGCTCTCTCCGCCAGCCTGGAGCTCCCTGGGTGTTCTCTCTCTGCCAGCCTGGGGCTCCCCGGGGTGCTCTCTCTGCCAGCCTGGGGCTCCCTGGGCCTCACCGTGGCAGCAGTGGCTGCCGGCGCCCGTCTGATCCCCGCAGCCGTGCCGGCCGAGGCCAGGCGAGTGACCTCCTCGTGTTTGCTCGGGTGCAGGCAAGGGGAGTGCAGCGGGGCCGCCACCCCCACACAAACCCACAGCAAATGACAAATGACACTTTCTCTTTGTGATCTTTGGGATTTTTGTTGACTTATTTGGAGGCTTTTGTTGGGTCCTAAGAAATGGCCTGTGGCTGAGGCCTATTGGGCCGATTTCCACGCTCCATCTGTGGTATCCATCAGCGGGGCCTTTGCCCGCATTCAGGGCTCTGACACCTGCCTGGCAGGATGCGGGAGGCACAAAGGCGGCTGCCGCGGAGGCGGGGGCGCTGCGCCGGGGGGCTGGGGAGGGCAGCCGGGTGAAGGGGATGCACAGCAGGGGTTAATCCAGCTCCCCCTCCACAAACCTCCGCACCTGGAGGCGTCCCTCCAACACTGCCTCCTCCACCAGAGGTGAGGGGCTCAAACAGCCCTCCTCACACCGAGGGGGAATTAAGGAGGAAAGGGAGGGAGAGCGGCAGAGCTGCCCCAGGATGGGGGTGTCACAGGCACCCGAGGCGCTCCCCAAACGCACGTCTGGTGCCGGCTCCCCACCATGGCCAGGAGCAGCAGTAGGTGGCCAGTAGGGCATTCCTGCCTGCATCCTTGTTTGTGTTGGGATAGGCTTTCAGCAGCTGGCTTTTAACAGTCGACAAGATAGAAACACACCAAGCACCCTTTTCTTCCTCAAAATGAAGTCCACAGGAAGATAAAACAGCATCCTTCTCTCATGCTAACAGCCCCTCTCTCTCCTTCCCTCTCAGCAGTCCTGTTTAGGGGCAGGATCTTATATCCATACAAAATATAATGAAGGCTCTGGAGTACCTCCCTCCCTCCCAGCACATCAGCCCTTCGTTTCTCTGTGTTTGCCTGGGGTAACATGACGCCAGGCTTCCCCCTCTCCTCCTCCTCCTCCCAAAACCTCACTGTCACAGCAAGGAGCCATTAAAAAGAAAATACGCCCTGCCAGGTCTGTGCTAATCAAACCAGGACAAATAAACTCTGACACTCAACAACTCCCCGAGTGCCTGCAGCCCGGGGAGGAGACTACAGATTAGTTATGAATATGGCAGGCAGCAGGGGATGAGCTCAGGGGTCCCGAGTCACCCCACAGCCACCTGTGAGCTCTTTGGACGCAACTGAAGCTGTGTTTATCTAGGATAAAGCATGCTTCAAGGAACAGGAAAGCAGCCCTAAAGTTTAGGTTCTCCCCGCCAAAGCACTTTTGGGCAAGGTTACTGATACTCAGAGCTGCAATTTTACCCAATTCAACGTTCATTTTCTGTGCTTCAGCATCCGTGGGGTAAGAGGACAGAAGGGGGATTTGGACATCCAAAGTCTCACTCTATTAAGTCACAGCTCAGAGCTTGTTATCAACTGGACTCCTTTTCTTTGAGAGGAAAAATAAAATCAGATTTCAAGAAACAAAGAATGAAACAAGAAGCCACAAAAGATTTCTCAGATGGGTTTATGACAAAACATGCTAATGCTACTACATGCTTCTTTTTTCCTATTAAAAGTGAAAATTTAGGAAATCAGCAAATATATAAAGAAATTCTCAACCTTGCTAGAAAGCAGCAGAGTACCTGATATAAAGTGAAATACCCAAAAGTAGTAGAATTGCTTTTAACCAATTCTACTGGCATTTTGACTATGATATATCAAAGAAGGAGAAATGAAACCAAAAAGAAAGCCTCTGTTCTAGACAGGAATATCGCTCATCTAACAGGGATTAAGTCACACTTCAATTACTCCTTTGAAAACCGCTGCTATTTGTAAAGGGCATACTTACGAAAAAAAAATTGTAAATGACCTTAACTCCACAGGCACTCTAAAAAAAGTCTGCAGTGAGAGAATGAGAGAAATGTTGAGAAAATATGGTGCTACTTAAGTAAACTCGTTAAAAAGAGCAATTAATCCGTTGCTGGAATTGGAAAAGATCAAGCCCATATCCTGAGAGCTCTAAGCTGAAAAGTCAGCACAGAAAGGAAACAACCACCACAGCAGTGATAAAAGTGATCTGCTTGAGAAAAATGGATGGTATTTTTATTTCGTTTGGGCTGATTCACATAGAGAAATGTGCTTTGTACGGCAAAGTGAAAAGGAAAACAGTAGCTGCAGTAAAAGGAAAAGGCCAACAGTGACTTTTATTTACAATTACCAAGAGACAGGCTATTATTGACCATATGTGCCACAATCACCCTCCTTATCATGGGTTGGCCATCATGTCCACTGGGAGCTGTTAATGAACTGGGTAATTGAGCTGCTGACATGTGTTACCAAAACAAAACAATAGGAAGAAGAGACAAATGAACATTTTATTTGCCAATCAGAGTAGGTTCCGCTTTTCAGAGAACTGTGCCTAAGTAAGTGGCTGAATACATAAAACAGTGCATTGAAGGCAAGCAGATGCATGCACAATAATGGTTAACTGACAGCCTATGGCCCATCTGTGCTTAACATTTTGTTAAAGAAATTACTTGACTTGCTAAAGAGACAAATCATACAGCTGCCCCAAGTGCTGCATTATAAGAGATAAATCATTAGCTAAACTGTTTCATGCTTAAAATGACAATGCATATTAACAGTTATGCAGGGACATTTTGTCAGCACAGCTTGATGCAGTTATAAGTGACAAAAAATGTGACAGCTCATAGCTATTCAATGATTTCAACTTAGAAGAGAATGACAACACTGTGAAAACAATTTCACCGCATAAACAATAGACAATTCACGGGCTCTTCTTTTAAAAAAAATACATTAAATTTTTTTTGCAATGATGAAATAATATGGAAAAGAAAAAAAATGCACAGTGTCTAACTGTTCTGCACCATTAATCTGCTAGCATGTACTTCATTCAAAATCACAGAGCATCAAAAAGGAACACATTCCATTTTAAATATCAAAGACTGCATCGCCAGCACTAAGAATAAATGGCTAATTCTCAACTGTGCATGAAAGGATAAAGAATTTCTAGAGTGAAAGGAAGGGAAAAGGAAACGGCAAATACAACCACAAAAATCTCTTCTTATTCCCCCACCTCCTTTGCCAAAAAGAGATTTGCTTTGTTGATACAAGTAACGCTAAAGTACTTACCAGCTTTGCATGTGGGTCTGATCCCAACTTTCACTGCTGTAAGTTTGCACTGGGGGATTATTATTATTATAATTATTATTGTCAGTATTATAATTATTCTCATTCTCATTATTGACATTATTATTATTATTAACTCTTATTACTTACACTGAAAGCTAAGTATAAAGGGACTGCAGTTAGAACTTAGATCCTGTGTCCAGGGAGTACACACACACGTATCAAAAAAAAAAAAAAAAAGCCAAATAAATACTGTGATTTGCTAAAAGTCATGTAGGCTGTGAGAGGTTTCCCTGTGGTTTCAGAAGTTGGTATTTATATAAGGGTTAGCTCAGGTTTAACGACTAAATAAAATTTAAGTTGCTACAGTTTTCTCCACGAAGCCAAGACTTCCTCGCTGGCTGCGCAGAGTTTCCATTCCCTGGCCTCACAAGACCGCGGGCAGAGTCCAGCGAGCGGGAGCCGGCGCTGCGGGGACCCGGGCGCGCACCGAGCGCTGCGGCACCGAGCGCTCCCCCGGACCGTGCCCGGCCCGGCCGCCCCAGCGGCTCCGCAAAAGCGGCAAGACGCGGCAAAAGCGCAGCTCCTTGCTTTCTCTCCGGGAGCTCACCAGTGCCCACGTCTGGGGGTTTTTCCAGCCCTTCCCACAGGGACCATCCCTGGTAACGCTGAGAACGCGAGTACTGTATTTAAGTATTGCGGCATGTTGTCTGGTCACTTACGAATACTAGGATATTTCAAGGAAAAACTTCCAGAGGATTAAAGAACTTTACCTCCTAAATTAAAAAAAAAAAAAAGAAGGAAACTAAATAAACAAATCCAAATGAGGTTTTCTCCCAAGAAACTTAGGTATTTAGGTGATATTTTAATATGAGAGGGAGACTTAGGAGGAAAAGTGAGATCTCTCTTGCAGAAATCCCAGAACATATTAAGAAAGGATTGTTGTCATGAGTATCCTGGGAGATGGAATTCGTCAGCTGAGAAATTAAATAAAGCAAATGAAGGAGTCTCTGGATAAATAATGAGACTGTATTAGTGAGTTAAAGCACTGCAAATAATTGAGTTGTCAGCAATCTTTCAATTGTCTAAGGTGATGTGGATTTTTCAGAAGAAAAAAAAATCTATAAATTATATTTGCCTCAATCCTTTGCAACACCACCATACAAAAAGAACTCCAAAAGTTACATGAGCTGATCAAACTACTGAGCACACCAAGACAGGTTTACAAGTATTTTTCAACATCAGCTCTGTATTTCTTCACTGATTCCGCTTATAGTAGTGCTAAAACATTTTTGAAGAAAACAGAAACTGCCCAAATGGCTAAAGTACAAAAAAAAAAAAAAAAAGTAGAATGTTTTAATAAACTTCCTGTTTGTCTCAACTAGTTCTAGCACCTGAATTAATAACATTCTTGATTCAAAAAACCACTAGTAGAGCAAGCTGTTATAGATAGCTTCATCTCCATGTCATGATTACAGTCCTCAAAGTCTCAGTGGGAAATCAAGTTTATCATCTTTTCTTAAACCCACAGCTGCAGCCAGACCACCCCTCAAGCCACTTTTACCCACTACAGAGGTACACCAAGTATTATGACCATCTCTATTTATCGCTTTCAGGACTAGGAATGGCCAAAACATTTCCAGACAGTTTTTTTTTTCCTTAAACAGAAGGTTTTTGTCATTGAATACAACTCAATTTCCTCTAGAAATTACTTAACTCTGCAGGAGACACTTGTGAAAGAAAACTGAAAGTACTGACTTTTTTACCTCCACTTTTCAGATTTCAGTCAATAAAAACAGCTTATCTTATTCATCAAATATTGTTCCTATAATTGATTTCCAAAGACACTACCTACTCCTGCCAAATACTTATTTTCCAGCCAAAGCTGTTAGTAACTCTAGGTCACTTCCATCACAACTACATAAGAATTGGGGTGCTGACCTCAAAATCCATCATCTTCTGTCATGAAACCTGGTCCTACTGGGTATTGAGCCCTCCAGTCCCACTGGTCAAAGACAGCCGCTGCCTTTATGGTTGTTGCAGTGTTTGGGATAAAAGGACCCTACAACGGGATAGCAGCAGGGTGCTCAGTACCTCTTTGTGTTACTCCCTGTGGGGTTTCTCATTCCAGCCCCTACCTTGGGTGCCAGCATGGGGGGGTGCAGGTCTCTGTGCCCAAGACTCCCTGAAGCACACAATGCTCTTTCATTCATTACAGCGCCTGTGATGCTGTTACAGTAATTACCTTGAGTCCATCCAAGAACTGGCCACCTGCAGTATCCCTTGTTCCTCACCCTGTGAGGTTTGCACACCCATGAGCTCCTGGCATCATCCTTTAATTACATTTCCCAGGGACTGTCTTCTACCAACCTCACAAAAGCTATTGGAGCTCACAGATGTCACCTGACCAGAACACTGCCATAATATAGACACTAAACAAACACAAGAAAATAAAGCCCACACAGTGCTCTGAGGACATGGACCCTGGCTTGCTAATAATGAAGCAAGGTATACAGCTTGCTACCTATTCCAAAGAAACAGGGGGAGCTTCATTTCCAAAGAAAACTCACAATTTTTCAGTCCAATAAAACAAGCAGAACAAAGCCCTGCACTAGCTGACCTCAGAGCAGTCAGTGAAAGGGAGTGATGGGCTGTACTGGATTGCAGCCAACCCCACAGCACCTCTATAGCCTATATGGAAAATGTGCCTGCTGGGAGTCACTCTGGATCCAGTCTCTACACCACAGACATATGTAATTCTCTTACATTTGCTCTCATTTACTGCTTGTTGACAGATGCTGATAAATGTTCTTGAAAACCTGCAGGAAAGATGGTTGCTGGTGAATGCCTAATGGCAGAGATGTCAAAAATTATTTGACTAAATATACACATACTTAATATCACCAGCTTTGAAACCTCTACATATATTAACCAATTTATAACTGTCTCTCTGAATTATTAGCAGTCCCAAAACCTGAAAAAGTAACTCTGCACCAAATTTAGTGCAATAAAACACACTGGCTTCTCTTAAATATTCACCATCACATACAGCAGAAGTGGCAGGACGCCTGTTGATGAGCCCCGTAGGCTTTGCCTGGACACTAACATTACTGAACGTATTCTCACTCATTTCCTTTTTTTTTCCACTCCCACAGTGTCCTTACAACATAAGCATCCAGAACTTCAAGGACTTAAAATGATGTGATTGTCTAAATAGAGTATTTAAGTGATATATAAGGTACAAAACCACAACTCATTTGCTCCTTCCCATTCCCAAAGAGATTCTGAAGAACCTAGCTCTACATTCCCAGTATCAAATGCAAGCCACATTGTGTCAGTGGTCTTTGGATCCAGCCTCAAGACTCAGATGTAGCCCTCACCCACCCTCAGGCA
Organism: Euphonia xanthogaster; assembly: GCA_034509185.1. Taxonomy (NCBI): domain Eukaryota; kingdom Metazoa; phylum Chordata; class Aves; order Passeriformes; family Fringillidae; genus Euphonia; species Euphonia xanthogaster. Next base: position 17,395,445 of record JAYDZK010000016.1, on the reverse strand, counting down.
TCATGAATGCCCACACTCAGAAAACACAAGGTTTTTACATTAGTTCCTTTTACCCAAATGGGGAACCCAATGAAAATTCCTGTGGGTTTTTTTGGAGCATGAAGAGGAGCTCACTTTTTCATGATCTCCCACAGACTGAAAATCAATGGTTTCATTAAAACTGATTATTTTACCCTCCAGAAATAGGACAAATTCTCAAAGATAACAGTGAAAGTGGCCCCAGATCAGATTTGCAATATTTAAAATTGGGGGGGGGAAATTGCCAAAATACTGAGAGATGAATCCAGAAAAGCTGAAATGCCTAGTTTCTTAGCTACAGTCTTTCATCTCTGTAAAATCAGCTATCTTAAATTGTTAGGCTGTAGGGTTAATTGATAGCATCTATTTAAAGGTTCTCTCTGTTTCCCCAGAGGTCCTCAACATTTCAGAGGGAGATGATCTGGGAGAAGCTTCATGTCAGCTGTAAAAATCCTGGCTCCTGCTTCATCTTGCCTTTCAGTGTTCTGGCACCACTCAGAGTTCTTTTTTGCTTCCACTTGTACTCAGCTAAGAGCACCACAGCCTGCAAGCACTCTTATGTGCACTGCTGGGTACCCAGGAACATCACAAGTGAGAGTCCTAACCGCTCCATCACAAAACATGCAACGAGAGGGCTTTCTTAGGTGGGAATAGAAGTAGCCCTCCTTGTTTCTAATTTCTCCTGAAAGCATCATATTACAGCACATTCAAAACCAAGAGGGCTTCTCAAAAGCAGACTCTGCAGAGTGCTTGGCATTTTCTTGCCACCATATGAAAACCTAACAGGTCCTAAAATGGAAGCTTGAGTATCTTAACTTGTAAATCCAGACTGAAAGAGAAATAGCTCCGTGATGAATACTGGAAGAACACCAACCACTAACACAGAGCCTGCCTACCCTTCCTATGCAAACAAGGAGCATATATTTTGCTGGGCTTTTCTAGGAAGCTTAGAAAAGACAAGCATCCAAACCCAACTGAATTTCAGCAAAAATCGTGGTCTTTTTATTTGACAGAAAATTTTTAAAATGCTAATTTTTTCCTTCAATTCATACCCTATGGATTGTGAGATGTGATTCTCTGCCTGCTTTAGGTCAAACCCTGCTGAGAGCCACATCAAAGTGGTTAATACAGATTAGGAAGTCAAAACTTGGCCTGCAAGCCAGCCGGACAGAGCCCGAGGAGGGGCCTGACAGATGCCCCAGATGCGTCCAGGGGGAGGCTGCCAGAGTGAGCCCTGCACAATAGCAGAGAGACAGAAAAGAATAAAAGCTGCACACTGCCAGCCAGCCTCCTGTGTCTGCAAAGGAAAACCAGCATCAATGGAGAAACCAGCTCCTGGCAGCTTTTCTAAGTGGCTTCCTTTTTATTGTTAGACAAGCAGGACAGGGAGATCCAGGGTCCCAGGTCTAATCCTGCCCAAGGGGATCACAAAGCACAGAAACAAATGCAAGAGGGCTACCCTGGGAGGGTAGTGGACTTTTTGCCTTCATCTACTGTTGGCCAAGTAATCAGTGTTCTTCTGTGCCTGGTAGCATATAAATGTGCCTTTGGGCTCACAGTAGAAGCCTAGAACATTTGTTGTCTCAATAGACATCAAATGAGACAGGAATTCTAGAGGGGCTTTGCTACTGTAACAGCTTGCCATCACCTGCTGCAGTTTTTGGATACCAGTGAGCTGAAACCACTGCACATCATAGAGCTCAACAGCCTCCATCTTTGCTTAAAAGTCTAAACATGTCTGTGCACCTTCATGTGCTTACATCATTAGGTTCTTTTCACAGAGAAATCCCAATATCTGTGTTGGTACAGCTCCCAGCACAGTGGCAGTCCATGAGCAGGACTCCTGTTTACCATAGAAATACAAATAACAACAAGTGGCTGAATGACAGATGGCCTGGAAACATTTCTGATGTTTTCAGTGACAATTACCTATTCAGACACTCCAATCAGACTTTCCAAATCACAGCCTAAGGGCAGTTGCAAACAATATTTCACAAACAAACTTTGACCCAGGCTGTGTTCTGATGAACATCCACTTAATTCTAACATACATGATCACATATAAATGGATTAGCTGATATGTGCAGTGGATAATTTCACCGTGAATGCTCAGATTTGGGATCTTCAAAGAAGAGCCAGCATCTGTCATTAAAATTAAGTAGCAATCATGCTGTTCTGCTCAGGTACTAGAATTTGTATTGCCAAAATCCTTGCACTTTTTGAAAGTCGCCTTCAACTTGAAAATTGTTTTGCAAAATTCAAATATCCAGTTTCAGGTTTTTTGCCTGACTACTCAGGAAAAGAGTTTGCAAAAAGTGTTTCAATCCAAACAAAATCTCATCCAAGCTTCCATGCTTTGTTTTGCATTTTTAATCCCATATCACTTGGAATTATTCCTATACTATTCTATATAAGACACGAAACCACTAGATTAAGATTATTTTGATAGTTTCTAACCCAAGAAACCTAATTACAACCAGGGTCTGTGTAAGGAAGGGTCTAGACCATCTTCTCTCCAACTTGCAGCAAGTGGGACATCATTGCCTGCCTCTGAACAGTAACACATTTAACTGGGAAGACAAATATCAAGCATCATTGCCTCCAGGAATGCCATTGCATTGGAGACTTCAATTTTCATTATAATCTGGGACCATCAAGGTTCAGTAGGAGGTTTGTGATCTTTCTAAGCAAACCTGGATTTCGTTTTGAATAAAAAATGGGCCTATTTATGGTTTTGCATCAAAGTCATGTGAAATGTCTGGTTTTGCATGGATTCAATTAGAGACAAGCCTAAGGCACAAAAAGTTCAGATCCTGATCAGGATCCAGACCCACCCAAAGCTGAGGGACATTTAGACTAAGTGACTTGGTTCTTGTCCATCCCCGATTCCAGCACGAAAACCAGGTGGGACTCACTTTCAGCAAAGCCCTGGTCCTCCCCAGATTTTTGCCGCCTTGCTAGCTTGGCACGCATGCAGCAGCAGCAGGGTTCCTATGACTTCTGATGGGATCTGAAACCCATGAGACACTGAGTCCCTGCAAACCAAAACCGTGGCATCTTCCCAGCTCCCACAATTAAGCTTTAAGTCATAAGAAAAAAAGAAAAGCCAAATTAACAGCCCTATTGACAGTTTTATAGACCCCTGAGGGCTCTGCCTACATCCAAAGACAGTGGGGCTTTTCTAAATTAAAGTGAATTAGCAATCAAGTTCCTAAGAAGGATTCATTTATTAAATTAAGGGGTAGAATTCAAAACAATTTCAAAAGTAATCCCTTGGCCACAAATCATTCTCTGTACAGTGGGAAAATGGAACATTGTCATTCTGATGTTTGTCTTAATTGGCATTCAGTTGTTTTCCTCTTTTAAAGTAATTGTTTATTATTTTAGTGGGCACCATCTTGTAGTAAACTAATGCTGCCATAAACTTCATTAGGAACATGATAAACTCCTAATTTTGTCTGATAAACTCAAGTTACTCAGTTAATTTTTGCAACCAGAATTAGGGAGAAAGAATTAGAAGTGAATCTGATCCTGCCAAGACACTGAAGGAAGCAAGACTGCCACAGTCCTCCTTAGCCTTGGAGTTCATGAAGACACTGCACAAACATTTGGTTTTCTGAATTCTGTGCCACACGTACAGCATGATTTCAGGAGTCTGTTCCCATGACGCAGCTCACATTTTTTAGCAGAACTCTGTCAGGACCAGGCTCTAGCACAAAGTATTTTACAGAGTTTCAACTCTCAGTTTAGCAGAAAAGATATTCTCACAGAGTTAAAGTCAACGCCACAAGTTTCCTGAGAGCTTATATCAAACTCAATGCAGCTACCATTAGAAGTGATGACTTACTGACTCCCAAAATGCCATTCTCTTTAATATGATTTCCTGTGGTAACACACAATTCACTGGAAGGCCTTTGCACCTATTTAGGAACAGGCAGACTTTCAAATTAACTTCGGTGGAGCCATGACAGATTATAGCAGCAAAGGTTCAGCTGCTCTGCCTTTTGGGTATGTTTTCAATTGCTGTCATTTCATGCTTTCAGACCATGGTTGTAACTTGGTGAAAAAGGGAATATTTGCCCTTCTCTTCATTTTACATTTCTCCTTCCAAGCTTTCTCCCCCTCCTTCCCAATTCTGTGCTAGCAGGAAAAAAAAAACAAAATCTAGTTAAAGTCTTTTGTGAAAAATGGAAAGAGAGAAGGAATCATTTGTCTTCTAGAGGGAGAGGCATGTGGTCATGGCACTCACTCAGGATGCTTTAGAGTGGAGACCAACTGAACAGTCTAGGAACCAGTAGCTCCTTCTCTATTTCCACTCTTCAGAAGGTTCAGTGAGTGCTTGAAAAAAGACAGATTAGAAACCACCAAACAAAAACCCAACACACACCCCAAAATAAGCCACAAGCATCTGAGTTTGACTCTCCCACACTCTAAATACCCAGTAGAGTGTAGCTAAACAGATGAAGCAGAGGAACATGGAGGACCTAGAGAGGTCTGGTTACAGCTTTCACCACAGTGCCAGGGAATCGCATTCCCTTCCTAATGCAGAGACATGCCCTGCTCATAGCAGACAGGACAGGCACTTCCTCCCTTACTCCCAAACCAGGAATTCCATCTGGAGTCAAGAAACTTTTCCTAGCAAATATTATGTGCTCCCGCAAAAAAGTCAGTTTTTTCCAACTGCCAGGGTCCAACAGGAAAAGCATTTTGTCTAAAAAACATCAAAGTTTGACTGTTATAGCTCAAGGCTTTTTCTTAAGACTTTCCTTATATATTTTACCAACACAAAATTCAGAAAGATTTAATGAAAAACTTAATTAAGAGGCTGGGACTCTTCTGTTATAACTGCACTGAAGAGCAGCAAGCACATGACTGTTTTCCTGAGCATCCCAAGGCTTTCCATTTTGCTGATGTCTCTGGAGCTCAGGACTTTCCAGTGCTAACATGTGTACTAAATGCACAATTCAGGTCTACAATATTCACACTATACAAATAGAAGTCCAGCAGATAATCTCTTTTCTGTCACCTCTTGTCACACTGGTTCCCAGAAATACTCAGTTATCATTGCACATTATATTCCAATCGCCATTCAATGCAAACATAATGGGCTTTAGTGAACAGTCATATTTATTATTCCTATAACCATGCCATTCTCTTCCCATCCAAAGCATAAGCAAAGTTGCATCGTTCAAACACATCTATTTAGAAAGTCAGGCAAAGTGCCTCCTAAAGGCACCAGAATAACAGTTTTTAAAAGAACCATTTTCAATTTTTTCTTTTTTTTTTTCCTTTTTTTAGCTTGTTTCAATGGGAAGCATCTTAGCGTGGAACTAAAATAAGTCAACACCACTCAGCACAAAAGATTGCAAGGATTTTCTGCAGCATGGGCTTGTCAAAGCAAGTAGGCAGCCTTTGTGTGCTCCGGCACAGCAGGAGCATTCCTCCAGGTCTGAGTGGCGGAGCGCCCCCGGCCACGGCTGCCCTGGGCGCAGGGGTTCCCACACCCAAGGCGGTGGGAAGAGGAGAAAGCAGAGCTGCAGAAGTAGCGTTGTAAATGGGATGAACTGGTCAACACGCTTCTTAGGAAATCCATGGCTTCCAGGAAGGATCACGTGTAAAGATTTACAATACCTCCACATCAAAGGGTTTGACATTGGCTATACTGGTCCTTTCAAAAGAAAGACGTGTCTGTCCCCTATAGCATCAACTCTAACTCAGGCAAGAGTGCAAAGACATTGCTGAGAATCCTACATGTCCATATAAAAATAAAGTTTTATCTTTGGATTTAAAAAACAATTGAACAAAAAACACTACCAAGAGTAATTGAAATAAAATTCCTATTTCCCTTTGCTCCATTAAGGATGCTCAATTTAAGTCTTAGTCTTGCAAAATGTTCTGATAAATCACCAAGTTTTCACAGTTTTTCTGTTTTCCCTTTGCACCTTACACCAAGGCAGCTTTAAGGATAATGCTTGTGTTAGAAGCATGAATGGATGACCCTCCCATACACACTGACCCAAAGATAAACTTTGACCTGATGTTTGCTAATAACACTTCTTCTTAAGATGCCTTGTTTCTTTTATGAACTTCTGCTTGACTCTAGGATCTAGAAGCTGACACGCATTAATATACATCTCTGGGTGCCCTTTGACTTGGCCATCAAGACCCTTTGACCCCAGACTTGATTCCTAAACCCTGTCAATTGTTTCCAAGTGGAAAAAACTTATTTTCTAGTAATAATTAATTTTAGACATGTTTTATTAAGCATTTCTTGCCTCTTTTTTACTTGTTGTTATTTGAATTTGAGTACAATTGATGTTTTCTTCAATTAATGGGCTTCTAGAGCAAAAAAAAAAAAAAAACAAAAAACCAAACCTAAAGATACTCCTTTAGAGCTTAATCTTTTGTTTCCAAGCTTTGTAAAACTCCCAGTAATGCTCAAGCACTTGGACATTACAAAAACCTCCCCAGGAATGATAATATATTCTAAAAAGCCTCCTTTCGTGCTTTTCAGGTTAGTCTGTGTATTTCTGCAGCTTTGCATCTTTTTTCAGATGACTTTATGGCATTTTTCAGATGCAGTCCCACAACCATAAAAGCCAAAGGCAAAACCTCCATAGATTCCCATGTCAGCAGGATCCAGCCTTTTGGCTGAGGCACTCAGAACCACTTTCTAGCTAACACTTGGTGTTTTTAGACTTAATTCTTGGAAGAACTTTCAGAATCTACAGTAAAAAAACCAGATCCATTTATATTGACATCTATTCCTGCCCTCTGTACCCTCTGTTCTTGCAGCCATACACACACACTGTGCACTAAAAGGAGAGGCTGAGGAGTCCACCGCCAGCCCATCCCCGCCGGCACAGGGTGTGCTGCTGCTTCCTGGTACATTCAGAGTTGGAAATTTCTAATTCCTGGAATCATGTTACATTATGGCAGGAATTGCTGCACTTCTGCCTGGTTTACATCAGGCCTGAGAGACTGCACAAAGGGAATGAATGCTTTCCAGTGCTTAAATGATGTATCGAGTGCATGTTGTACACACAGCACTACAGCAACCAGCATCTGGGAAGGAGCACCAGCAAATAAAAGGCCTCCAGTCTCCAGGAGAAGCCCTGGGACACAGCAAATGAGGGGTTTTAGCAAAGCAAAGAGACTACCTGCTATTTTTGTTCAGAAAATGCAGTATAGCCTCATATTCTAAGAGCTGGCTCTGCTTCCTTGCTAGGCAAAAATATTTCCCAAAAGCTCTGAGAGAAAAGCAGCTTAAAATTAAGTTTTGCATTTATAAAGCTAAATCCACATTGCACAAACCTACACTCACTGAAGAAATCATAGATGGCACACATCAGGCACTTGCAACAACAAGGAAAAGCAGGCCCCAGTTAAATGGAAAAGATGCTTTGGTTCTACCTCTTGCTGCACAGCTAAACTAGACTTCAGTTTAGTTGGGTGGGGAAATAGCCCCCATAGTGGCTAGTGGGGAAAATAGATGAATTTTATGCTTTCAAGCATCCCACTACCCTCTGAGGGATTCATCCCAAGTGCCCACCACATCTTAGGTCACCTGACTGACAATCTGGAGTGGCTCAGGGCAGTGTGCAGCCTCAAA
>JAYDZK010000016.1:17381331-17387715 GCA_034509185.1 Euphonia xanthogaster | reverse complement strand
TGCAGCCTCAAAGCACCCTCGTCTCATGACAAAGAGGGCTCAGTCACACACAGCACCTAGGAAACTCTACCAGGCAAGCAGCAAAAAAATCAATGATTGGGGGTTTTATTAAACCCTTATGCATGTCTGAGAAGACCTAAAATGCTCTTTCCTCCTTCCAAAAGAGAACATACCCCAAACAATGTAGGGTTTGGAGTACTCTTTTCAGGATTTGGGGCTTGATGGCTCCCTTGGATCAAGCAATTGGACAGATTTCTGTAGGACAAAACCATGAGTAGAGACAACTGCAACCAAGAAAGAAAACCTGTTCCAAGCAAGGCCCTGGCTGCAGCACCTGTCCCACCACGGCATGTTCCAGCCAGGGCTCACTTGGTTTGAAACCAAAATCTAAGGAGGAAACAAAGTTCCCCAAAACTCATGCAAATGAGATTTGGGCAGATGTCCCAACTCTCCAAGTTTCCACAGAACAGGGTGTTCAAACCCCAAGGGGTTTGCTGTACGTTCAGATAATATGTCATGGGACTTCAGTGCTTTCTGGTTCCTTTTGTCAGCTCAGTTGACTCCATCCAGCCATCCTTCTTTTGCTCTGGTCATAACATGAAGACTACTGCTTCCTTTTGTAATCCTACCCTCCCAATTTTACCTTGGCAGAGCCCATTGAACTGGTATGCTATCCAGCAGGAGACAGAACCACCCCTCTGGAACATGCACTGACCCTCCTTGCCCTGGGCAAATACAGCTACTCCAGGGAGTGAGAACAGGGAACTTTCCATTTGCAGCAGAAGAATGAAGTCCAGATAATATTGGAAACAGCTAAAAGCAAAGGAGAGTGATGATGAGAACAGCCCACTAGCCAACTACACCTAACAGGACTGCCACAGATCCTGGTCCAAGTCCAGCTGGAGATACAGGCAAGGCAGCTTATACCAGCTCAGGCTCTATGCTCCTTGTAGAAATCCTCTCTATTTTCAGCTGATGAAATCATACTTTGTCCATCTTTCTATATTCAGAGGGATCCTTATGAAGCCTTATCCCTCCTGTAAGAGGAGAACCTTTTAAAACTGAACTAATATAATTCATGGCTTTGACTCCAATGAACTACAGATAAAACCCTATGGACATCAGGAGGGACCCATACAAAACAACGGTCATTGGTTCTGTACAGTTATTCCAGCTGGAATTCTTAGACAGTGAAGTGTTCACATGGTACCATTTTTTCTATTACTATAGAACTTCAAAACAGTGCTATGCCTAACATATACAAGAATTCCTCTTTTTTTCTGCTCCTAAAAAAGAAAATACAGTGGCCACTATAAAAGAAAAGATGATATTTCTTCTTGCATGATGGCAAAACCCTTCATACAAGCACAACCGCACTGAATAGCCTTTTAGATTATTTGTTAGACTGAAGTTCAAAGGAGGGTGCAATGTAGCCAGGAAAAAAAAATAGTCCCTCTGGTTAAAATTTAGCATGCAAGATCTCAACAAAAGTGATTTTTTTGACTGTGCCAATGCTTTTGTTTTCTCTACAACAGCAACAAAAAAAATATTTCTTCCTTCTCCTCCACAGTAAACCATTACCAGCTGTTGATGGAGTATTTTTTTAACATGCGTTAAGTCATATTGTATATTGTCCATTTCATGTGTGTGGAGCATTTTTTGCTACAAATCCTTTACCATGTTAAACCAAGTGTACCACCCAATCTTGCTACACAGCTTAGGGCTTGTGATCACAAGTGGGATCCCACCAAACAGGATCATGCTGGAGACTGAAGCTACATTTACACAAAGGTGGTCACAGCAGAACCCGCAAACTGATGCAAAACTGTGCAGTAGATTTAACCAGTACAAAGCAACAGCCACTCTTTCCAATTAAAATGCATTCACATTAAAAACAGACAGGAAAAAAAAAAGGATATATAAAATATCAAGACCAAAAAAGCACCTCTGAGATGCAAGTAACTCGGTAATGTTGCAAAACTTCACATATTTCAAGATGGTTCTCGCCACACACTTCTGCTCATGACTTACTATGCAATCTTCTGCATCATCTGGATCAAGCCCAGAACACTTTCTCACATTGCAAATTCATTATTATTTCCTTGTTTCAATAATTTGACAATTTAATGCAACTATGAAGATAAGTTCAGGAATCTCTTCTTACGCCCGGACTTTAAAATATGCCTGTTTATGGGCACATCCATTTGGGCAAATAAAATAAAATGCTTTTCATGTGCAAATTCGGGCCAGTGGAAAATCAAGCCCCATGGGGATAATTTAACCAACAATACCAAAAAAAATCGTGAGGCAAATGTGAAACTTTGTCCTTAATTTACCCTGTTAGGGCAAAATAAGGCAGGAATCTCATACCATGTGTGCTACATCGCTTAGGTAAAACAGCATATGCTAAGTTAGGAGAGTTGCTGTCTTGGCTCTTAATCTCATTGTTTATTGTGGTTTAAACTCTGACCCTTCACATTATGTGTGGTTTAAAACTATATTTGGAGGAAAGATCGAAAACGACGCTCCAAGGTCTGTAAATGTGTTTGTCTTTAAGGTTTGTTCCAGGGGAAACCATGCGTGTCTTCGCTCGCTCCATAAGCAAACCCTTACATGATTTTAAACATGCTAATGCTCACATTCTGCATCTCAGGTTAATCGAGAAGGGTTTTTTGTTGGTTTTCTACTAGCAGCTTGCCTACAATCCACCAACCCACCACTCTTTATGTATATATGTTGAATAATTATGAAGCTGTGAGTATTTATCACCTTTTCTGAGCTGTAAGCAGAAAGAAATACAATACTATTACTTCCAGCTACTGGCTTTCCCAAGATAATTAGGTAACACAGTGGACTGAAGCCTTGGTTAGCCCAATGCTGTTCAAGTTAAGTGATTGACATGCCTCTGTCTGGCTGCTCTATTAACTGTTTCATTTTGTTGCTATTTGCAGTTTGCTTGGCTAATACTTCGAACAAATACAGACTGTTTCTTTAGCCCCTTTTTTCTCTTTGACCTTCTCCTGCCCATTTTCTTTGAGTCACTTCAAACTGCCTTGAAAAGGCCTGTTGAATGTGCACAGTCCATCAGAGTCCCAGGTTCATCCCATTCCTTGCCCTGAATGCTCTACTTCAAAGATGGGCCGCATTCTTTAATTGCCCTTTGAATTAATATCAAAGGGTCACAATGCGAGTGCCAGAAGAGAAAGAGGCTTTAATGAAGCAAAGAGCTGCCATTCATTTGCAGATAAGCACGTTTTTATGCCTGACTGGTCACCATGGCTAAATGCTGGGTGAAGAGGAGGCAGGGCAGGCAGTGAGGCTTTTACTTAAGTGGTGATTAGTTCAAACAAACAAGAGTAAACAAATAAAAAACAACGCAAACATCCCCACAACAGAAAATAAGTTAATATGGCTGAATGTGTTAAAAAAGCATCAACATCCCATTGTGTTCTTAAGGCCTTAACCCTTGGCAAAATGCTGGGGTCCAGCTCAGCCTCTGCTTGCTTCCCTTACGCTCCACAAAAAACACTTTGGGGTTTAAACTTTCACCCTTAGACTCAGACCAAAGAAACAAATAGCTTTAATATGTTTTTTTCCAGGGTTACAAAGAAAAGGAATCAGCAAGTTAACTTTGCTTATTTTTTTTTCTGAGACAAAGCACTTTCAGTAGTTTGCATTTTAGTGCCTAGGGAATAAAAAAGTCTTTACTTAAATTATTACTGATTTACATTTTCCTAATTAATTCAGTACTGTGTTAAAATGTGTGGCTGTTCAACTTTCTTAATTGCCTAAAGGTCTCGAATATTTTGTTTTAAATTACAATACTTGGGGATTTTGTCAGGTTGACTTGATAAGTTTTGATTATTTGAGACTTAGGAAGCTGCACTAGGAAAACTTATTGAACTTCTTAATTCTGTCTGTGAAGTCTTCTATCTCTTTAAAATAGCAAGAATATAAAATTGAAATGAGAAGCTTCAACATAAAATATAATGTAATATAATTACAGCCACAATGCAAGTACACCGAAACAAGTTCCCAGGTGTCCTCTTTATAAATTCTGACTTATTATTTATAGACTCAGACTTCTCCTTACACAGAAATAATTTACTTAACAAATACAAGGTTGTTTCCTTGCAGAAGAATTACTCCCCCATGAAAGAGGATTAGCTATACTCATAACAGTGTAAAAGTGACTTACGAGTGCATTCACACCAGGAATTGTGCTGGTATCTCCCATAACTAAGAAGGTTGTAGAAGTACAAACAACCTGGAAAAACAGACCACATTTTTAGCCTCACTTCTTCAAAAAGTTTTTTTCATTAATATTGCCTCCACTCAAGCCTAATTCTGTGTGCAACCTCTCACAAGACTTTCCCTCACCAACACTTCCTGGGATTTTTTTTTTTTTACTCCTCCACTCCTACCCTACCCCTGGCTTGCTTAGCAAGAGTGTTCATCACCCCAACCCTGGATCGGAATCTTTCTTACTCACCAGAACGTGGAGAACTTTGACCTTAAACATCCAGCTGGAAACTCAGCACTGACCAACTCTGGAAAAGCATCTTGCATTTATGAAGGGAAAGAGAAGCAGCACAGTAATGAAAAACATGCAACAGAAGAAAAGGTCTCAGCTGCAGAAGAGGGACAGAAGAGACTTGGAGGTTTCACTGCCAGCTCCAGCATGGTTAAACTGCTCTTTTTTTGGAACACAAAGCCATATGTGGAGCAGCCTGCTAGAAAACTGCTGAACTGCACTGCATTAAATTAATGGTACTATTGAAATTTGGATGGGTTTTTTTGAGCTACCCTGGTCTGCAATCTTGCTTTAACATCAGTCAAGACCCTCAAAACTCTGGATTAACTCAGAGATTTATTTCATTTAACATTAAACAACACTTCTGCAGTGCTCCTCTAACACCTGATGCTCTTCTGTTTCAGAAGTGTTATATTTTCTAACACATTTTTCAAAATATATTAGCTAATTTATTTTCCCTATATTTTCCATACTTCACATCATTAATTTCATTCTGCTTCATATATTCACAGGCAGCTCTGTACATTAGGCTAGATTACACTGTTAGCTACCGACATAAAACATTCTGCCCCACTTGAATTCCTCTTCTAGAAATCACAGCCTTGGAAGGGCGCTGGCAGTAAAACTGTGTCACAGTACATTTAGAAATAATCATTTTTATGCCACCTCCACTCGTAGAACAGCAATGTTTCCCAGCTGCAGAGCACTTCAGAGCAAGGCTGTGGGTGCAGTTGGGGACAACAAGTTGTGCAGCAGCCTGACACATGGCAGGAGCTCAGGGCTGGAGATGGAAAAGCTGTTCCCAAGGGTTGTTCCAGGCTGAGGGACTGCTCAGCCGGCTCCCAGCACTGGACCATGCACCCAGCAGCCTTCTCCATGCCACAGCCCCACAGAAGGCAGAGCAGCAGCCCAGCCAGGCGCCAGCAGGTTGGTTTAATTCACAAGGCAAGGGTGAGGCTCAGATACAGAGCAGGGGCTCCCAAGGGGCACAGCCCCAGCCTTGCCACCAGAAGGGATGAGGGATCTCACCTATGACAGACACTAGGGTGCAATTACAGGAGCTGAGACCTGCATTTTGACCCTCATCAGGTCACACACACACCAATTGCCACAACTATTACATTACTGAAACAAGCACCAAACACACAGACTGTCCTCTCTTAACTAGCAGTACCACGGGGTTTACAGCCTGTAGAGATCTTTGATACCAACTGCTCTTATTCATTATACACAGTCTAGAAATATAATTCCTGACTAATAACGTACAAATTACACATGCAAAGCTATAGCACAAGTCTCCAACAAGAATACATAAACTTTCCATTTGGAACATGTTAAGAATCAACCCAATAAAACAAAACAAGCAGCTTAGATGCTTTCCATCTTTCAAATTTTGGTAAATTGCTTTAGCCTTATACATTAACCCCCCCCCCCCCAACACTAAATCTGGGGAAAAATTTATTTCCCTATTAAATTTATTCTTTATTTTGTCCCATCTGTCACTCCAGTCTCCATCACTATATCAAACATACACAGTGTTATGATAATAGCAGTTCTAGAATAGCCTAATGCTGGGCAAACCAGAAAAATATTAGTCAAGCCATCTTACATATTCACTACCATAAAAACAGATAAATCGCTACATTTTGTGAAGCAAAGGGACCATTGATTATTGTCATTATCATTATTGAATTATCAAGAACCACCATAAAATTTGAAACATAAGCAAATGGATTTGTTTTGTATTACATCAGTTCTTTGCTGATACAAAGCAGAACAGAGCCATTCATAGAGACAAACCACTTCACACTGGACAGGGGCATGCACACAACCAGCCCTGCTCCCCTGCA
>JAYDZK010000016.1:17363831-17376331 GCA_034509185.1 Euphonia xanthogaster | reverse complement strand
ACATAGCAACTACAGAAATACACAGGAAAAAGGAGATAATGGCTGAATCTACAGGGACTGAAGCTGATGCTGAGCTCCTCACCCAGCTCTCCTCCCCATGCAATCAAGGGCAGAGACAGATAAAGCCCAAACATTTCCTGAATATTTGTGTAACAGAAACTTGTCAGACAAATTTTCAAGTTTGTATTCTATTTTGATATCGTTAAGAGATTTATTCTGCAAGTGCCTGTGGCACTCCACAACTGATAAACATCTGATGAAAAGTGGCAGCAAAATAAGAATTACTCCTTGTCCTTAACTTTCCCCATCTCAATCTTTAGCAAACAGAGACTGCTTTAAATTTGGAGGAGGAATAGGGTAAAAATAACACCCTGAATTTATCTAGAATTTTTCCAGCAGGGAAGTCAAAGGACATTTATTTTTTTATAAAAAACAAGCACTTTGGAGATGGGACTACAGAGATATTATCATGGTCAAAAATGTTCCATTCACATTGAAAGAGTCCAAAATTGTTCCAGGAAAGCAGGAACCAAATTCTTTCATTTCCCAAATATGTTTTAAGCTCTGTACAGCTGATGCAAAACAAGGACTATTACCTATAATGGTCTAAGGCTGTCAGCTCACAACACGACAAAAATCCAAAATGCTCCTCTTTCCCTTACTTTTGAAAAACTAAAATCCTGCTGACAGCACTCTACCAAATTCAATTCTATTGTCCTGTTTTCATCTCTAAATACTATTTCTTCTTTCACCCTTTTCCTGAAATGAAAGCTAAAATTCAATGTAAGTGAATGTTCATATATTTAATTTTCAGGGAGTTAGATGGCATTGGGTTATGCTGAAAGCAAAAAAAAAAATAATAAATGGTTTCAGGATTGCACATTTGAAATGTATTACAAAGTCCCATTGTTTCAAATGACCATTTTCCCCAACTGCATGTCTTCATTGAGTGAAACACCCTTTTGCTTTGCTAAATGAAATTTTCTCAGCAGTGAAGCTGAACTCACCTGGAATCATTAATGCAGTGGGAACCCATCTTTTTTTCACTTAAAGAATTTTTTCTCAGTATGTGTGCAAACACTTATACAGAAAATTTAAGCCAGCCAACGCTAATCTGGCTTTTCTGCCACCTTCCACTGCTGGCTTCAAAGCAGCTCATAGACTGTGTCTAGATAAGCCATGCAATGCACTCCTAGAGAACATCACAACTGCTGCTGCTGTGGGCAAATCATTTATTTTGAACCTAACCTTCAGAGAAACCCTATTTCCTTCAAACAGCCTGAGTGAAGCCAAGGATGCCTGAGCACGTAAGGCAGGCTCCAGCCAAGAGACAGAGCATGCAAACAGAGATCTTCCACATCATCCCAAAGACTTATTTTCCGTTCTTGCAGCCATCAACTCAAACACACCATGAAACAGTTACTGGAACACAGTATTGCCAGCTTGCTCATAATTACTGGTTCTTCTTCCCTTCCTTATGCATAGCTAAATGAATGAGGGCTGTCATGGAAAGGGACTCAAATGTTAAGTTTGGCAGAGCTGGATGATCAGGATAGGAACACAGAGAAAACACACAAAAACCCCAGAGCCTCATCTTTGCAGCAGTGAAGTCCCAAATCCAGGCTTGCACCACAAACACTTTGAGAACGTCCTACGTGGCCCTTCCCTGAACCTCAGAAAAACTGCTACAAATTTCCTGAGAAAGGACAGCCAGCACTCTGCTCCCACAGCTTTGCTTGGGCCCTGGCTCTGTGGCAGCACAAGTGGCACCCAGGGATGCTCACACACTGCTCATGGCCAGGGGCTGGCAGAGGGGTCACCCACTCACCTGGGCAAGCATTTCTCAGATGTTAGAGACAAGATGCTGCAGGGTTTCTTTTGTCACAGAAGGGGCCTGGCCTTCCCTGCCCCACCCCCCAGAAAGTGAACAGCACTGTGTGCATCAGCAGGAGCATCAGCCCTGTTTGGGCTTGCAGTACAGACTGCTCTGCTTGGTGCTCCTGGGAACTCAAAAGAGCTGCTTCCTCCATCAGACATCCTCTGGTTTCTCTGTTGTGTCTCTGCCTGTAACAAAGACTGATGTGACACACAGAGACCTCTAAAGCAGTGCCTCTGAGCACAGCCTCACAGGCAGCACTAAAACTGCTCCTTAAACCCATTTTAAAAGGAGATAAATAGCTCTAGACTGCAGTATTCAACATAAATAAATTTCCAACCAAAATTAAGTATTTTAAAATTCATAAAATGAAATTATTAGGTCAAGTTGAAGAGATTTCTCTGGATGCTATTTGGAGTTTCCCATATTAGAGAAGCATCTCCTTTACCAACCCTGACACTCTCCATAGAGACACAGAAGTCATGCCTCCATGTCTTCCTGCAGACGTGAAGCTCAGTTGCTGTTTTAATGCACAGCAGTTATACCCTTGGACCACTCATGTTAAAACACATTGGGGCTGTTTTTCCACCTTAAAGGCAAATTACAGTGTATCAATAATGAGTGGTTTTGGAGGCAGAGAAATGGATCATCTTCCCCCTCCATCTGGCATGGTGCCTTTCCAGCAAGGCAGAACTGGAACTTGAGACCTCTTATGAATAAGCAATAAAAAACTCATGAAATGGGATGGTTTAGCAACTTCCAGAAAGGCAAATCTGGAGACAGAAATGGCTGAGGCTGGGTACCTCAGTTTGCACATGATTTACTGCAGCAGGAAAGCTCCAGCTCCCAGCACAAGCAGCTCTCCCCATCTTACCTCAAGAGAAACCTGTCTGGAAAAAAGGAGCCTAGCAAGTGTTCACATTGGCCTTTGAAGCTCTTCCTTGGCTGACTGATGCTCATCCATACATAACTGGAAGAAAAGACTTCCATTGTGCAGCTCTTTACTCCAAGTGTATTATTCTCCAGACAAAAGCTTTTGAGTCTTAACTTTTAAACACATCTCTCTTTAGAGTGCACTGTTTCTAACCCATAAAATCTTTTTCTGTTCTTTAAAAAAAAATTTTAAAATAGCTAGCTTTCTACCCCTAAGGCAATCTACTCTGCTTGTTAGTTTATTGCAAAAGGATGCCACAGAGCAGCCAGCAACAGAACAGCCAGCTCTCATTCCCAGAAATACAAGATTTTTCCTCAGCACTGTCTCCCATGGCTCACCCAGGCCAGCTTTAAACATGAAATACAGGCATTGTAGGAACTCCCTGGTTTTAGAGGAGAGCTGGTGAATAATCACCCTACTGAAAACATCTCCAACATCTGGCAACTTGCTGCTATTTGCAGGGTCTGAGCGCTGGGTCAGGCAGGGATGCAGGAGCAGGGCAGGGGGTTAAGCAATGAACATGCTCAGCACCTGCTTGCTCTCTGCCTGATTCTAATCAGTATTCCCCTCTCATGCCCAGGAATGCTAGAATTCCTCCGTTTCCTCAGAAAAACTCAAAACTTTTTCTGCCTCAAGGAAAGGAGGGGGGGGGGGAAGAAAAAACAAAGAGAGAGACGGGAAAAAAAACCTTTCTGTTTAGGGTCGGACCAAATTTCTTTAAAGACAATGCAAGTCTCACTATTAAATTCAATAGGCCTTTTTTCAGATTTATGAGCAATCTCACATGCTTGACACTATTAATTAGAGGAATTAGTGGTGCTAAGAAAGAAGAAAAACACACAAAATCAACCTATAAATTTACTGTTTAAGTAATAGACTGTAACAATACAATTTTCCTTGAAATTTTAGAAATCAGTAAAAAATATTTGTTTCACCAACTCTAGAAACCAAATCTTGCCTTACTGCAAGTTGTACTGCAGTTTTTAGATTTAAAACTTTTCGTTGTTTAAGGCCTGTTGACAAGTTTAAGCCAGTCTATCAATTGCAACTGGCTCCCGGGTTTTTTTGTCCCATAACTTCATGTCCAAGTTGCTGGACTATTTCTCTTTGCCAACAATAAGGTTTATAAAATAAATTACAGATATCATTTAATAAAAGTTTAAAATCACACCCAAGTAGTTTATCTCTAGTCAGCCTGTGTAGCACAAAATCCCACCACTGAGAGATGCATTCTCTTGCATAGGAATGGAAAGCTACAGTTTTAAACTATAAGTACTGGCAATGTACAACAAAAGAATGCTTAGAGCACAATTGTTGTCTCCTTTTTCTGCTCAGTACATGTTTCTGTTTTAACAAGTACAACAGTAAGAAATAAATAAAATTTAAAAAGAAGGAAAAATGTTTTAACAGTTATCCAGCAAATACTTTTAGTAAATGCAAGAGCAGTTGTAGAAGAGAAACCAGTGCAAGACCTGGGTGCCCAGTCACAACCACATAAATTTCAAAAAGCAATGAATACTTTCTTAGAACCAATGATTTGTCATACATATTATTGAATAGATTTTTCACACCACATATTTGAGAGAATTGCAGGGTATTCATGGGACACTCAGCAAAACCAGCAAAAAATATGTATCAATTCCTGCTGTACTCCAGTAAACACATGGTGGTTCAGAGCCTCAGTGTAAATTGAGGTAGCACTTCTAGATTGTTGGACTTAATCCCAGACCACACTAGCTACTGATCTGCTTTAGCTTTAAAAAATAGTAATAAAACTACTGAAAATAAAAGTGCAGAGTGTTTACCACCTCACCAAAGCACACCCCTGCTGCTCTGTGCATCTGGTGAGTTAAGTGGTTCATACCATGGGCCACTGCACCAGAGGGGACCCACTGCCCCCTCTACAAACAACCCCTGGTGTTCCCCAACTCTGCAAACCCCAAAGTTGAAAGCCCAACTGCCTTTCCAAGGACAGGCTGCAATCCTATCTAGCCACAAACATTCATTCTAAAGCATCATTCCAGCTGGATTTGCAGCTTCAGCAGATGAATGATGACAGCTGAACCTATGGAACACTTTTGATTCCTGGACACCAGACATTTGGAAAGACCATTGAGGGAGGAAAACATCATTGGTCCCATTTCCTAAAAAGAAAAAAAAAAAAAGCGAACCAAAACACAGGAAAAAAAAAAAAAAAAACCAAAAAGAAAAAAACACCACAGATACAAGGAGCAAATTTAACCACAAGGACCAAGAGACCAGTAAGAGGGAAGGAGGAGCAAGCAGTCCTATCTCAGCTGGCTCCAGGCACAAGCAAGGCAGAAAGTCACTGCAAGAAACACAGAGCAAAAATTGTACCAACCCCAACCAGCTCCCCGGCAAACTAAAGCCAACTCTTCCAGCAGCAATTCTGCCATAACCACGTTTTCCTTGTTTGTTTGTATAGGGATATCACTTACTTACAGGCACATTAATCACTAAGATCACTCCTTCCTACTCAAAAGGGGTATCAAACAAGATCCCTTAGCCCAATTCAGAGACACAGAACCACACTCACCACATCCCAGTCAGAAGTCAAAGCCTACGGAAAGATGGGCTGGGCAGCCCCTTTTCCACAGCAGCAAACCAGCAGCAGCTGTGCAGGGGTGGGAGCAAGCCCTTCAGCCCAAATCCCAGGGACCTGAGGCCAGCAGCTGAATGTCACCAAGTGCAAAGCCCCACCTGCAAAGCACCACTGTGATCCCCCTGTCTGCACCTCGAGAGCACAACGGTCCTGTGCAAGCTTTAAACCTCACAATAAATATTTAAAAATCACTTGCAAGCTTCCCAGAAGAAAAGGGCAGAGTCAGGAGCTGCCTGGGCTGGAAGCAGGGCAGCCCCAGCTCCCACCTGGGCTGGGAGCCAGCCCTGCACCCAGCTCTCAGTTGCAGGGACTCTGCTCACTGCTTCAGCTCACACTCAGAGAAGCACAATGGCTCTTTCAGCCAAAGGATCTGGCCCTGAAAAGGGGCCCAAGGCACCCAAAGGGCACAGCACTCCATAGAAACCCCGAGGCTGCAACAGGAGGAGCAACACAGAAATGCATCCAAAGGGGTTCCCCCTTTGCCATTCTGGAAAGGCACTGCTGCACAGGCCCTCCCTGTGCTACCAGCAGCCAAGCATTTAGCACCAGCTGGCCTATTTCTTTAATAGGGGTCACTTTTCTGCATGGTGGCACTCAAGAATAGGAACAGGTGAGATTCCCCCTACAATTTCATCACCTGGAGGATCTTTTCCCCCCTCATAACACTTTTCTAGGGTGTTTTATTTATAACTATCATTACCAAAATTCAGATACTAGCTATAGTTATGATTTTTTAATATTCACTTTAAATTTCTGTCTCTGATTTAGTCTTCCAGGGCTGAAAATTCTGCTTCTGATATCAGATTAACAGAAATATTTATGTCATCAATCATCACTCCACTTTTTGACTGCCAATACAGGAGAAGCACAGTAACAGTGAATTCTGATTTAAGTTCTTCCTTGACTAAGTGGCCTCTTACAGCCTGGGGACAAACCCTCTTTAGACCCATCATAGTATAAGATTTGACAACCATTCAAATTACATGGTGTCCTTCCAAAAATTTCATTTGTTGTGTCAACTGGGACCAAGGATAGGAATGTTGCATATGGGGACAGAGTGTGCCTCCCCTCCTGATACCCTTCAGCCAGGGAGGAGCCAGAAATCAGAGGGAGCAGCACTGCCTCCCACTCTGCCAGGACTGATGGAGCAGATTGGTTACAGAGCTCCTTACAGCAGAGAGCTGGGGGGGTTGTTTGCTTTTTTTTTTTTTTTTTTTTTTGCTAAATCATATGTTAGAAAAATTTAGTGCCATTCTCTAAAGCAGCTTTTTCTAATTTGCTCTGCTTGCAGCATTTTAGCTATGCTTACTGGCTGTGTCAGGTCTCTACCAGCAGAAATAGATGTTTAGCACTATAAGGTCATGCTAAGTCTGAGAAAGTGAAGGTATTCCCTCAAATCTGGAATGTGATTAAACTTTTATGCAGGGCCAAATTCAATGCTAAGTAACCTGCACAGCCCTGCTGAGAGCACAGGACTGTTCTGATGTAAATGCCAATACCATTTAGTCTCAAGAAACTTTTAAAACATAGAAATAACAAAAAGACTGAAAATATGTCTGCTGTGTGCAGCCATTTTGCATTTCCACCAGGACATGAGAGCATCCTGAGACCCTGCAGTGCTTCTGGCTGCTTCAGCCCCTGCCCCAGTGCACACAACACGCAGCTCACACCAGTCTCAGAGCTGTTCAGAAGAGATGGACAAGCAGTTAGCTTTAAGGGGTTTTCAAAAGACAACACTGTATTTGTTGGAAAACAAGTTGTGGGTACTAAAGCAACAGGGGTTTGTGTGGTTTTCTATGTAGCTGCCAAATATTCAAGCATTTTTGCTTGAGCCTGTTGATTTGAAAGAGAGCAGGTCAAATCAACTGTGCTAAAGCAGGGATGAACCCACAGGGCTTTTTCCTAACTGTGACATCTATTGTATAATCTTCTAAATAGATTCCTGAATGTTTTCTTCCATTATTTTCCAGTTCCACAGACAAAGAACACAGTCAAGTCATATACCATACGGGGAATAGCCACCACACGCAGCAACGGAGGTACACACCATGCCTTTCTCTGCACTGCATGGCTCAAAAGTCTACAGAAAAAAATTAGCAGATCTCCATCTATAACATCACACCATAAAGATTTGATGACTGCTCACTTAAACCATCACACTTAGCTAGTAGTTGTTTGGAAGCATCTCCTCTTCTATGTAAATACTGACAATTTAACTCAGTGTTCACTCACACGACAGCACCAGTTCACCATCTGCAGTGGAGTTACTTGATTTATCCCTTGGTAAATGGAATTCCAGAGATTTTTAAATTTTTTTTCAAAATCTCTACTTCTCAAGATTTCATTGGGAAACAGTGTATTTCACTTCCCATTTTCTTTAGCTGAATAATTTCCACCTCCTTTTTTTCTTTTAAAACACCTTCCTTCTGAAAAGAACTTATTTTGCTGTTTGTGAAACCAGCTGAGTCCCGACTTGCAGCTAGTTCTGTGCAAGCTTTTTCTCAGCACTCAGCCTGACAGGAGGGGCTGGGTAGGTGTCAGAGTATTTACTGGGGCACAGATCCTCCCACCCCACGCTCTGACCCTTCAGCACTTCACACCAGATCAAACAGCCAGCCCTTAGGTCAAAATGAAAAGGAAGTCCTGCCACACCATCTTTAGTAAAAACGGATTTTCTGTGGAAATATTCCCTGCTGCTTGCTAGCCTGGTTTCTGTAAAGCCTGCCCGTACTCGTCTCCATCCTCTCTGGGACAGTAAAAAACAGAGATGAAAACCAGTTTTAAGTACAATTTGGTTACACTGAGTATGGTTGGTGCTACTGCCTCGCAGGGGGTAGATGGGTTACATTTTTAACAAAGTGCAGGGTAATTTTGCCAAAAGAGCTGTGGTTGCTATTGCTTTTGCAGGCTAGTAGTGGAAGAGATTCTGATTATATTGGCATGAACAGTCCTGCTCATTTAAGTAAGGTGAATAAGATTTGACAGGGGCTGAATAAGCTGTCTGCTTGCAGAATTGTCAGCCACAGACAGTTTATTCCTCATATTATTCAAAGCACAGCCATCTATGTGACAATACATCTGATAAAGAAATTACTGCATAGTCATTTTTAGATCAGACATCCAACACGAGGCATATCATAAATATAAAAATCCTTAAAACTGGTCCTTATATGGGCTTGTGCATGATATAAACATTGATCATGTTTGGCAGAAAGTCTACAACCAGGCAAATATCTGTTAAACAAAACCCAAAAGGTAGCATGGATTTCACTGTGCTCACCACAGCTCTCTATGGAAAAAAGATGAGTTCACAGACTTTGAGGAAATTTGTATCTAAAATGCTTTCAAAGAGTAGTAGCTCTTACTCTGGGACAAAATGTCTCCTAAAGTAGCTGAGCACTTGCAAAGCATGCACGGACTGATATTTTAATCAGCAGTATCCAGACAGAATGGAAGCAAAATGTACTTAAGAAAGGGAATGAGAAAATTATTTAAAAATTTGTCTTATCCTTTACTCTGCTATTTTTCACAACAGCAGAGGAAACCCACCCACCCACCTAAAAATGCAATGCCAGGAGAGGCTTTCTGGTTTCACCACGCTTCTTACTACTGTTTGTGAAGCTAAATTCACAAACTGTGTCTGGGGGATGCAGTGGGACCTGGGTCTAACACCCCCATACCTCACAATTCAGATAAAAACTCACATCATAATAACAAGAAAACACATCCAGATTGCACAGCCTCTTCTACTGAGGATGTGGTGGGACACATTTTACTGTCTCTGAAATAAATATAGCTTTCTGCCATGCAACAAGGAACTGATTGTTCTCAAGGGCTCTTGCTTGTTTTTCTGCGCAGCCTCGTCAATCCAACTTCCCTTTTTCTGGGAGAAGGCACAGCACAACTATTCTAGCTGAGGCAAGTAGGGGCCATAAAATCCAAACTGAAGAAAATGACCAAACAAATGTTGCAAGCTTGTTTGTGTCCCCTATATTCTGAGAGCCCTGTCTGGAGAATGGGCTGGCTTCTCAAGCTCCCTTTCTTTTATTGGCAGCCCTGGACTATTTATCCTGTGTGATTTGGTATACGAAGACAACTTTTTTTTTTTCCCCTTTAGACTACACTCATCAAAAAGATTACATGCAACAAAAATAGTTTTAGTAAAATTCAGTTAAGTACATTGTCTTTTACCTGCTACAATAGTAACATTTCAATGCGCTGTATGCTAAAAACAAAGTGATTAAAACAAAATCAAATCCAGTAATGCTAAAGAAAAAAAACCCAAAAAACTGTGAGAGCATACAGTGTATACATTCAACAGACCATGCAAAATAAGGATTCCATTCAAATTTCACATCTCATTAAAGACAATTTGGCCATTAATCCATACGGGTTTAGGAGCAAAGAAGGATTTTCCAGGACAGATAAACTGAAATGATCCTCCTTTGATCTCCGAGGTTAAGAATCAGCAACAATGGAAGATGAACAACAAGGGGCAGAACCACTGGCCTTTTTATGTGCCACAATGGCATCAGCAAACAACTACTTAATCAATATTTGGCCAGGGACACTGAAAACTTTCTTTTCAAATTTTAATTCCTAGTTGTAAAACAACTGTAGGGCAACCAGCAAGATAAGACATTAAACTGACTGCTTAATTGCCTTTTACTGTCTTACTAGTTATATATGCACATTCTTAATAGTTCGTGAATCTTTATTTACTAGGATGAATAAACGACCTGTCAACAATTACATCAAACTCCCCTAACTAAATAATCTCAGCACATGACACACTTTAACTCTAATGTGTCCTCAGTGAGTTTTAATTTCATTAGGCTTCACTTTTTTCTAGGCAGAGTGATTTAAACTGAATTAGTTAACAGCATGGGGCAGGAGTACTCCAGGGCAAGTAAAGTAAAATGCCACATTCACACTAGGCTAAACAAGGTCTTGTGAATTACGTTACTGTACATCATTTTTATTAGCAAGCAAGCTCAGCATTCAGGGACCACTTGGAGGTATCCTGCATTTTTATTTCTATGTTTTGTTCTTTCTCCGGCCACATATGTTTGCTACATAGGATTTAAAGTGACATTTACATGGAGAAATTCACATTGACTGGCTTGCTTTGATTTATTGCTTTGTGTTTCACTCAATTTCTTCTTAAATTAACCAGAGAGCACTTTGTAGTTCTGCTTCATTTCCCAATGCAGTTTTATTACACAGCACTGGGGACTCATGATAATTTATCACTATCGGCTTTATTGGCTTCCCTCTCCTAAACCCTGTTCCAACCCTTATCAATAAGTAAACCCAAACCAAACTAAACGTTCCCCAAAAAAGTGTTAGATAAAAGTATTGTATTTGCTTGATATAATAGAGAATCACTATTCAAACTCAGACACGGGAAAATATTTGTTTTAAGGATTTTATCGGTATTGGCTCTTACAGCATTAATTGCTAATTAGCTTTTTATCTAATTAAAGCCTCTGTATGTCTTCTGATTCCACTGCTACCTCGGTGTAAACTGAGACACAAAGATCCTTGCCCTCCGTGAGAGTTTTGCCAGAGTTTCTCTCGGGATTAGAGCCCCACTCTAGTGCAGTGGGTACTTTTTACTGACAGAATAGAACAAATTTGGGCCCCATTCCTGCCTGGCCCAGCCCACGTGAGCAGCGTTACACACATGAATAGGCCCTTTGAGGGGACTCCTCGGCACAGTCCGTGCAGCATCTGCGGGACTGGAGTGAGTAAAACCCTCTTACATCCCAAACCTGAGGATTTCCCCCAGAGCTGCAGTTCCTCAGCACATTACAGAGCTGGTTCCAAGAAAAGCCTGATGTCTATTAGGGTAAATTCCTACTGACATCACAGATCCTGCAATCACAGGAGAATCTAGAAACCAAATACATAAATCACACTCTCAGAGGAAGTCCCTAGCCATACCAAAGTCAACCAACTGTTTGTTGCCTCTGCCTTTCTGGAATGACACCCTTTTAGTCTAATGGATGGAGATTTTCAAAGCTACCAAATAAGGTGCTAACTTGGGTACAAATTCAAGTTAATCGACTGCTGTGTGTGAAGCAATCCTGACATTTGCTGAAATAACATTCAGCTTTGTTCTAGATACATGCAATTAGGAAAACTGGAAAGGATGCCCACAGCAATTCTGCTTGAACAGGCGCTGACTCCTAAGTTGAAGAAAGCGCCCCTCAGATGGCAAAACATTCAAAGCCACTAATAAAATCATGATTTCAAGCCAAGGATATGATGTGCACATATATTACTTCAGAGAATCGCTGCTAGATTAACACCCTTTCTTCCCACAGCTGGAAATATTACTGGTGCTTTTGTCAGACGATTAGCCTGCAGTTAGTCTGACAATTAGCACTCGGCTCAAAATCCCCCACTTCAGGACAGGAGGGAATGGGCTGCCCCCAGCAGCTCTGGAAGAGCAAACTCCACTTCGAAGTCACCCTAAAGTCAAACATTTAGCACCTTTCTAAAAATGCTCAGCATGCTGGGACATCACACTCTCACTTGATGGTCAGGTCATTATTCACTGCTGAGGTCATCAGTTGTTGTTGTTATTATTATTAATTATTATTATTACTATTGTTATTATTATCATCATCATCATCATCTCAGAATAATTATTTTGAAGAAGAAGCCTGGCCCAGAGCCCCACAGTAATGGTGGGTCGGGCAGAAGAAACAAAGCCGTGTTGGGTTTGCATGGAATCACCTGTACCAATTTGCATCTGTGCAATACCTGGCTTTTCTACCCAGGCCGGGACTCTCACTATTAAGATATAAGGAAAGAGAAGGGGAAAAAGACAGAAAATAGAGTTGGCACTGTCTCCCTTGAGCCAAATTCTGGACTCAGTAGGGAGTTTTTCTTAATTAAGTACTATTTTCTTGTCCGCTCTGAGAGCCCCAGAAATGACACTGTTCAAGTGACACGAGTTGATTTCTTAGACCTGCTAGTGACCAAATATATCGAGTACTGCACGAAATTTCAGTTATCAAGCAGATAACTGCCTGCAGCCACAGCCATCACATCTCACT
>JAYDZK010000016.1:17324973-17339798 GCA_034509185.1 Euphonia xanthogaster | reverse complement strand
TGCGGGGCACGGCACACGGCACGGCCGTGCGGCGGCGATGCCGGTTCCCAGCGCCTCGCTGCTGGCTCGCCGGCGGGAGTCGCCCCCGCAGCACGACCCGGCGGGGCTCGGTGCTCTCCCGCAGTCCCTCCGCCCTGCAGCGCTGCGGGGAACACGCCTGGGTGCCGGGCAGCGTTTCAATCCTGGAGTGCATTTTTTAAAGCGTTCTGTGGATTTTAACGGTTGACGAGGATTCCCCGCTGTCAGTATGCTTTGAGACCCGCAGTTACAATGACATGACACTCGTTAGACACGAACACGGCAGATGAAGGGTTAATATGGGAAGGCAGGGTGACATCTCTTTCATACACCGCAGCTCACAGGCTGATATTTTACTGCTTTTCGGAAAGAACATTTTGTGCACTGTGATTTTCGTTCATTGTGCACACTGAAAAATAAGAGGTATTTTATTCGGGAAGCTGGAGGCCGAAGGAGCTGCTGATGTTATTTGCATCCTGACATCGCTATGCAATTGAGAGCTTTCGCCCAGTTTAGTGAAAAACCATCCAGTGAGACGTCCACAGCTGCTAATGTTTTATGTTAAACAAGCTGATAGATTTCACTCCATCAAAGCCTGCGCTGTCTCATCAGGGAACTCTGTGGAGAAACTCTTCTATCTCAGGTGCAGCAGAGGCCATAACAGTGATTATTTCTCTCTGCAGCTCTGAGAATAGCTCTAGGCAAGTAAGGCCCGTGTTTCAGGTACACTGCATTGCCTTGCTGTCTTGCTAAAGCTGCATCTTGGGCAAATCCACTCTGGCCTGAGAGCTGTGTCATCTTGGATGCCCTCTGCCCTCCTCTGCCATGGGACGTGCTGGATCAGGTGTGCTTCACAGCAAATGCTGAGGAAAGCTCTCTCCTTCTCAGTGCTGTCTGTGCTAGGGCTTTGTTCTTGAGCTCTGAGCATTCTTGAAGAGCCAAATAAAGCAGGGGGGCCATTGTTTAGAAAGACTGACTTGTTAGAAAGATAAAAAGCGATGTATTTGTAAACTGTGATGACAGATCTGATGATTGTTCTAGCCAAAGAGGGAGCATATCTTCGCTTAGCATAAACTGAAATAATGGGCTAAAGTCAAACAGCGAAAAGTAGGAATGTTCTCTGTACAAAGAGACATTGCTTTTATAATTTATCCTAAGAGATGTTTTAAAATCCTTTACAAATGTTGGTTGTGTCTCTAAAAATAAGAAAGAAGGTGACTTCTGTTGTTACTGTCCATAGTGCTACTTGGCCTGTGGAGTCCAAAATTACCCTTTCTTAAAGGCCCACACTGGTTTGCAACCTCAGAGCTAATCTGCCTGATGAACTTGGACTTTTTCATCCAACTCTGGTAACTTCCTTTTCTAAAATGAAATCTCATTGTATTTACTCAGGCATTCTTATATTCTAAAGTGTATGTTTCTGGTAGTTTGTCTATTTTGTTTTTGGCTTTTTGTGTGGGTTTTTATTTTGATTTGATTTGGTTTGGTTTTTTTTTGCTTGCTACTCTTTCCCAGTTAGCATCATCTTCCTATTTAATTAGTTCGCTGTTAAAAGATGTCAGATTATCCCAGGCAGTGCAATTTTCTTTAATATTACTGCCACTTCCATAACTCTACAACCTCCAACAATTTTCAAAACACATGGAAGTCCTCAGATCCACGCACATATGAATTAATATTTCAAGTACATTTTTTTTTGAGGCACTGTATCAAATGCTTTAATAAGGTCCAGATACATCAGCTGCATTTCTGGTTCAGGCTGCTTCGCCCCTGCCTTTTGTGTTCTGAGTTTTCTTATCTGATGTATATCTGCCTTGAGGTCAACTGAAACTCCATCTAATAAGTATATGAAAGTCAGCACTGGAAAAGCTTCCTGTAATTCAGGCATGAAAACTACACAGGATAGATGGGGAAGTTGAGCATAACTGAAAAAATAATAATCATTAAAAACAGCTAAATGCAAATTTAGGATTAAATTTACTCTTTTCTTTGCTAAAATTAAGAATGAGAAAAACTGGTGAGTAGTCACAGAAACATCCTGGTTCACAATGACCCCTGTGAACACAGTGCTGGATAACTCAGTCCCACACAAGCGAGGTTATCCCGTGCTGTGCAGTCCCTGCAGGACATTATCTAGCAGCTCATGTGAAGTGCATGGGCCTCACTCCTGGTGAGATGCTGCTTTGTTCTGGACCAGCACAACTCCTCTTTGCCTCTTTGTGTCTCTAGTGGCACTTGCAGGTTCTGTCCTTGCCCTTCTGCTAGCACAGGAACTCCTGTGATGACATGGCCGGTCAGGTCTTGGAGACAATCCAGCTGAAACTTTTTACTTTTTAAGTGAGCTTTTCTGCTGAAACAGCTCAGGGAAGCAGGTCATTGCCTGGGTGCATGAGGTGTGCAGCCAGTGGGAGGAAAAATGCCAGAGGCTGTGTGGTGAGGAGAGGAAATGAGGTGGGACCACAGCGTGGTTGATTTATGTACATTTACCTTTACCATGGAACGAAGCCATGAATGATTTCAGCCCTTCCGTCATAGCCCAGCATCCTGTCCTGTGTGTATTACAGCTGGGTCATGGGTGCAGAGCCAGGCTTGGCAGCCCCTGGCAGCCTCATCTCTGCAGGACAGTGTCCCACTGTGGCTCTCTGGGAGGCTCTGGGCTCACCAGGCAGGGCGTTTGTGCCACATCTGCTCCCTGTGCTGCTGCCTGGCTCCTCGGTCACTTGGACAGGGAGGGTGCCCAGCCTGGAATTAAAGGTGGCTTCTTACCTGGATCCCTCTGGTGACTGCCCCTGTGATTCTTCACAAGCAGAGGAGCTGGACCATGAGCACTGGAAAATACCTCTATGCTGAATTTAAAGACTTCCTAGGCAGGGATTGAAGAGATGAAATATTTTTTCAGATTTTTGGAAAAGTTACCATATTTCCACCGTAGATTAGAATCTATTACCATAGATCCAGATGTGTTCTCTCTTTTAGTCACCTTAATGACAATGAATGTTTATTGTTTGGATTGTCAGGTTGTAGGGACTGGTTTTTTAATGGGAAACATGTATTAGTTATTGTAGGAAAAGCCCAGAATGTAGCTGATTCTGTGGGCTGACTTTTGTCTGAAACACTACAGAAGACTTTGGATGTTATTTAGCAGAAGTTGCGTTAGAAATTCAGAGCAAAAGTGGCAAACAACCCTTAAAAAAGACACATTTTTCCACTTAATCTGCAGCTGGTAAGAATTGATTTTTAGTGTGGTAAATATTTGGCCTGATTTATCCTGTGCAGTGTGCCAGTTTCATGCTGGTGCAAGACTTGGTCAAAGAAGAGTTGTAACAGTATAAATTAGCTCATCAATGAGTCAAGCCCAAAAGCTCATAGCAGAATCCTCCTGTTTTTCATGAGGGACATATTGACATACACCCCTGCAGCAATAATGTCATGTTAAGCTAGTTTAATTCCCCAGAAAATCTGTGTTCTGTACAATAGGTGTTTTTATCTTTTGATGGGTGGCAAAAGATTTGTCTTATTTTTATGCCCCATCATTGCATAATAGGATGCTGCATCATCTTCTGCTTTCTTCACGTTGACATTTTATTTCATATAAAGTATTTCTGAATAATTTATAACTAAAGTGCTTTTTTACCTTTTCTGTATTGGAACTTCTGTAAAAGCTATTGCATGTTGTTATATTGCATTCAGTACTGAAAGGAACGTTCATTTTCAATAATATTTTCAGGCCATTTCAGGGAGCTGAAAAAGAGAAAATGAATTACGATTATGAGCAATTCTACATCAGTCACAGCCATATAAAAATATGTTAATCTCTTAATGTATGTAATAGGAAAGATGCAGATGTAGATGCAGGATACAATGTTTGACACCACTTTCCCCCCAGTAAAACCTTTCTTGTGTCGTATCTGCTAAATACTGTCCTCTTTCAATTCCCTCAGGAAATGAGAAAGTGTGAAGGACAGACATTTGCTGGCCACTCACTTCTGCTTGTGAGGTCTCTGCTTTCTCTTTTCTCCTGGGTTAAGCTCTAAGCTTCTCCTCCTCTTGCAGTATTAACCTGCAGCCCCAAGCACAGACACACTCTCATTGGCATCACTCTGATGCCAAATTGTGCAACAGGTTTATTGGCAATAAAAGGTGAGGGCTTAAACCTTGGGGGGATGCATAATTTCTGGTGGGAATGATATGTTGTTCCCATCCATGTCTTTTCCATAATGTGTTTTCAGCACATCCCAAATAGGTAACTGCATTACAAGCTTTTGTTAAGAAATGATGAGGAACTATTTTAAATTGTGAGGCCATGCCCAGCAGGTGCATCTCCTTCTCCAACAGCTAAGCTTGAACAGCACAAAGAGATCCCCACAGATGTGCTATCCACAGGAAACCCAGCTCAGGAATGTTTGAGCTGAGGCAGATATGGGCTGGCTCTGCAGTTTGGGCAGAGGTGGCTCTGGTGTCCCCTGGGCACAGCCGGGTTTGATCCAGCCCATGGGAATTTCGGGTTGGATGGTTTGGGCTCCAGAGCTGTGCACCCCTTGGTGCCTTGGGCTGCAGAGCAGTGACACCACAGGAGTCCCCATCTCTTGTGGTGTGGCACGTTATTAATGGCTCCTTGGAGCAGCCCTCTGTTAGGGCAGATGTGCCCTGGGTCTTTGCAGGGATTTTATTAATCTTTTAGAAAACAGTATTTCAATTGGTGCAGCCTTCCAGGTTGGCTGCAGCTTTTGAAACAAATTTATTTGTATAAAATTTACCTTCTTCTAATCTAATGGCACTTCAAACCGTGTGGTGATGATATAACTGAATCAAGAATCCAGGAATTTCATTCCTGGATTTAACTGTTGGTTTTTTGTTTGTTTGTTTATTTGTTTCCCAAAAAGGATCAAGCTAAAAAGAGAAAAAGAGGGGAAGCCTCAGAGAAGTCTTTTGTTTTAAACAGCACTGTGTTTTCTGCACTTCAGAGTAATAATGAAAATTTAATCCAACACTGGGATGAATACAGTGTGGGGCTGGCAGAGCCTGTTTGGGCTGGCTTGGAGCAGCAGCCTCTGCAAGGAGAGGGATTTCTGTGGAGCAGGGCATTTGTAGATGTGGAACTGCTGTGTCTCAGTGGCACCTTGGGGCTCAAAATTATGGTCATGTTGGCCACAGTAAAGCAGCTGGGTAGGAAAATGTATAAAAACAAGATTAATAATTATTATTAATTGTGATTAGAGTAATTAGTGAATGCCAGCATGGCTATTAGCTCTTGGGCAGTTACTTCATGCTACCCAAATTGTCCTTGCATTGCAATGACATAGTCTATAGAATCACTTTAACAGAGCACTTAGTCCTTTGGGAACTCTGTTTAGAAGACACAGTACACATTCCAGTTACTGATTTTATTTCAGGATATCATTGGTAACCTTGAGTTAAAATAGGGATGGTTGCCTCTGAAGTGAAATCCTGAGCTAGTGAAGCTGGTAAAGAATTTTTGTCATCAGCTTCAAAGTGGCCAAGTTTTCATCCTTGATAATGACAGGGACATTTTTTTTTTCTTTTTGAGACAGCTTGGAAACAACTACTATTGCTCAGGCCACAATATTATGTATATGTGCTTGAATCAATTCAGAATGAAAAGCAGATGAAGAATTTGGGATTTTTTTGCATTCATACTATTGCATATGTGCAGATATTAAAATTCTAATTTGTTTGTTTTGAGCTGAAGTGAACACATGGAAGTTGGTTTGTTGGGGTTCTTTGTGGTTTTTAAATAAACTTTAACATCTTCTTGCAAGAAATAGCAAATTTAAACATTGCTTGACATGGGCCTAAAACCTACCTGAGTCTTTGCAACCCAGGAGAAGCCCAGCCTCTGCTTTCAAAAGAGGCAGAAAAGCAAAAAACAAGTGCTAGGGGTGAATTGGGAACAATTCTAGATTCCAACACAAAACATTGTTTTGTTGCTGTATCAGCCACGTACTGAGCACTGTGTGCACTTCGGTGCCTTCCCTCTAGGAAGGAAATATTGTAAAATCAGGGATTCCCTGAGGCAGGGAATGATTGGCATCTGACTCCATTGCTTCAGAATGCTGAACACTCACTTTATTAGAACTATACTCTATTATAATAATACTATATTACATTAAGGAGACTATAGTATGTCTGGAGTATACTATACTCCATCATATCATACTTACTTCTAACTTCCTACTAACTTCTGAAAAACCCATGACTGTCAGCTGATCCAGCTGGTCACCTCGGCTAAGCAATCTCTAGAATACATTCCATGAGCACAACAACAGGAGCAGCACATGAGGTAAGAATTGTTTTTTCTTTCTCTGAGGTTCCTCGCTGTGATTCCCAGGAAATATCCTTGGGAAGTTGTGCCTTGCTTTTCTCTGTGAAGAGAAATGTGGCCACAAGGAGATGTTCAGGCAAGAGCAGGAAGGAGCAGGGACTGAGAAGATCTTGCGTGTGAAGGAAACCCCAGAGAGCAGGACTGCACAGCCTGTGGAGGAGGTGGCTTAGAGGGGATGCAGGAGCAGGCTCGTGGGCTCTGCTGAACAAGCCAAGTGACTCAGACACGGTGCAGAGATCTCCAGCGTTACAGGGGGATGGAGCCTGCCAGGGGGTGCTGCCAGCTCCTGAGCTGGCCCTGCCAGGGTGACTGTAACTCTAGGAGGAGAGGGATATCTGATTTGTTACTTGGCATGCTCCTGCTCTATTGTCCCTGCTGGACCCACTCATTCCCACAGTCCTGGTGAGGAAGTTGAGAAGCTTGATTGATAATGGGTTGATTCGATATTAAATATTTTGTAAAAAAACCAACTAACAACTGGGATGTGTTTCTGATGGGGCTGAGAACTCAGGATGTAACCTTTGGAGAGAAAACTCCTCAATTAGCTAAAAATGCGGTCCTAGCTGAGTCAAGAAAGAGATTCCTTCATCCCAATTTAAAATCTAAATTACATTAATTGAAGAGTGTATGGTTTCTGAGTTTTATGAGTCAGAATAACTGAAAATTGATTAAATTGACATTTCTTATTCACAGTTGTTTACCCCACAAAAATGTGGACTGAATTTGTAGACCCAGTAGTAAATGTCAGTTTGGAAGAATTCCACTGGATTCATTGCAGTTATTCTGGTTGCACCTTCCTTAGCCGGTATAGAATCAGACCCTGCATGTACAAGTTTTCTGCTTTTAGACCTGAGGGAATATAATCAGGATCCAGGCAGAGGTTCCATTCCAGATCAAGTCTTTCATATGCTGATTATAAAATCACTTAGTTTGGCAGGGACTTCAAAAGAGACCTTTGGATGATTTTATCAACAACAGAAGAAGCAATTTGTTCTCCATGCTAGAAATCAACATATATCTCATTTTAGGAGATGTGATCTATACTGACTGGGGGTTTTGTGTAGAGAGAAAAATACCATATTTGAGACAATTTTTCTTAGGATCACCTCAAGTCTATGTAAACACTTCTGCCTTCAAAAATCTTATCCCTTAATCTCAGAGAAACATTTTACCCAACATATTTAGATCAATACTTTTGGTTTATTTATTTATGTTGTCTTGTCTTTTTGACTGCCTAAGGCTTCAAATAAGATTTTAGAAGTTTATCCCAAGTTTCTGTATTAATTCTGAAGGAAGCTTGAACATTGATTTTAAGAGTTGTGGTTTGGATTTGTAGATGCTAATGCAAGAAAGCTCCCAAGGAATGCAGCTTCTTTCAACTCTTGCACTGCAAGAGACCTCATAACCACTAAGCAAAGGAGTTAAAACCTGATTTTCTCTTCAGCCATTGCCAGGAAAGCTGCCAGTCAGATGGATGATCCGTGGTGGATGGTCAGCAGTCATAGTTAAAAGTTCTGTGTGCTGCCATAGCTTTTCAAAACTGCATATTCCCACAAGAGCACAAATAAATAGAGATAATGGGGTGGGCATGGATGTCTTTGCTAAAACAGTCACTGGATTTCTCAAGTCTTGTTAGCTTGCCCAGTGTGTGTGCAGGAGCCACAGTAAATGCTGCCCTGACATCCCCCCTCCCAGGCAGAGGGTGCAGCAGCTCTCTAGGTGTGGTTGAACACCTCTTGGATGACATCTGACGTTCAAAAGCTTGATGCAGAGGAAATATTTTACTGAGATACTTTAAAAAAATTAAAATAACCCTCCATGCAGTTGACAGAGCTTGCATTAAAGGGAGATAACCAATTATGGTCATATTTCTCTCCTGCAAAAAACAAAAGTTCAAACTCCCTTCTCCCCCCAGCCAACCATTTGGAGATATTTAAATACATTTCAAGCAAAATGTTTGGTCTGGAATGAGGTATAGTAGAAAATCTTTCCTACTATAAGTTATTAGAGGGGAAGGATAATTTATGATTCTATTCTGCAGAGGGAGGAGGGAGCAGCCCAGGCAAGTCCCTGCTCTGTCTGCCTGCCCGCAATTCAGTGATGTCTCCACAAGGAGGTCTCTAAATGGAGCTTAGCCCTGTATTTCTGTCCTCCGTATGGGCCCCTTTTCCTTTTTTCCTTCCACTGGTCCAAAGATGATCACATTTTCTAAGGGTTTGCAAACTGCTTCAGAAAGGAAGGGCAGGACAGGCTCAGGCTCTGGAAACACGCTGGTCACACCTGAAGGAAACAGTCAGCTTCATTTATCCACATGTAAGAATAGCAGGGCCCCTGCTTCATCAGCAGCTGAGAGGTAGTTTCTAGAATCAGGCAAATTCACAGGTTATTAAAGGTTTTTCCCTGTACAGTTAATTTCACAGCTTCCACTATTTGAAGTGAATAGCTTGTATTGTTTTTAATGAATCAAGGTAAATGCTGTCAGACCTCCTAATGGTTGTTTCTATCGACTATACCTTAAAAAATGTACATATGTATCCTTCTTGGTTTACTGCCAGTCAATCAATGTCACAGCATTGACAGATGGATGTGGGATTTTTGCTGTCTTTAAAATAGGATCAATGACATTAAGGCTTGTCATGTAAATAGTAGAAATAAAGCAGAAAAACTCAAGAGCTATTTATGTTTTTTAGGATGACATCTGTAACGTGGGCGGCATAGAATGAAAAGTAGAAAATTTCAAAGCTGTTCATAGTTGAATGAATTGACAGAGCATGTATTTCTTAGTGGTTTAAAAGGCATTAGTTATGCAAAGTTCATGCATGCAAACAAAATAAATGTATGAACTAAAGATAAACCTATGAACTGGCTGCACAAATCTCTAACCATTTATTTGCTCATTTTCCACTCCCACTCTTTTTTCTCTAGATTGTTTGTTCTTGAACAGACTTTTTGCTGAAACTCATAAATTGCCTGGAAAAACATAATTTAAGAGGTCACAGCTCCCAGCAAAAGCCTCTGTTGCCCTTCACAGGATGCTTTTTGTTGGCTGAGACTCTGCAGGGACCGAACAACCCTGATGGCCAGGCTGACCTGCCCTGGCAGTGCCCAGCTCCATACTGCAAATAGATTTTAGACAAAAGAAAAGAGCCCTACATCTCTTGCATTCCAAACAAGTGTTTGACAGCAGTGACTCATGCTGCCATAATGCAGGGATAAACACTTGGAAGACATAAAGCTGCAGCTTTAGGGGTGATGGCAGGAAGTTTGATGCATGTGAGCTGCCACAAAGAGAAGTTATCAAGGGACAGGGCAGAGAGGTACCTG
Source organism: Euphonia xanthogaster (assembly GCA_034509185.1). Taxonomy (NCBI): domain Eukaryota; kingdom Metazoa; phylum Chordata; class Aves; order Passeriformes; family Fringillidae; genus Euphonia; species Euphonia xanthogaster. Next base: position 17,330,113 of record JAYDZK010000016.1, on the reverse strand, counting down.
GCTCTCAGATCCATCCTCTGCTCTGAACAGGAGGAGGAACCGTGGGGAACATGCTGTGTGCAGAGGGCATTTGGAAGTACTCTCTGACATGGCAAGATAAACCACTGCTCCCCAGCACTGAGGAGCATCAGATGTGCCCCAGAAGAGGTGCAGGACTGAGCTCAGCAGCTCCTTTCCCTGGTTGTTGTTCAGTTTTGTAGGTCCTGGCTGTGAGCTGCCCATTGGTAGCTGCCTGCTCCAAGGCTGCACACTGTGCTCAGGCTTCCTGATGTGCATGTGGGCTCAGACCAAAACTGGCTTTTCCAGAATAGTGGCTTTCTTGAAGGAAAAGGCAGTTGTAAAAAGTAGGGTATTACTCTGTGTTTGATAATAATTACTTGAGAACTGTAATCTTGTCTCCATTCCTATGCTTGCTGAAGGAGAATTCATTGAAGAGCCCATGCCAGGAGATGTTTCAGAATAAAGCGAGCAAAGGGAAAGGATGTTTGCCCAGCTGTGCCCCTCCAGCACTGCTCTTGTCTCTTCAGCAAAGCTGTACTGCCAGCCTGACCATTTCCAGGGCAGCTGGTTGTAAGGATCTGGAGCTGGTCACCCTTAGCAAAGACCCTCCCAGGCCCTTTCACAGCAATGATTTACAGAACCTGCTGAATTCCCTTGTCTTTGTGCCATCCCTTCAGTGCAGGCACTCAGTGCTGTAAGCAGGGATCACCAGACAGCAGCATGGAACCTGCTGCAAAAAAAAACAACACTAAAAACCCTTTCCACAGCTTCAACTACAGTGGGGCAACACTCAGCTCAGAGAAAGAGAAATTTTTACCATTTTAAGCCTAGACTGTTGTTGATAAAATCAGATATTTTTTTCCAGGGAGCTGTTATATGGTATTTTAAATAAGATAATCAGACAGGTCAATTCTTATGATAGTTAAGTTTTTACAACTTCTTAGGGGTTAAGTGGTTAAGTTCAACATTTCAATACAACATTATTCATTCTTTTTCTGCTGTTGTCTCCTAGAACACTGCAATAGCAAATGTAGCCTACAAATAACCAGAAACATTGTGAACACCTCCAGGAATTTCACAGTAGACATACGTGCAATTGAAGGGTCCAAGTGATATGGTGCAGAATAATTATTTAAATAACATGCTAATCTTCACTGGAAATTAGCAATACCATTTCAAGCAATGCAAATCATAAGCAATTACATGGAATTATCTGGTTACTTACACTGCAAACAGAAAAGTTAATTATTTCTGCCCAAGACAGCAGCCACAGCTTCAGCACATTCCCTTTCTTGCAGTTTTTGGCACTGCTTTCATCTTCCCAAGTTCTAAACTTTGCTTTGCTTTTGTATTTAAGTTCTCTAAAACTGAAAATACAATCACATATATAAAAAATAAGGATATTTTAATAAAATTATGTGAGAATTATTAGCAAATGGGTCTACAGTTCCATTTTCCTCCATGTCTAAAGTTGTAGGACTTGGTGAGCAGTTTGGAGCCCAAAGGACTGATGAATTTAACACACATTTTGTGCTGCAGCTTTACATTTTCCAACCATCTGTGCAATGACAATTGCTGCGTGTTCAGTGCATTGAAGGCTGCAGAGGGATCACAGATTCCAATCTTTCTGTATCACTCAGCTAAACTAATGAAGATATTGGCACAGGAAACATTTTCTCTTAGTCAGAAAAGGCCTACAAAATGTGCAGACTTGAGACCCATTACAGCTGTGAAGACTCCTGTTGAGATTCTTTCTTTATTGACCTTTCCTGCATTTTTTTTCTCTAAAAATTTTCTTGCAACTGGATTTTATTTGACCTTTGATAGGCATTAAATCAAAAGCAAAAACTCAAGTGCTGTGGAAACCATAGTCTCTCATGCGTTGGTTTCCAAGGGCACTTTCTACAGATTTTTTTTTCATCTCTTCACCATATTTCAAAATCTTCAAGTTCTTCCAGCTAATCTGAGAAAGCTCCATTTTCTTGCCTGCAAGGTTAGTGGGTGGTTGGGTCTGACATTCAGTACTGAAAGTCTCAGATCCAAAATAATGTGTTCAGTAGCTTGTCAACGAAATATAATGAAAAAGCAAAACTCTTATAAAAAGAGTACTTGTAACTGGTAGTATTAAAGCATACACATTTTAATGGTTTCTTTCTCAGCAGAAAGAGCAAAAAATGCAAATGCAAAGAAAATGGTGAAGGAAGATGCAATTAAGAGTCGGGCTTTGAGTATCTTGAGAAAATGACTGAGAAAATGAAAATATGTCGGATGAAGTTGAAGAGAAAATTTGTTCAAACCTGTTTAAATACAGTGCTGTGCTACTTGGTGAGTTGGTGGGATTTCTGTCTTCACATCATGGCCAAAGGATCTCTGTGTGTAGGATTTCTGAGTGCCACCCCTCCCTCTGGCACAGCCCACGTCTCACTGCCAAGGTCAGTGGTCCCAGGCCATAGTGTGCTGATGTTTGCAAATCCTCAGCACCCCTCCAGGTACCAGGGACACTGCCAAGGCCTCTCCCTGGTACCAGACACATCTCATCAGGCAGTGGCTCTCTACCTACTGCAGCAGTTTCAGCAGGGGCTTCAATTTGTTCATGCTCCTGTCACTTCAGTGGTTTTTTGTTTGGAAAACCACAGTTCTGATAGTTGTGTTTGTAACTCATAAGCCACAGCCTCCTCAGAGGGATCTCAGCAGAAATAACTCTGATGTGATCTCCCACAGTGAAATGTGGCTGCTGTCTGTAGAGTGACAGTAAAAGTTGTGCTTGTATTTTGCTCCTCCAGACCCATTCTCTCAGCCTGAGGGAAAACAAGGCTTGTCTGGCTGTCAGGATTGCAAACTCAGGCTGACATCTGAAAACTGAGCTGTGCTCTCCTAGCATCATCACCCAGCCCCAGCCCTGGAATTTGTACTTCACTCTTAACTTTGTTGACGCTGAAGGCAAAATTATCCACCATCGTGACAATGACACCCGTTGTTGTTAAGGAAATGCCTTCAGCACAAGGCACTACTCCCAGCTTTCTCAAAAGTTATCTTTTGTATTCTCATCTTTCATGCTTTTCCTCAGCCCAGGGGTGATTTTCTTCCCTTGTGAAAATGTAGCTAAATACTAACCAGCTATTAGTGAGATATTTTGGCTCTGGATGAGGCAGTTTCACTAGATAAAGCTCTAAAAGCTTTTTTTTTTTGCTACTGGACAGTTTATGAATTACTTCTTTTATACACTCTGAGAATCCTACTCATCTAGTCTTTTGCAGTGACATTGATTCCACTGGCATATTAAAATTAACAAGAAGTAGAAATTTCCCCCTTGTTTTTTCTCTCTGTTAAGTTTAGCGTGAGTTTGATTAATAAAACCTGAATTGTCATCAGCTGGATTCTGACCTCCTCACTGAGACACATTCCCAGTAACCTACGTGTGCACCTGAACAGGAATTAGGGAGAAGCTGGCTGTGAATGCTGAGTTCTATTTTAATACCTGGGAAGTATTATAATGACATAACTATGTAGGCAGATCAGATAAATATTGACTTGTGGTTGACAGAGATGCTTTAAAATACCCAGTGCTGGCTCCAGCCATGCACCTTCATTCCTGCTTTCCTGCTTTCTGCTGTGTCCCTGGATGAGATCCTATCCCACTGGCATCAGTGGCAAGGCTCCCAGCTGCACCAGCAGGCCTGTAATTTTACTCTCCAAATTAACGTTACAAATTTTTGTGCATTTTTCACATATCCAAGGAACAGGAAAAAGAAGACAAATACTTCCCAGGTACCTATGAGTACAGCTATTAAAAAACAAACCCAGAGGCAAACAATAAACAATTCCCCCAAGTAAAAGAGTACAAACACATAACCTGCACAGGCTGCCTCCCTCCTCAGTCCCTCTGAGCTGGTTCTGCTGGCAGGGGAGCCCTGTCATCATGGCCAGGGCTGAGTGTGTGCACACACCAGCAGTGAGGAGAGCACCCGACACATGATGGCTGGGCAAACCTCTGCTGATAGAAGATAGTGTTTGGAGAAGATAAAAGAAAATTAATCACACAAAGAATTAGATGAGATCTATGGAGTCTGCCCTGGATTGTGGATGGGGTGATGAAGAGCTGTCCCTGGGATTCCTCACAGAGGCCATGTGGCCCATGGAATGGGCTGGTGTGGCCCCAGCCCAGGCTGGGTGGTGTGATGGCTCTGCCATCTCGAGAGCAGTGGTTCTCATGGGGCCTGGGTGAGCATCTCCTACAGGCAGCCCAAACTGTGACACAGGGACACACTGACTTGCTAAAAAAGCAAAGGAATGTGGCTTTGGTTTCCAAGCGCTCTGGAAAAAAATGCCTTGATGCAATCTTGCATAATTTGGGGTATTTGAGAATGAAAAAAAGCAACAAACTTTAAACAAGTGTATGTTGAGCAAATAATGATTGTGCAATCCTTGTATAAAATATATTTCTGAGAATAGAAATGGGACTGTTCTAAAAAGAAAAAAAAAATCATTGATGGAACTAGGGCACTAAATGCTTCAAACATAGGAATCAGCAGGGATCACCTGTGGCAAGGTTTGCAGCCCCGGAACTTTAGGGGCATCTTCCAAGGGATAACTCCTCTTTTTCTGTAGGAAACTCCACAGCTGTATTTAAGGGATAAAATATTTAGAGATGTATCTTTATAGGTGTATGTGTACATGTGATGTATACAATGTAGGTGTGCAAATATTTGGGAAAAGAAATAAAAGCTGATTCCAAAACCAGACAAAAGGAAACTGGGGACAGCTCAGGGTGTATTTTATACCATGAGATGAACTGGCAGAAGATGAGCCCATGTAGCATAGCATCCACGCCTAAGTGTTTTTCCCAAAGATCTTGGTTTAGGGCATTCTATCTTCACCTTAAGAGGACAGCAGGAAAACCATCATGGCAGAAAGAACTCCAAAGAAAAGGAACATGCTGAATGTCCTGTCCTCGCCGGGGCGTGACCGCGGCGCTCGGAGCCGGGGAGGGGAAGCACAGGGCCCGGCCGGCAAGGGGCGCTCCGGCGCGGGGCAGGGCACCTGTGCAGGAGGGGCGGGGCGGGGCAGCGCACCTGTGCGGGAGGGGAGGGGCGGGGCGGGCGCACCTGTGCGGGAGGGGAGGGGCGGGGCGGGGCAGCGC
>JAYDZK010000016.1:17285848-17324708 GCA_034509185.1 Euphonia xanthogaster | reverse complement strand
GCGGCCCGCAGGTGAGTGCGGCGGGGGGCGCGGCCGTGACTCAGCAAAGCCGTCCCCGGCACTGTGCGCGCAGGGATGCCCCGGGAGGGTCCCCCGGCATCCCGCCGCCTGCGGGATGGGAGGAGGGGAAAAGGGTTGGGGCTGCGAGCGGGGAGCGCTGCGCGCTGCTGCAGCCCGGCTGCATCCCGGGGAAGCAGTGGGCTCTCGGCGCTCCCTCATCGCTGGCGCCCCCGGGATGCGGCGCTCGGTGCGAGAGGGAGTTGCCTGCAGAAGGGCCTGGGGGGCACCGCGGTGTCGCCCCGGGATGCGGCCGGGAAGGAGCAGCTCTGCTGTTCGCGGCTCTGTTTCCGAGCGGGGCGCACCTGCCGCGGGGCTGCGCCGTGCCCGGCCCCCGCCCGCTGCCCACGGCTTGCGGCTGTGCCCGCAGCCGGGCCCGCCGCTGCCCTGCTCCAGGCTCCGAGCGGCTCAGCCCTGCTGGTGCAGCCGCGGTGCGATGGAGACACGCAGCCCTTCCCGCTGGCCAGGCAGGTCGCGGCGTTTCCCGGCACAGTCTCTAATTCCCCAGTGTATCAGAAGGGAACAGGGAAAGGTATGATGCAAGCTGTGTGTACAGGTCGGACGACCTGCTTTTTGTCTTACTGTAATGACTAGAATTCATTAGCAGATCGCTTTGTGGTGCCTTTTGGAAAGCCGGTGTGATAATGGGCTTTCAAATCCTACCTGCCACATAAACATGGACCAGCCATGAATGTCACAACTCTACCACTCCTTCCCTTCCATACTATTTTACTCTTCCCTGTTCCATGTCCGGTGCTCAGATTGCCATTTCAAGCATCTATAATTCTTCCTTAGCTGCTGCTTGACTCTTTCTCAATTAGATATAATTCAGTCTGTTCACTTCTGAACTACAGTAAGCTCTATTTTGGGTAAACTCTGCAGGTAATTCACTAAAAGATTGATTTTCGCCGCTTTCTCTTGAACAGTGGCATAGTTCATGTAGCAGTGTTGATACTAAAATCCTGTCCAAGTTAATGCTCCATCAATGCGGCTGTTCACCTTGAGCAATTGTTTTGGGTTTCATGAAGCAAGGCACAATTACCTTTATGTGAAGGGTGAATGTGCTCTGCTTGAGACTACATGAAACTTGGAGATAGAAGCAGGAGGATTTGTTTCCACAGAATTATGACACTCACTTCTGAAACATGAAAGTTGGGTTCAAACACCCCCAAAATGGAGATGGGAGTAATAGATTGAACAGTGTTTCAATGAAGTGATAGACTTATAAAGACATGCTCTCTCTGTTCCTTTTTATCTAAGCTGGAAATGAAAAGTCAATTTTTACAAGGAGCATCTTCTGCAACCTGATTAGAAATGTGAAAAGTGAATTTGGAGCTCCCTTAGGCTAAGGCTCAGACCCGCTGCTTTGTTGCTAGATGACCTGGGGTTACCCTGATGTATCTGCAAGTAAACAGGTTTAGGAATCTCATTTACATAGCAAATTCCTTGGCCATGAATTCTCTATGGATAGTGTCATTTTCTTGCTCCTAGCTGCAGGTGTTTGCAGGAAGGTGCTAAAGTGCTGCTCCTGCATCTTCCTCCTGGAGCCTTGTGTGGCTCTGTGCTCATCCATCCCTTCCTGAAACTTGGGGAGTTTTGAAGTCCTTGTCATCAGGACAGTTGATTTCTATAGCGTTGTAAGTTTCACACTGCTTTGTCTTTATGGTCACAACTATCTTAGAGATTCTCAGGTTCTCCTACGTAAGTTCTTGGACAACCACTAGGTTATACCTGTAAAACCAGAGCATTTTGCATGCAGTGAAGAAGATGTGCATGGTTTACTGGATGATGGGACTGCCACAGCTTCAAGTCTCCAGGACATCCCCCCTTTCTTCAGTGGCAGCTCTCAGGCCCCTACATCTGACCTGGGCTGGACCGTGTGCCAGGGCGGCCCAGCTGGAGAGACTCTGGGGAGAGGCAGCTGAGGGCTGGTGGCAGTTTGGGAGGGGATGGACACACCAGGTAGGGAAGATGCCTTACTGCATGGAGAGGAGAGAGGATGTCTCAAAGGGGTAAAAAGACAGAACAGCTCTTCCTCTGGAAGGAGGAGGCTTTTGATTATTTCAGACATTTGTGCCAGGAGAGTGCTCCTTGCGATTCATCATTATCTTCATTTATGTATAACCTGGAGATGAAGTGTGTCTTTAAAAATTTTTTTAAGCCACAAGGCCTGATTACAGTGGCCAGCAGCAGCATGAGTGGCTGTTTCTGAATCTTTGTAAATCAGTCCCACCTGCCCCACAGGAGTTGCTATGAGATTAGACAGGGAATGAAGTGCTTAGATGTGACAGCTGTGGCTGTGTGCAATTCTTAAATATTGTATCAGTCCCCTAGCCCGTGTTCTTGATGCTCCTTGGTTACCAGATCGTTTTGAATCACTTTTTAATACCTCAAATGCAAACTCTGGTGTCTGTGGATGATACAAAATGGTGATAGTCCAACACACTAACTGGGTTTATGTTCTGGCTTTGACTAGATATTGAATCTATGGGCTTTTAGTGGAGAACCTGTCTGGGTTTATTACTACAGAAGACAAGAGAGCAACTTCTTGTAATTATCCTGTCTACAGTTAATACTAGTTTCTGTCCTGTACTGCTTTCTATTATTAGTTTGTTTCACAAGAAATTTATTTCTGGGACAGCTAAAAGGTATCTTTTCCTGACACTTTGTAGGAAATCCTCAAGCTGTGCTCTTAAAACCACAGAGGTACTACCTGAAGCTGGTGCTCTGTGAGTGGCCAAATAAAGGCCATATATATTTTGAAAGTGGAGCTTTGCATATCTCTAATCTCCTGGTGGACTTTTGCTCCTGAAATTGATAGCCTGAATGAAAGGGTATGAAAGTAAAAAACAGCCTTCCATTCAAAGTTCTTTGTAGAGATTTGTTTGTCTTTCTCCACTCTTCCTCTCCCAGATGCTTTATCATCTCAAGATCTGTCTTCCTGCCTTGGAGAGAGTACAGTTCATGTTTACACTGTAGTTATTCCTTAACTGAGCTGTCAGAACTGCTCTGTGCTGGCACAATGCTTACAAACTGCCTGATGCTGTTTAGTGATTGTATGGTTCCTGCTCATGCTGTAGGTGAGGAGGATAATAACCAGGATAACAGGCAGGGGATGGTAACAGAAACAGAGAAGGTGGGTACAAACTGCACATCCATCTCAGATGCCCCCAAAAATGTGGTCAATTACTTGCAAGATATAGATGAAAACACGGTTTTTGCTGTGATGGGATGGTTGGTAATTTGAAGCATGTTTGCTCTAGAGCCTGACTCAAGGTCTCTTTTCTGTGGTGGTCCCTTGCAGTAGATTTTTGCATCAGCCTCAGAGTATTGCTTTTTCTTTTTAAATGGTTTTGCAGCTTCCTTGGTTTCATGCTGTTTCCCTTTCCATGCAGCAGTAAGTTGGTGGTAGCTGAGGTAGGTTCAGCAGGAGAGGCAAACCCTTGTGAAAAAAGCCCACGAGCACTGCTAGGAGAACAGGCTCAAGTGCCCCTAGAGAATACAGCTGAACTTTTGCAAGCTGCTCAGTTTGGAGCTGCAGCTGGGGAAACACGAGCTGCAGTTTCTGGTTTCAATGGGCTGAGCACAAGGCTCACATTCCCCAGCATCTCCCGTGCTCTGGCACTCCATGGTCAGATCTCCCCTCCCTGCCGTGGGAGCTTGCCCATCCTGCAGGTGTCCAGGTGTTGTTTGAGGTTATAGCAGCCAGTGAGGGATGGTGCTCATCTAAATGAATGAGATGGTTTCATGGAGGGTTTTGGGCAGCCCTGAGTGAGGGGCCTTTGGAAGATGACAGCAGAATCACATCCAAGATTCAGGTAGCGTGTGGCAGCCCTGGGAGAATCTGTTAGCACTGGCTTTGCCTCTCCTCAGGGAGCAGCCTGGCATCCCCTCTGGAGAACAGGCTGCAAAGACACCTGTGTGCTGTTTGTTACCATCTCATCTCCAGGATCCTGCTGCAGAATCCCCTGGGGCTAACAGGAGTTTGTGAAGCTTTGCTGATTGCAATAGATGTCCTGTGTGGTGCCTGCTGCTGAGAGAGTGGGTGCTGGCACAGGGGCACACGAGGGGCTGTGCTGGCAGCCCAGGTCCTTACACTGATGATGATGATGATGTGCTTCATGACTCAATGCTTCCTGGCTCACAGCCTGAGTCATCTTTTTGGATGCCACTGGACCTCATAATGAGGAGCTGTCAGGATCCTAGGATTAATTCCAGTGCTCGGAGGTGAGCCACTCACTGCTTTATAATTCTGCTGACCGTCTTGGGCCATTACTTCAGATATCAACCAGAATAATAAAAGTTAATCTGCTGTTGTTTTTCTCGTTTGGGTCTCTGGAGAACAGGAGTAGATTTAACAAACAAGAAGCCAGAGAAAATGTGTTCTGGAAAATCCCTTTGGACAGCCAGTTCTTTCAATTTATCTCATTTTTATGCTCTGCAGGGAATGTGTATGGGTTATCTGGGCAGTGGAAGGTGACTAATGACTGCTATAGCAAGTAAATCTGAGGTTTAGAGGGTACAGGTAGTGTTGTCTAAACCATGATTTTTTTCATTTAAAATGTGTGTTCACTTTTCTGCTTTAAAGGGTTTCATATCAGTCTGGTTTGGTGAGCACATGTAACTTACTTTCCCAAGGTAAACTGCTATTGGTCTAGATGTAGAGGAGTGTGAAGGCTTTAATATGGACCTAAATTGCTTATTTATTAATTTTATTACTAAATCTTGGAATATTTATTACTAAATATAAAAATAAAAAATATGTTTAATTTTTCCTTTTGAAGACAGCTGGCAGTTGCAAAGCACTGTTAATAGGGCTCCCTGAGCCTGTGGGTTCTGGCACACAGGAAGTGGTCACTATCAGCCCTGGTCAGGTCATTTTTGTCCCCTTTGCAGCTTGCTCCACTGCATGGAATTGTGGCTGCTTACTTAAGTCAACCACTTTGAGGTGTAGTGCCTTTAGTGTTCCCCATTGCCATTTTCTTTGCCAAGTGAGAGTATTGGGGTACTTTATTTTACAGGAGGAGTCAGTGCCAGACACCTCAGTTGTGCCACAGGAGCAAAGCCTGGACGTTTGCAGTGGAAAGGGCCCAGAGGCATCAGCAGTGAGGAACCTGTTCCCTGACAAATGTACAGCCCACCCACCAGGATCTGTGGCATGAAGCAAAGGGCAGAGCAAGCAAAAGACTGAAAGAAAGGTCTAGAGAGGAGAAGGGAGTCCTTATGGAAGGGCAGCTGACACCCATGTCACTGCAGGTGTGAGGTGCCAGGGTGAATTTTGAACTGGGGCTGACTGAAGTGTTAAAGCTTGCAAGCACCTGCCAACAAGTGCCACCAGCTGGTGCCAAGCTCTGGTGGCTGGGGGAGTGCCAAGGGGGCTGCAGCCACAGCGTGGCTCATTCAGTGGGGTAGGAGAGCCAGGCCTTGAAGCAGCACTTGGCAGCATCAGGTTGGTTTCCTTGTGTGTTTCTCCATCAGAAAGAGAGCTGACATCAGCATGGCCTGCACTAAATGCAGCTAATAATGAGGCAGCAAGTGAATGAAGGACATCTTATCTGCAGCTCTCCTCCCAGGGGCAGGCTGGCTGCTGAGCTGTCCTTCCATGTGCCTCTCCACAGCCACAGCTCCAATTTGAACACATCCCTTCCTCCTTACAGGGCTCTGTTCCTTTTGGGAGCTCAGGGACAAGACACTTGTATACATGGCATGGTATTTAACCCAAGGCTTTGCTCAGCACTGCCTTAGGAAACTGCTCTTTGACTTGAATCCTGGAACCATCTGCTGGCAATAATGTCACTTCACCCTGTAAGAGATTAAAACAAATAGTTTAGCTGGCTGAAAATGGTATGGTGTTACTCTGTTCCAGAAGCCTTGCTGCTCTGTGCCTCTCAGAACAGACCTCTGCCATGGAACTAATCTTAGTGCAAAATTAGCTGACTGGATTCATGATGCTGCTGGGTAGAAAAAAAGTGATTAATCAATGGTGTCAAACTTCCTGGCTAAAGCTAATTTCTAAAATAAAATCTGAATGTGAGAACAAGCTTTTTGCTCTGCAAAGAAATGTAACAGTGAAGTCCTGGTTCTCCATGGTCATTGGCCATTCCTGCAAGCTTGTGTTGGGTTGGATTAGGTTAAGTGAAGTTTTCTTGAGGATTTTCTCAGATCTGGTGTGCTGGGGCAGAAGTGGCTTCCCATTCTTCCTCCACAGTATCTCTGCAGAGCACCTTGGGTATCCAGCAGCCATGCAGGCCCTAGTCACACTCTGACTCATTTGGTTTTGGCAGAAAGTCAGAACTAAAAGGAGGTGGGGCTTGAGGGAGATGGGTGGGTGTGTGGGCAGGGTGACCATCTAATGCTGTGCTGCTGGAAAACTGCTGTGTTGTGGCACATCTTTCTAGCCAAAACTAGTTTTAGTAACACTGTACCTTTGGAATATGAAGTTCAGTAAGTTTCAGAGGAATCTGATATCTGTTTTGAAGCTGGAATCCCCACCTTTCTGAACTGCCTAAAATTTCCTTCCTCTGTTTCTTAACTTGCCTTTTCCTCCCTCTGCCCACAGATACTGATGCTACCTAATCCTTAAAACATCTTCCTCAGGCATTTCCAGGTGCAGGTGCTGTGTTGCACCCCACAAAATTGCAGTCTAATTCTCGTAAATTAAAATGCAATTAAATAAACCTGTTCTTCCACTGTAAAACAGGGAAGAAGGAAGTCTTTTCCTTCTGCCCTTCCCCTGCCTGCCTCTCTTGCCCTGTTGTTTCCACATTGCACAAATTGGCCACTTCTTCCTGCAATGTGGGAGGATGCTGAAGTGCACCCACCACATCTGTCAGGGCAGCTGAAAGAGCCCAGCCTGCCCAACCTCTGCCTGGCAAAGCAGGGCTCAGGGCATGAAGGAGGTGAGCTCATCAGGAGGAGGACTGCAGCCCTATTTATGCTGCTGTTGTGCAGCTTTCTTGGCAGAAAAGTGCTGCAGATACACATCAGTGATTTGTAACAAAAGTGTCAGAGCTGGGTTTCTGGGGAGTTACTCCAGCAACTGGAATGGCCATGAGAGGAACAGCTTTCCATAAAGAGCAGGCAAGGAAATAAATGCAGAGCTGTTACCCTCCATGCTGGAAAGGGGCCTTCAGGTGTGTGCTCAAAGGTCTGAAGACCATGGTGGAAAGTAAACCTATTGGAATTCCCCAAAATTATACTGCAAGAAAAGGGGTGAAACTAATTCTGACCCCATGACACCACAGTGTGGAGGAAGGTCAGACAGCCTTGCCTTTTTAATAGCAACAAGCAAAAGCTCCCAAGTATATGAGCCAGTAGGTTTGAGGTTTGACTAGATGCTCTTTAAAGGTCCCCTTCCAACCCAAACTACGATTCTCTGAATCATGGATATCAACTCTCCAGGCCTCTGCTAAGAAAGGACTATAGGAGGTTAAATGGCCTGTGAGTTGGAATGCCTCAATGGACACCTTTTGATGGAAAGTGATGACAGTCTTTTCAGAACAGGTTTCATGGCCATGTGGAAATCACCAGCTGGAAATGTAGGTGTGAGAAGCATGATGCCTGTGAGATGAACTTAGAAGAAGGTGCAGATAGGCTGGAGGATGAGAGCAGAAGTCAAATAGTCTTGTCAAGTTGAAGGTATGGTTGAAAATTGACTTCTATTCAACAGGTGCAGATACTTATTGAAGAAGCAGGCGTAGACTCAACTGTAGAATGGAACAATAGATGTGGTAGACATTTGGAGGAAAAAAGTTGTTTGAAATCACAGGTTTGACATGGTTCAAGGGTGACAAACCTCTGAAAACTGCCCACAAAATGAATGACATCATGCAGGACTGTTTCTTCAGCACTGTTGAAGTGTTACATCTGATCTTTGGGCTCTGAAATTCAAGACAGGCATGTTAGGTGCTGTGTCTGCAAAATGCTCGGTATCCCCTGTAAGAATTACCAGGTGTTTAGGGAGTGAAAGAGTTATCTCATTTTTGAATGCTTATAACAACCTTCTCCTGTGCCAGCCTTCACAGGAAGGAAGCAATTTGTTCCTTGTCTGCAGTAGATAAGAAAATAGCCATAGGTTTCAATTTCAGCAAGAGTTTCAGGCTTGGTGGCAGGAGAGCAAAGCTCTTGGAGATGGCCTGGAGCAAGCAGTGGAGTTTCCACTCTGTTTCAGTAAGGACAGGTTAGACAAACTTCCACCAGAGTGGTGGGAGTGTAAGCCATCCATCCGTGTTGGACAAGCTGGACCAGCCTTGGTTTAGGCTGTCTGTCAGGAAATGTGATGCTGTCCTTCCCAGTGACTGCAGGCATGGTCCTCCACAAGCAATCTCAGCCTCCTTAGCAGCCACTCCCCTTTCTATCTGAAAGACACTTTGGTTCCTTTAAGACAGCTTTCTTTAAGGAAGACAACATAATCAATTTTTCCTTCCTTGATTCTTCCTATTAATTGCCTAAACAAATGCTCTGTCAACACTACTCTTATGTTATTCCATCTTATATTTAAATGACTTGGCAGATTCTGTTACTTCTATGTGTGTTCCTTCAGCACAAGGAAGGAGGCTAATCATGTTACTTCTAGAGCAAGATACAAAAATAAAGCCTGGAATTCAGTCATCTTCCAACTACTAATCAGAGTGGAAGGAAAACAATATGAAGATTAAAAAATGAGATCTTCACACGTTAACTGAAGTGTCTTAACTGTGTTCTGGACCCATCCCAGCTTCAGATGTGCAGATGCATGCATCTGTCTCAGCTGACCATCCTTCAGAGGCTGAAGGGAGACTTTGGATGGACACATACTGATGTCAGGTGTGGTGACTGGATGGGCATTGTGCCAGGGGGGCAGTGTTGGTGGGAGACCTGCATGTCCCTTTCCCAGTGTCTATCTGGGTGGTCTCAGACTTTGGCCTAGCAAACCACTGCCCCTTTCAGCCTGACTGCTTCCAGCCATGCCTGGTGCTGCTGGCTGTGCAGCACTGCTCTGCTATTGTACCTGCTGAGGATTTTATCTAATGCCTTTTGGAATGAGTTAAGAAATTGCTGAAATACTACCAGGATACTGCCTGATTTTGAGGCTGCCCACTGGTTCTTTACCTGAGACCACTGAAAGTGCTGTGAGTCTCTGGCTTGAGGCTGAGCATTGTTATGTCTCATGCCAGGATTGTCTTGCTTCTGCATCAGCTGGTGGTTCCAGGCCACATCCCTGCTCATTAGTCCAGGAGTGCCTGCTGCTGTCTTTGCTTGCACAACAGCTGGGAGCTGGATGTGTCTTCTGTGTGCTGCTCAACAAGGACTTGCTGCCAGCAGCAGAGCTGGAAAAAAATTTATGACATTTAAGGAGGATTTTCTTGTGATTTCTGTTTGTCTCCATCTCCACATTTCTGAGGTTTTGGTTGGCTCTAGGAGTCCCTCCAACACCTCCCTGTAAACCTGGACAGCTATTGAAAACTGACTGCTTCATGTTCTGCAAAGACTAAAAAATTAATTCCTTGTTTGAAAGCACTTAAACAGAGTGGGAAGCTGCACATATGTCTGAGCTTGGTCAGGTGTATTTTTGATGCCTTGGGGCTCCTTGTGTGTGTTTTGTGGGCTCTGTGTGCTGTTGTCCTGCCTGGGCTGTCTCCTGACATCCCTGCAGTTCCTCCCATGACTCTGTGCTGCTCCTTTGCTGGCTCCCCCCACCCTACCATGGGTGCTGTGCACCCAGAGAGGGGCTCATGGCCACAGCAGGATTTCCCATTGGGGCACAGCCCCTGTCCCATTGGGGCACACCCCTTCCTTCCTCATGGAGCAATGGGTTGCAGGGTTGGTGCTCCCAGGGAAGGGGAATGCAGAGGTGCTGCCCCAGCTGCTTGTTGGATCTTCAGGAAACTCAATGTGTTTGATGTGCAGCTGTGCAGCTGGATGGAAGAGCTGAAGATTTTGATAATCATGGGTTTTGCTTTTTCTTATTTTCCAAAATCTAGTTACCAATATCTAATTTTTTTGTTGTTGTTGTGACTTGATAGGTTCCTTTTTAAATTGCTACAGTTAATAAACATAAAGTGATGTAAAACTGACTGCTTATGCAGAATATTCCAGTACAGAAGGCTTTTCCCCACTGGTTTTACTCTAAACAGTATAGCCCTGTGGGGCTGATGTGTCTGATTTACACTGTCTTTGTGTACAGCAACATCTAGACTGGAATTTTTGATTTTTTCTTTTGTTTGATTTTTGGTGGCTTCTCTAAATTTAGAGCCCTTATTTTACCACATTAAAAAACTTAAAGTGGAAACTATATAATGTGTAAATTAGGGACTTTGGGAGGGAAACTCCTAATTTTTTGCAAGGCAATTCTTTTGGAAAGGGAGTAAGGGACTTCAAGAACTTCAATTAAGCATGTACATCTTCTGAAAGATCCAGAGTAATTGAGAGCTGAGAACAGTGTTGGTTAATGGGATCTCTGGGTCACACTCTGAGCCTTAGAAGTCTGGTGCTGCACAGCTTGTCTCTAGAGACAGGGCAGGAAAAGTTGGGGCCTGTTTTGCTCTCTGACAAGAAATCTCCCACAGGAATTGCAAGGAATGGTATCTTTGCACAGATACTTTTTTTTTCCCCACCCAAAATTACATTTTTAATCTATTATGATAGTGGCTCAGCTCCTGTTCCTTTGCCTCAGCTCTGAAGGCTAAACACTACAGATATACATAATTTCTAAAATGAAGGATTCCTCCTGTGCTGTGTCATTGTGTGTTACTGTATCCCCAGAGGCACCGGGGTGTTGGCTTGCCCTGCTCTGTGGGCCCTGTGGGAATGTTTGGTGTTGCTCCCCTGCTCCAGGGAGGGTGGATGGGTGCTGTGGCAGCTCCTGGTGTGGGTGACCCACCCCTGTGCAGAGACTGCAAACATGGGATGACCTGCAAGAGCCATTTCTGTGACAATAGCTGGGTAGTTTATTTATGAGACTCATACATCCATGAGTTTCTTGTAGTCTGAGCAGTTGAGGTTTTTCAAAACAGACATTCTACAGTTGATGAGAAGGGTCATTTTTGTGAAATTACCTGTTTCTATGAATGTTCAGGCTTTTGCATGTTCCTCTGGAAATGCTCTAAAAATTCTGACTTTATCTACAGCCTTAATTGCTGCCCATTAAAACCTCTCTGATCCAGGCTGAGCAGCAATGGAGATGGATGGAAGAAAGATTTGGTGAAAGGGCTTCAGGCATTGTGGAAGGCATGAGGTCACTGCAGGACATTAAGAATAACCAAGTCTAAAGTTAGGAGTTACTTAAAATTAGAGATTGAATGAATTTCTGTGAATTTTAGAAGATGTTAACACAAATAATGGATTTTTCTGCACTGGGGTTAGAATGACAATAAAAAGGGAAGGCACTTCACAAAGCACTGCACTCTGCTTTCTGCAGAAATAGTGGGTGTAGATAGTAAATGTGAGCTAGCTGCAGTCTGAAGGTGCATGGAGGAGGCTTGCTGTACTTACAGTGCCTTGGGGTCACAACAAGTGCAAACATCACTTTATTGCCATGCACTACCAAGCACCAAGTGGAGCAGTTCTGTGGCACTCTGAGTGCCTGACATGTTACTGGCATTGTGTCACAGACAGGCTCTGTTTGTCCCCTGCCACACATTGGCTGTCACAACTGCCGGTGTAGAGTTAAAAAGAAGGTGCTAAAAATCCAACCAAACGTGTGTGATTTCTGGTAGAAAAGGAATGGAAGAAAAAAAAAGAATGGAATTATGTGGAATGACTTGACTGGAAATATTTTTTAGCTCCACATTTCTTTTAGAACCTGATAAACATACTTTCCCCCACAAAACAGTTACTGGAATTAGAAGGTTTTATTCCTCATCCCATGAGGTTGCAAGTATAAAAGCATTACCTTAGGGATGTCTCTGATCCTCTCTGAGCTAAAGCACACATAATTCCCAATACCTTGGAGATTAATGCTTAAGTGAGGAGTTAGTGGTGCCAGAAGAGGGCTTTCTGTGGGGCCACATTAAGTGTCACCAAATACAGTTTCGGGATCTCAGACGGAGGCATTGGAGCTGCTAATTGCACTGGGGGTGTTTTCTAAGTGGCAGATGAGACTTGAGACACTCAGACTGATTGCTCTGTCACACAGCCAGGCACAGAGCTGTTATCCTAAAGGGGTGCCAGTAATTCATCTGTGGCCTCTGTGACTGAGAGATGGGGGAACACTCCTCTCACCCTGGCATTTCCAAAAATGTTGACTCATCTCTTCTGTTCATTGGTGCAAAAATCAATTCAAGTTGTGGGGTTTTTTTATGATAGTTGAATGGATGCAGGTTCTTTCCCTCTTGCTTTTGTCATCTCCGTGCAGTTTGCCTCACCTCTGCATTAAAAATGAAGAGACTGGAGCTTCTAATGGATTTTGCAGTGAGTCACAAGTGCATGTCTAGACTCCTTAGACAATTTTTATCTTTTCTCACTAGCATGTAGGGTGAGAGTTTCTCTTTAGTAAACTAGTTACACAGCCAGCTCCAAGCATAACAGTTTTCCTATTCTGAGAGTTTTACAAGCTTATGTCAAAGCTGTATCTTAACTTAATGTGTCTGTGCTGAGACTTTGATGGTCCCTTCTCAGTTCCCATCTTTAGGAAGTCCTTTCATCTTGTATTTACATAGCCAATGTACATATTTTTAATTTTTTAGGGAGGATGGAGTGAGACTAGATTGGTTCCTTAGCTCCTCCCCTGAATCAAAAGTCCTGTCTATTTGTCTATCTCTCTCCTTATTTCCTGAAGTGACAGGTGTACCTACAAAATGTGATTCACTTGCCTGCTGCTCCCGCTAACAGTGTGAGGCTTCTCTGTGATGTCCTAGTCCCAAATGGCAGCAGCAGCAGCAGCAAACCTTTTCTACACATTCAACAAGTGGCCCAAGTGATGGCCTGAGCAATGTGTGCTGTTGTGTGGCTTCCCAGCTCTGGAGGGCTGGGCATCACCTTTTGGAAGAGAGAAACATGTTAAGTGGGGTGCATCTAATGAAATAATCTAGCTACCAAACCCAGAAACTGAATGAAATTTCCTGCTAAATAAAATGAATAAATGAAGTGCTAAAGTGTCGCTGTTTCCAATGTATCTACTGGTAATGCTTAAAAAGACAACCTTGTGGCTGTTACTTAAAATGCTGGAGTGAAAATCTGGTGGTGACAGGTGCAGCTCTTTTCTCTGCCCACTCAGAGCCTTGTGTTGCCCTGGCCCTGCTTGTGCAGCTGTGCTTGCTGAGCCCAGGCCCACGCAGGAGCTGAATCTTCCAGCTGTGGCACCTTAGTGTGGGGTGATCCTGTGAGATCCTGCACAGGAGCACAGGGCTGGAGCACCTGGAAAAAAATCAGTGTTGAGGGCTGCTGTCAGCAGCACCTGGCAGCAAATTTCAGGGACTATAATGAGGCAAATTTTAAATGAAGTTTGGTAACCACAGTTTAAGTTTTTCACTTCAAAATGCATTTCCAGTGAAAGCAGTGGTGGCTTTGTCTACTGATGTAGAAATTTCACACTTAGCATGTCAATACCTTTTATGAAATACACCTGATTGCCCTGGAGGAAAGGCTGATCCCCTCTCTTGGAAGTCTTTGTCCATGTGACTGCTACCTTAGTTAGTCTGAATGGATTTCTGCTCTGCAGGAAATGTAGCTTGCTATCACTACAGCTTTCATTCTAGTACAAAAGTTGAACTTCATTTCTTGACGCTTCCTATAACAAACTGTTTGGTTTAAGGACTGGGAGCTGTAGCAGTTATAATATTTTAAGTGTTTGTTATATTTTTCTACTTCACTAAAACAATAACATTCTCTCATTCCCAGGGTTGCACACAGAAGTATATTGTGAAGAACTACTTCTACTACTACTTGTTCAAGTTTTCAGCTGCTTTGGGTGAAGAGATTTTTTATATCACTTTCCTTCCATTCACCTACTGGAATATAGATCACTCTGTGTCTAGAAGAATGATAATTGTTTGGTCTGTAAGTATTTCTATATTTAATTTAAACTTTAATTCTATATCCATAGCAATTTGATGAAGAACAAGAACAACCCTTCAAATGAACAAAATCCCTTCAAACCAAAGAAGCACCAGCGCTATTCACGTGCAGCTTGTGTTTAGGAAGAAAAGGCACTGCAATACTGAGAGAGGAGGAGAGAGGCATCATCTGACTCAGGCTTTCCTCATCTCTGCCACATCTTGGGCTGACTTTTTCAGCACAATCACTGACTGAGCTGCTTTTGATATAGTTTGCACAGAATAGTTGGGAAAACACTTCCTTCCCAGTGTATCATAGTATTTCAGGGGCTGTTTTTCATCACTTTAGGAAATCTTTCTCTTATTCTCATTTTTTCTGTGTAATTTCATATGGTTCTGGCTTGGCTGAGATTACTATAAACTTGGTAGCAAAGGGATATGCAGCCTGCAGTGGAATAAGCAGGGTGTTTCTGCAGTCACTTGAAGGGGGAAAGATCAGATGGTCTGTGAAGGCTAAGACTTGAAAGCATTGATTTTTATTAATAGAAAGCATTCACAAATAACCTGACTTCAGCATTGCTTGAGCATGGGTTTGGGATATCCAGAATAATGCATTTCCATTGTAGCACTGAAAAAACAGGAGATAAGAGGCACTTCAGGCCAGGACTGGCTGTTTTGCCACTGCCATTGCTCACCTTGGTATTGATCAGATATTGCTGCCCAAATAAAACCATTTTAGAACAGAGAAGGGAGATAGGGAGTACCTCTGCTACGTGCCAGAGCCTGAAGGTTTTACTATCAATCTACACTGATTTAAGAAACTAAATCTTAGTAAAAACTTAAATATGGTATCCAAGTTTAGCTATTTACAGTGAAGCTTCTCCATGATCCAGTCAATTCTGGTTAAAAGTATTTTATCTTTTGACCAAATAATATGATAAGAAATAATAAAAACAACTTTAATTGAGTCTTACACTTCAAATACACCTGGTCTTGGACAGAAGACATCAGTTGCTTGTGCCAATAACCTTAGTCAATGCATTTTATAAAGAGAACATGAAAAATAACTTGCAGATGAAATTTAGAAGTAGGTGGACACAGTATAACTAGAGCTGGGTTTTGGCCAGGAGTACACCTACAGCTTCTGGAAACGTGCCACAGAAGATGAAAATTGGTAGTCACTGCCTTTTGGATTTGCATATTGCTCAAAAAATGAGCCTTTGGAGTACTTTACATGCATTTCTGTAGATTTGCTTTGTCTTTTCCTTGCAAGGAGTTCCTCTGAGTATTAGCCAGATCTAGTCTGACTTAATTAGAGTAATCAAGCATCTGATATTATGATAATTAATATTATTTTTCACTTACTGAGTTGTGGAGCTGCATTTTATACTGAAAAGGGGAAACTGTTTTAAATACACGAGCTTGCAACAATCTGTATTTTTAAAACATTAATTACATGTAACTGGGAAATGGCTAAAAATGTCCTTGCAGGCCATGTGTTAATGCTGTTCATGCATGCTCAGCTGGGAGGGTCTCTGCTGGCGAGCAGGGAGTGGCACTCGCAGTGCTGCTGCTGGGGTGTCTAACAGTCATAAAATCACACAATGGCTTGGGTGGGAAGGCACCTTAAAAATGACATGTTTCCATCCCCCCTGCTGTGGGCAGGGACACCTCCCACCAGACCAGGCTGCTCCAAGCCTTGTCCAGCCTGGCCTCAGATGCCTTGCTCATGGATGTGACATTTGTCTCCGCTGCAAGGGAAACACCAAGGTGCCAGTGGGACAGAGCTGTGCTTTTAACTGAATTGGAGGGGTTTGGTGATGGACTTTTGAAGAAATGCTCCTGAATGCATGATGATGATGATGATGATGTGTGGCTAAGAACTGTGTTAGATGACAGTAATAATCCAGGCAGCCTGATAGTCTCAGACAACAGCTGTGAGTGGAGGGCTGGGAAGAACATGAAGGGATAATTGCAGGACCCAGGCATGCTCTGCAGAAGACTCTTATCCATCTGGGGAATGGGGCTGGTATCAAAGGGAGAGCCCTAAGGGAAAGGCACGAGTAGTTCCCCTTTAAAGGGGGTGTTTAGGATGAGGTTGTTAGAGAAGCTCCTCGGCAGGGAGAGAGAGTGGACCAGCAATGACTTTTTTAAGAGCCTGGGACAAAGCACATGGAAATGTTGGGAACATGGTTGGCAGGGATGATGGTGACACAGAGGATCACACCACTGGCCAGGAGAAGTGGCTCTGGAGAATGAGGGTGCTGAGGGTGGTACTTTTTGTCCTGTATCCCACTTAAACCTGTGAGTTTCTGCTGCAAGTGGGAAATGACAATGTTGGTGTCCCAGGATGAATCAGAGGAGTTTCTTCCCTGAAAAATTAAAGCAGCATTAATGCTGTTTACAAAGACTTCCTGCCATCTTATCTGTAATAGTTGATGCCGAGCCACTCACCCCCATTTGAGAAAGATAATCTCAAATTGGAGCAGGGCCAGGAATGATTAAAGAACAGACTATTTTCTGAGCAGAGACCAAAAGCTCAGATAAATCCCTAGCAAAATGAAGTTGGAGAGAGAATGGGGCTGGCTGCAAAAACCATGAGCTTCTTAAAATAAAACTACAGTCACAAGAAGAAACATGCATAAAGCAGTCATAAATAATTTCAGTTGAAGCCAAAGGTTGTGAAATAGCTCTAGAAGGATGAAGGGCAGAAAGAAAAATGATAAAGAGTTTATTTCAGCAACAGCAGAGGACTGAATTTGGAACCCTGGAATGTCTTCTCCAGCCCTGGGTCCCCACAGCCAGCTGCTTTGTGCTTTTCTGTTCAGGTGGATGGCTGTGGGAAATGCAGAGTGGTTTTGCATCCAGATGCTTTGGCAGCCTAAAGCAGCATGTTGTGCTTCCATGGGACCTTGCCTCTGAGGGTTCAGGGTATATATGCAGGCTTTAGCTTTACCTTTGTGAACAGATGGAGGAAATAGCTGTATGAAATCTCTGAGAAAGGTGCTGAGTCAGTAATGGAGGTCCCCTGGTGTCTTTGCTTCTCTTCTCCAGCAATTTGAAGTAAACACTCTTGAAACTGCACAGGCAAGGCTTTGATGCCTGTGACTCTTGCAATTTCAGCCAGGAAGTGCAGAGATGAGAAACAGCTTCACACAGTCCCCAAATCTACTTTAAATCTACTGCACATCTCAGCTTGAGAGGTGAAAGCTCACTTTGTTTCTGTTTGTTTGTTTTTTTACTTTTTGCACTGCTTCAAGTTTGAAATCTTTATTTTGGTGTGGAATTTCAAAGGCAGAGACCTGGAAAAAAATACTTACTGTTTCAGTCTGCTCTTCAGCATGCCTGGAAATCTCTTTTGCTGTGTTTTTCCCTCAGGCCACACCTCTTCATAGCCTACAAAACATTAATTTATGCGATGTAAATATGAGCTGGCCAGCATGGACTTTGTTGGGGCAGGTGTGGAAGCTTTTGGCATGTGACAGTGATAAGCTGCTGACTCAGGGGTAGGTGGCACCTCTGAAGGGAGGCAGAGTTTGGGTGTCTGGTGATGCCAGGCTGTGTGTGCCCCTCGGGGCTCCCTGAGCAGCACTGGGTGGGGACACCTGCAGCAGCAGTCTGGGAAGGCCCTGGGTCTGAATCCATAGCAGTTCAGCTTTCCATCTTGCTTTTCAGAGGAACAGTTTTCTAAAGGCTGTCAGCACTTGGTTACTCAGCAAGGATGAGCCCTGAACTCCCTCTCAGGGTAACCAGGAGTTTCCTAACCAGCAGGAGTTCACCTGCAATTGTGATGCCACTGATATTGCTGTGCAGTGATTGAAAACACACTTGGAAGCAAACATTGGGTTTAACAATTCTTATGTTTGTCAGTTTTGGTGCCTTTGCAACACTTCACTGAAACAAGCCTGGAACTGCTGACAAACACAGTCACTTGAAAGCCAAGCTCCAAATATTGCACAGCACAAGAACATGTAAAACTGTATTCAGGCACATAACTAACTACATGTCAGCATGCAAAAATAAATGGTGTGTGCAAGTTGATAAAGTGTTGATTGAAAGGGAATTTTGCAAGAGCTGGCAGCTGTACTCCACCCTTGAAGAAAAAGTGCCAATAAGGCTTTCATAACTGAGACAAGCTCTGAATCATTTAAGGTGAAGTTTCAACTGTAAACCTTTTGTATTTCAATAGAACTTCTAGGTGTAAAAGTTTACCAGTTTTAGATGTTAGATGATGAACCAGATCAATGTGACAGTACTCTTCCCTGCTGCTAGAAGCCTGGACCCAAATTTCCTTCTCTAAGCCTATTATAAGACAGTCAACCGCCTTACAGATGTTGTCTAAAGGCCTCTTTTAAAGACAGAGTGAATGTGTTAGGTGTTGGCTGGTTGTGCTTCTGGAGGCTTGGGGTTCTACTGATCTTGTTCTGGTTTTGTGTTTCTGAAGCCTGAATTGAGACAAAGTCCTCCTTCCTTTTATATATATAGATATAGATTTATATATAAAACTTTTTAGGAAGCTGCCCATGCTGTGTCTTCCCTGTCCCCCTGCCTCCTGCTGCCCTGTGCTGTGATGTGAATGCTGTGCTGCTTGGTGGGCTGGAGACCTGCCTGTTGGATTTGCTGTTGCCATGGCAGCTGGACAGCCCAAGGGTTTGAGCATCCCACCAGCTGAATGTGACCTGGAACGCCCCATGGACCCTGGCCAAACCCTTGGGAAACGTGCAAAGTTCCTGTGCAGCCAGCACAAGGTTGATGTATTTTCTGGGAAGCAACACCCACGCTGGAAGAGGTAGGTGCTGGAGCTCTAGGAGAGCCAGCTGCCCTCTCCCAAGGTGTGTGGAGCTCTAGGAGAGCCAGCTGCCCTCTCCCAAGGTGTGTGGAGCTCTAGGAGAGCCAGCTGCCCTCTCCCACAAGGTGTGTGTGCCTTGAGGAGGGGCCCAGCCCTGCTGCTGGGGTTGGCACACGGGGAGCAGCCCGGTGCTTCAGGAGGGGCTGGGGAGCAGGACACAATCTGAGGGTGGCTTAGGGCCCCAGGCTGGTGGTGTCTGGGGCTCCTCTGCCCTGCAGGGCTTCCTCCACCTGGGCTGCTGCCAGGGCAAGGGGCCAGCAGTGCTGCTCAGTGACTTCCATGGTGTGCTTTCCTGGAGCCAAGCATTAGCTCTTGGCATTGACTGGGGGGTAGGAGGAGCACCTCCACAAGGACAAGCTCTTCCTTGCTCTGCTCCTCTTCCACTCTGAACCAAGTGATGCTCGAGGGACACAGTCACAGCTAGAATCTGCTGCAGTGTTTATCTGGTCACTTCACTTGGGGATGCTGAGAATAGAACAGTGCAGGCTGGGTGCTTGGCTTAATTTCTGTATGGGAAATCAAAGTCACGCCTGCCTCAGCAACCACATACAGTCTTTACTTCTGCTTGACTAATCTGCAAATGTATATTAACAGTGCATCTTTTTTTTTTTTTTTGTCTTCAGAATGCTTGGTCACTCCTATCAGTGCACAGTGCTTTTGAAAGAAACCCAAAGTAACATCATTTTCAAACTGTAAATTTCCTTTCTGGGAAGATGATGTATACTACTGCAGATCAGAGTTTCTAGAGCCAGGTTATAAAGTTTCTATTTTGGAGCTAAACCAGCAGATTCAAAGTCAGGCTGCCACACTGTGAGTCTCAGGGAAGAAATTGCCAATGCTATTTGACCATGTGTCTTCTCTAGAATTTTGTCTTGTCCTTTTAACAGATCAATAATGAAGATAAGGACAGCTGCAAAATCAGAAGCTGAAAACAAATATGATCTGGTTCCCCTTTGTTAGCTGAAATATTACAGAATAAAAAAAGAATTGCTTCTCCTGACCTTCATATGCTAGTGGGAGGCTCAGGTGTGTCCATCCTGTGCAGAGGTTGTAGCAGGGCAGGGAGGAGGGAGGATGTCACACACAGCCCACCTGCAGCACTGAGCATGCCTCCTCAATCCTGCCAGGCTCAGGGTCTGGGCAGCTGCCATAGGAACATTCCACAGGGGAAATTGCACTCTGAGCCAGTGCTGCCACACCTCTGCACAGGGACCTGGCTTAGCTGTGTCTGTCTGCACTGTGGTGGTAAATCTGCTTCCAGAGCTCTTGCTTCCTGTCATGGGAGTGATGCATGTGAGGAGTGAGGGGAAACCATTGCAAATGCCAAACAACACCTGCAGGTGAGAAAAAAACCTCCTCCTAAATGGTTGACTTACATGCCAGAGGCATGGGAATGTCAGGGAAACAGGTCACTTCATGGCACTCAGATGCTCAGAAGGAGGGGAGCTGCCCCTCACCCCAGAGGGATCTCCTGCAGATGTTGGAACAAATGAATAGGTATCCACACCTGTGTGGATGCTAATGCCTCAAATTTGGTTCTGTAGCTGTTCACTAAAGCAAAGTCTGTTAAAATACAAAGATAGGTTTGTCTTGTTTATCCTGATGCAAAGGCTCAGGTGAAGAAGTATTTTTGGAGATGGACCATATATATGACTCAGAGCAAATTAAGAGGAAGCTCTCAGAAAAAGACTCCAGAGGCTGTCTTGCTGCTATAGCAACTGCCAGTAAAGCCTTGCCTTTCCTTCACCTGGAGTCCTGGCCTACTATAAAGGGGTGCTATTGCCCTTAGCACAGGCCAGCCCAGCTGTAGTGGTAGGCAGCAGAGTTTGAGCAAGGTCTTGGGGTTAAGTTGCTTACAGTTTTGGAGGTTTTTTTGTCTTTTATTGCTGCTTAAATTTGTTGCAAGGATTTAACCCGGTAGATTTCAGAGCCATTTTCACTGCATTGGGAAAACATGGATGTGCAAGAGAGAAGGGCGGGGGTGGGCACTGCCCGCTGGGTCCCACTGGTGCTGCTCCTGCCCTGCTCGGTGGCACAAGGCTGTCCACAGGGAGGGCACCCACTGCCCGGGGCAGGCAGCTCTGCCAGGAGCTCTCTTTGCTTTGCCGTGCTGTGAGCAAAGAGCCCGGGCAGAGCCGTATTCTCCCAGCCCATCCAGCCTGCACAGAGCCTGGGCAGAGCTGTGCCCCTCCAGCCTCTGCAGCCTGGGCAGAGCCGTGTTCTCCCAGCCCCTGCAGCCTCTGCAGCCTGGGCAGAGCCGTGTTCTCCCAGCCCCTGCAGCCTGGGCAGAGCCGTGCCCCTGCAGCCTCTGCAGCCTGGGCAGTGCTGTGCTCCCGCAGCCCCTGCAGCCTGGGCAGTGCTGTGCTCCCGCAGCCCCTGCAGCCCGCACAGAGCCTGGGCAGTGCTGTGCTCCCCCAGCCCCTGCAGCCCGTGGGGTGCAGGTGACACAGCCTGTGCGAGGTGGCCTTTAGTGATGTGCACCTGCCATCATTCTCTCGGGCAGCCTGCCAGTTCAGCTGCTGGGGGGTGTTTTAGCCCATCCACAAGTGCCATAATTCAGGACAATGTGTGTAAAGTCACATGCACGGTACCCAAATAAGCTAAAGGCAAAGGTCTGGTGCTCCAGAGCTCAGTGTTAGTCTGGGCATATTCTGCAGTCCCCTGCATGTTTTATGAAAGTCGTCTCGCCTCTCCTTACTGTCTATACAATTTGCTTCTAAAAAGTAGAAGGGTCAGAATTTAATCTGGGATGCCAGGAAGGGAAGGGTGTTGTGAGGATGCCTGGTATTTTCACTTATCCATCCCACCTCCAGCATTCAGTCTGTTTTTCACCATCACAGGAGTCCTAGCATAGCCTTCATTTTTGAGATGACTCATTTCCTTTTCTGCAATGCTCTTATGTTCTAGTGCTAATAATACTTCCACAAGTGGAAGTCATTATTATAGAGGACTGCTGATAAACTGGCTCATCCTACCTTGCCTCTCAGATGGTATCACAAATGGCAGCCTCAATGTTTTATGTTCTGCCCGAGAGAGAGCAATTTTTCTTTCACCCTTGGAATTTAATTAACTTCCAAACATGTGCCTGCATCCATTTGGAAACTGAAGGCATTAACTAAATAAACCCACACAGTAGGTTTTTAAAAGATGTTTGTTCCTTGAGCCTTTGTTTACTGTGAACAGTCTGGGGCAGGGTATTCACTGTCTTGCCTGTGCTGTGTGTGTCCACAGGAGCAGCCAGGTGTGTCCCACCTGCTGCTGATAGTGAGGCAGTAATG
Source organism: Euphonia xanthogaster (assembly GCA_034509185.1). Lineage (NCBI taxonomy): Eukaryota > Metazoa > Chordata > Aves > Passeriformes > Fringillidae > Euphonia > Euphonia xanthogaster. The sequence goes on along the minus strand of JAYDZK010000016.1, from coordinate 17,302,551 downwards.
TGATTCATATGATGAGGGATAAAGGCTTCAAAGGCACCAGCAGTCATTTTTCCAGGCCCTGGTGCTGGCTGTAAGTCTAGCACTCTCTGGTGTGTGCTGTGCTGTAGAGAGAAGGATGAAGGAATGACTGGCTTTTTCCTGGTCCTGACTTGTGAATCCTGAATCCTGCCATCTTTCTTTTCATGTGAAACCATTTTTTAAATGGTTGATGGGAGAGAGAGGGATGCAGTGTGCCTGATGTGGCAGGGGGTGATTGTGTTGCTGTTCCAGCATACAGTCAACACCAGTAGCAAGGGAAGGATGTTATTTTAAGCCCCCTCCTTTGCTGGTGGAAGCATGAGAAGCAGAAGAGAGAGCTGTCTCACACAGCAACTGAGCTTTCATGGTAGACATCAGTTAACCTGATTTTTGTACTAAAAAAAAAAAAAAAAAGAAAAGAAAAAAGGTTTGATTGGCTTTGTTTTAAAAAGCCTCCTCTGCCTATGTGTGGCTACATTATGTAAAGGGAGGAGGGCTACAACAGAAAGCAAATACATCCTACAGGGACAGCCTGGTTAACTTTTCTCAGATGTCCTCACTGTGGATGCTGAGAGCCTACTGCCTTTGGGAAGAGGGTGCTAAGGAGCCAAGGATGCCCATGGCTGGATGGGCAGCACCTCTCAGGGATGCTGGACAGCATTGCCCCTCGCCTCTGCTTCCCTTGCTGACCTGAGAATGCGACGTTTCCCCTAAAAGTACTGTGTGGCTGTACTCTGGAGTGAATTAATGCAGCCCTTGCTTAAATCTCTGGTGTCCCAAGCAGGGAATAGAAGCCTTTTACTGGGGAGTTAGGCAGGAGAACTGCAGGTTCATGAGGTAGCTCATGTTGCCTGTCCAGTTTTCCCTTTGCTGCCTCTGCAAAGATACTGAGGCTGTCATTTAATAACCACACGGGTGGTGTGTCCCAGCAGGGCTCCTGCAGCTCTGGGTGAGTGGGAGCTGCTGGGAATGGGGGAGCTGCTGCTGGACACAGCTGTGATTTGAAGATGAGGTGGGAAAATTTCTCTTATTGCTGCTTTCTTTGCGGGAGAGGGGCTGTAAGGGATAGGGAGAAGACTTAAACTTCTCTGGCATGGGGTGGGAGCCAGCTGTCTGTCTCACACTGTCCTGTACTGCTGAATCTCATCAGCCAATCCTCCTTTTGGTCCCATTTCTGCTCAGGTTACCACAGAGTGCAGCAAAACCAGCACTTCCTTCGCTGGCTGAGCTAATGGAAACCCTTTTAATAATTCAGGAGATAAATTCTCTGCTTGCAGGGCTGGATTCTGCAGGAAAAAGCACAGAAATACAGGTGGTTCTTGGGTGGGCTGCATGGGGATTGCCTGTGCTGACTGACAGCCTGTGGCCTTTCCTGTCCCCAGATAGTGATGTACATAGGCCAGGTCTCCAAGGACATCCTGAAGTGGCCTCGGCCCCTGTCACCACCTGTCGTGAAGCTGGAGATGAGGACGAATGCAGAGTATGGCATGCCATCCACCCATGCCATGGCAGCTACAGCCATCTCCTTCTCCTTTTTCATTGCAACCATGAACCAGTACAAGGTAGGGGTACAAAAAGAAAACAGAAGGAGAAAAAGAAAATATATTAAGAAAATAAAAGCCTGTGTCTGCTTCCAGCAAGCCACATAAAGCTTGCAAATCCAAAGATGTTGCAACTTCCAGAGGAGTTCTGCACTTATTTTCACACGTGTATTCTTCCCTGTGCTTACCTGTAGCTGGTCAATAATAGACACAAAAAGAAATTTAGTGGAAATGTCCTTTTTTATGCATGGACTCCTCTCAGAGCTGCTGGCAGGCTGCACTGCCCTGCTGTAGTTTGGTGGGGTCACTGTGTTTTTGCACATGGGGTGACCATGCAGGGAAGGTGCCTGGCAGCCAGCATTTTGTGTTTACCCCATGCCCACCAAGTCAGTGCTGCACACTGGGACATGCTGGCTCCCAGGAAAACCATAGGAGCTCTGTGTCACATGGCTTCTGTATGAAAGGAAAAGCATTCCTGGAAATCCCCTGGCTCCAACCTGTGTGAGACTAACAGCACACAAGGTGATTGGGAAGCCTGCTTGTCAGAGGAGTAACAGCAACTTCGCTCCACTGTAGGAGCTGCAGGCTGCTTGGGGAAGTCTCATCATTTTTCCTCATCATCTTCCTAAAATGTTTATTTCCTGGAAACTCATTTCTCCATGATGATTATTTTCATTCTGTTTAATGAATCCAAGCCTGTGTTTCCTGTACTTTAGCAACAATAACTTCCTGGCTGCATTGTATTTCTCAGCCCTCTCAAGGGATAAACCCATGTGTGGTAACTGGTCAGAGCATCTTGACAGTGGCATAGGAACAAGGAGCCATAAGAGGGAATATTTGTCATATATATTGTCATATATTTGGAAGCCAGATCTATCCCATGTGTCAGAGCTGCCAAGATGACCTGGTCAGCATCACCTTCTCCTCAATCCCCAAGTGACCAGAGGGACATGCAGCTCTTCGCAGGCTGTCTTGTGTTTCTTAGAAACTGCCATGAAACGATAAAGCTGCTGTCAAATAATTAAATGGTTTAATTGCCTCTATTAAGATGGAAAAAAAATCTCCCAGTACATTATGCTGCTATCTTCTCAAGATGCCCTAATCATCAATTACTGATCTGGACTAGCTCGAAGGCTGCCTGCTGAGGGAGGAGTCAAGTGGGTGAAAATGCTCCAAAGGCTTAGAAAAATGAGGAAAAATAGTGTTTTATGAACTGGGAATGACATCTGACAACTGGGTCTGAGCTCTTTATTCAGCGGGCTGGAATATGCCAGGGGAAGGGGTCAGAAGAGAGCTGTTATGCTTAGAATTTCCACAGAGGCATTTTTGTGCTGACCTGTGGCCACCCTGGTCAGTAATGATCCTCAGGCAGAAGATAGAGACTTTGTGTCAAATTGGATGAATTAATTGCATTTATTTATATTTTGAGTTGGTTTACTCCTTACAGAAAAATCTCCCTTATGGACTGAAAGGAGCCCAGCAGCCCACTCAATTTCAGGGTTTGAATGAGTGGATTAAGGGCTAATATGTCAAGCTTATTCTTTACCAAATGTGGCTTTTTAAAATTTTTTAAATGTTGATTTATTCAAATGGTTCTTTCCATGTTTTTAGGCTACTCAGAGAGGGTATTAGGCAAAACCAGCTTCATAAAAAGATAATTAAACCTTTACGTGTCATGGGGAAGAGTGGTCCTGACTGCTTTAATAGCTGGATTGTGGTTTCAGCCCAGACATTGATTCTCCCCACTCAGCCCACTGCTCGGGGACTATTGATCACACTTCTGGTCACACTCTGCAGCTGTCACAGTCCCCTTGGCTGAGCTGAGACTGCGGTGCTACCTCAGCCACGGCTGCACAACATGCCGTGCCTTTTTCCTTAAGCTCTTTAAGACTAACATGGGTTTTGCAGACAGATACTGTGGAGAACAATTCTTCAAATGCCATCTATACCCAGATGTCTCCACAGAGAGACGATATCTTGCAGAAACAGGCACCGCAGGTGATGAAATGACCTTCCAGCAGGGTTGAGTGTTGGTTAAGGGGGGCCTTGTCTCAGGCCACATTAATTTCCTGGGGAAAGCACAGCGCAGAAGCCCCTTCCCAGCACAAGATCCTTATGTCAGTCCAGCTGCCTGGTTTAATGGTGTATTTAATTATTTTTCCCCCCTTTTCACAGTATCCATTCGAGCTCGGCCTCGCAGCAGCGTTTGTGTTCTCGACGTTGGTGTGTCTGAGCAGGCTCTACACAGGGATGCACACGGTCCTGGTAAGGATGTGCCTCCAGCTCTGCTTTCCTGCAGATCCCCAAGGTGGTGGATGAGTTGTGCTGCTGGGTTTGGGGCTGTGCACTGAGGGGAGCAGGGAGGAAGCCCTCGGGCTATGGCAGCCGGAGTCCTCAAGGGGCGATTACAGCGCGGGGAGGCCGCAGCGGCGCGGGCCGGGCCTGGGCCTGGGCCCAGCCGGGTGAGCCCAGCCGGGTGAGCCCAGCCCGGCACCTCAACTGCAGCTCTCCATTTCGAAAGTTTAATTGTGAGGAATGCTCTTGGGCAACCAGCGCTGCTCCTTAGCAAAGGCCTTTGTGCAATAGTATCGCTGTTTTCAGCGAGAAATAGCCGGGGCTGGTTTAGCCTGGGAGTGCCAGCAGGAATTGCAGCCCGGTGAGTCACGGGGTAAAGCGTGGCCAGAGAGCTGCCCTGCAGGGCCTGCCCAACAGCAGGGCTCCTGTCAGCGGGCAGGCACTCAAAAATGACAGGTTTCTTCTTTTCAGCTGGAAGGAAATGCTTCCCAAGGGATTGAGATGCACAAATAGTTTGTCTGAAAATAATTATAAAATAGCTGTGATTTTATATGGCAGACTTGCTGGGCACAGTTGCTTAGAAACATCAGTGCTGCTTTAGGAGGAACTAATTTCAGTGTGCCTGTGATAGTTGGTTCATTCCTGACATGATGAAACTTTATTAATCTGTTATATATATAGTGGACAGAGGGGCAGTCCAGCTTCCCAAATACGGATAAGAACTTCAGGCTATTTCCTCACAAGAGTTTGATATGCATTGTTGGTTGCATGTGCATAAATAATTGAATCTTTTTTACTAAGTAATAATTATGTTTGTAATGAGACTTGATGGCTGTAAGAAAGGGAGCCCTCATGAGATTAAGGTTAGCTATAAAATATAGCTTGACCTTCCCTTTCAGGCCCAGTGGATCAAAACAATATCTGACATCGAGGCTGCAGGCACCCTTTCTGGGCTACTGACCTTAAGTCAATCAGTAAAAATTCTTTGCATACTTCTCTTGCTGGCCCATCATAAGGAACGACCCCTCTAAATTTAGATGGATTTTAGGGTAAAGAAGAAAAAGTCCTTTGTGCTTTTGACATGATAGAAAAGGGCTGTAAAATAAAATTTAAAAAAAGCTTCTTAGCTGAAGAGTGAGCAATGCTGCCTTTCAAAAGGGCAAACATGCTTGGCTGGGGTCTTTATCCTGTGTGTGCTATGGTGGGGATGGAGCTGGGAAAGGCCCAGCGATCACAGCCCCTCTTTCTGTAGCAGCTTGTCACCACAGGGACTGGCTCTGCTGTGCCACGTGCAGTGATGGTTCTTTGGGGAAGAAGTGCACTTCAGAGCTGTTTGGTGGGACAGCTCCTGCCCTGAGCTGTTATGTCACCAGGCTGAGGCACAGCAGTGCCAAGCTATAGCCCGAAAGAGCCTCTGGGTTTTTAACAGAGGCCTTAACAGAAAGGATGTAATAATGTGGTCATAGCATTTTAGTGAAGAAAAGGAATGGGTAACAAATATCCATGGACTTGGTGTAACTGAATTTTTCCTGTTTGAGGAACCAGAGGAGGAGTGACAAGGGCAGTTGCATTGTGCTTTCCTGCAGCTCCAGTGCAGAATCTCATCTTCTGTGGTCTCAACTCTACAAATCTGTTTGTATTTTAGCACTGGTGGCCTTGCTTTTGAATGAGGAGTGATATCAGAAAGCTCAGTGATGTCATTAGAAGAGATATTACCATTAAAGACTCCTGGAGAGGCAGTCAGCTGGTATGGGAGCTATCTGCATCCTTCCAGCTGTGCCAGAATGAATACTATGCCCAGGGAAAAGGGAACAAACACCCCTGGCCTGGGCTGGTACCAGGACAGCATCACCCAGCCAGAGAATGGGGTGGCAGCAATGCACTCAGACTGCTGATAGGTAATTGAGTTACAACCACCCATCTCCACCACCTCAACATCAGAGTGTCCCATGTGTGTGGAAAAGCAGGGGAAATGCAGGGTCCTGTCTTGTAGGTCTCAAATGATGGAGTCCAAGGGCCTGGTAAAGAGTTACCTGGAAAAGGCACAGTAAAAAAAAAAGTAAAAATTTGGACACACTTTGAAGCAGGCAATCTGTAAGTTTTTAGGGGTTATTTATGAGAAACTAAAAGCAATTTGGGATGATATGACTGGTAATTGTTGTTGTTTGTCTTTTCTTTCCAGAGAGTTATATTTTAGAAAATATTACTTGGCTTTCCATCTTAAAACACTGGCCCAATTTTTGGTCCCTGCCTCAATGCAGGGACCAAGTTTTCCTGTCTCACATCTGCTGAAGCCATTCCCCTCAGAGCCACAGCTGATGTGGGGAGAGCCTCTCTGGCACTGCAACTGCCCTGAGCTACAAGCAATAATGTCCTGTGCTGACCAGCATGGTCACTTTTTATAACCAAAAAACCCTGAAGGGTTTTCCCCCCCCATTTAGTGTTGATGCATTTATTTCTGATTACACTTCCCACAGGGGGTGTGGGGGTGTGTGTTCTGAAGCTCCCACCCTGCCCCTTTGCTGGGCTGTATTTCAAGTTTTTCATACTACCATTAATCCTGAAATGATCTGAAATATTTTAAAGCTGATAAACACCAACACAGTCACAGTACTTCACACACTGTGTAGTGCAGTCCTTAGGAGTGGAGTTTAGGAGCCTGAGTGGTGTCTCACACTAAATGAAATGTAAGGGGGCTCAGGCAGTAAGCAACCGTGTGCTAGACAGAATAGGAAAATTGTTCTTTCTGCTTGGATCGGCAATACGAGGGAAGCAGGGCAGATGTTTGGCGCTGTGTGGGAGCAGGGCTGAGCTGCATGGCAGCAGAGGGGCTTGAGGGAGGTAGATGGAGCCTGGTGATGACTCGTCTGTGCCGAGGCAGCAGGAGCATCCCAGCAGGGCAACCGGAGGTTTTAAATTCTGCAGGTAGTTCTGCACCTTGAGCAAAATCCGTGCCTGCCCTTATTTAAAAATGCCTTTATAATTGCGGGCTTGGCGAGAGGCTAATCTGTTTACACAGGCAGACGGGCAGGAATGTGCTTCCTGGGCGTGCTAACAGCAGCTCCACCCCCGGGAAAAACTCAGCTCCTGCTCCGGGGGGCACGGCACGGAGGGTCTGCAAAGTTCCCGCAGAAATCGGAGCCATCCCTCCTCTTCCCATCTTGTCCTTAGTTGAACAGGCAAGAGGGGACATCATTAATTCTGCATTGCTAAATATAGGTGTTGGTCTGGATCTTGCCCACCTCCTCTGGGTGTTCAAAAAAATCAAACCTGCCCATGCACACCGGGACTGAAGGGACCACCACAGACAGCCAGGCATGTCCTGAGCTCTCCAGCAGCTTCTAGTGAGGAGTTTCCAGAATGAGAAGCACAGATATTGGTGGATGGAGGGAAAAACAGAATAAACCACTGGCCTCCTATATCTATATCTAGGTATATATACACACACTTACAAATTGTATACGTGTACTACTGTACTGATACATATATGTAATTACTTACAAATGGTATACATGTGCTATTGTACTAATACATGCACTATAAAACACACAAAATTAACAGATATAATGATGAAATAAGCATTACTTCTTTAAAATGCACTTTTTATTTTACTTATGAGCAGTGCAAAAAGTATGTTCTCCCCCCAGCCCCATGGGTTGCTTTGTGCACCCAGTTTGGAGACCATGGGTACAATGCCACTGGTCAGAGCTGATTGTCTGGGTCCTGCTTGAAACTTCCAAGAGCCATGTTACTGTACTGGGGCTGCATGGGAGGATAACAAAATTCAGAAAACTTGAATCAGGTTTGTAAATAGGGACTGTTTGCAACTGTGCTGGGAACTGCTGGAGTCAACTGGTAAATCTGAGCAAAGCTTTTGTGAGGAAATGTTAATGTTTGGTTACATTTCTTTAATTGGAACAGAAAAGCTTGTGAACAGCTTTTGAGTTTTGGTCCTTGATCACCCATAGAGGGGTATTGAGGACTTTTTCTTTTAACATGAGGTGGACAAACATCTGTGTGGGAAATTGATGTACAGAATGGTGATGGGATTTCTGAACATCAGTTCTGGGAGCAGCCCCCAGCTCTTTTGTATTGAGGCAGTTACTTAGTGTTGGGCCAAAATATGCTTTGTGTGTAAAGGTATCATCTGAGAATTTACATCAAAACATGAATTACTGTGAAGTAAAGGTATATAATATAATGGTATTTTACAATACTAGGTATCCGTGATCAGGTTTGTGTATTTCCATGGCTAGCCTCATGTTTTGGATGAGGGAATAAATGGAAATTTGTATTAGGGATATGCAAAATGGCTGTAGGGGTTGTTTAAAACCAAATGTGCTGTGAATCTAATGGAAGTTGTAAACAGCTGAAGTTCAGCTCTACAGGAGTAATGCATTTACCAGAATGTCATTAAATATTTCTGTTGTGAAAAAGTTCCCTCATTCCTGCCCAACTCGAAGTGAAGCTCACATAAATAATTTTTAACTGTGACCAAGCATGGTAGTAGTCAGCTGTCATGACTCATGAAGATGATACAGTCTTAGAAGAGGACATTTCTGTCTGTGGCTAACTTCAGCTTTTGCACAGCTTTTTGTGGCTGTACTAACACTGCTGCCTCTATGTGACACTGGAAGGGTGGCACAGGGAAACTTGTTTTAATGCTTTTTACCTGGCTGCTCCCATACAGAGGGCTTTTGTTAGGGGCTACCTCATATCTCAGCTTTGTGGCTGACAACAATCAAGTTCTCAAAACACCTTATTTGCCTCTGTTAATAAATTAGGGTTTAACTATATGCTTGCTTCAGGCAGTGTACTTGAAAGCCAGATTTCAGAGACTTGGGCAACAAATTTCTCCTTGCTGTATCCCTGCCTGGAGGTGCCTCCCTCCCACTGCTGGCAGAAACCACGGCACACGCACCACGTCCCACAGCTCTGCACTTTCCTTCCCTGGAGCTTGTGTTTCTGGGATGGGAGCCTGTCTCTGACAAAGGACAGCATCTCCCCCTTTATGCAAAGCAAGCAAGGGATAATCACACTGATGTGATGAAATTGCTTGTAGGGTTACAGGAGGGAAAGGGGTTTGTGTGAAGGCAGATCTGTGCAACGTTGTCCCTGAGATGGAGTTGTGCACATGCCTTTTCCAAGGTCGTAGGTGGAGAATGCCCTCAAAACATGAGAGCAGGTGAGAAGGAGGATGTGTGTCCACAGACACATGCATATGCATCAGCTGAGGTTGGGTTTGTGGATTGGCATGTTTTGTTTAGCCCGTGCTTCAGGTTTTCCCTGCACATGGACAATGCCATCACTGGATTCTGGGTGTTCCTCCACTGCTAGGCCCCACCAGTGCAGATACTGGTCTTTTATCTTCACCCAAACACCTGGTTTACCTTTCAGGTCTCACAAAGGCTTTTAAATGTGATTTCTTTACAGGATGTGATCGGAGGTGCACTGATTTCGGCCGTGCTGCTCGTGCTCTTGTATCCTGCGTGGGACACAATAGATCACTTGCTGTTAACCAGTCCTTTCTGCCCGGTGTTTTCCATAGTTGTGCCTCTTTTCTTATGTTACAACTACCCCAAACTAGACTATTACAGCCCTACCAGGGGAGACACCACTATGATCTTAGGAGCAGCAGCTGGAGCAACTGTGGGATTTTGGTTAAACAACCAGTACGCTGCTTCAGCCCACACTGGCACGAGTGTTCAGCCTGGGCTTCCTCTGACCACCAGTGCAATGGTGTTTGTGCTGGCCAGGTTCTTCACAGGCATCTTGGTTGTGCTGCTGACCCGCTGGCTCATGAAGAGCACGGTGCTTGGCGTGCTGGGCTATCGCTACAAGTTCCCCATGGGCGACCTGCAAGCCCGGAGACGCCTGGAGGTTGAGGTGCCCTACAAGTTTGTGACGTACTCCTGCGTGGGCTTCACGGCCACCGTGCTTGTGCCGCTGCTGCACCAGCTGCTGGGGCTGCTGTGAGCACAGCTGCTCCTCACCGAGGAGCCTGCATCACCACCGCTGCGGGCATGGGACAGTCCAGGCTGCTGGCTTGACCAAAAAGTGGTTTTTGTGCCTTTCTGCACTGGTGTGGTGGGTTTGGCTCTGGCTGCATGCCAGGAGCTCACCAAAGCTGCTCTATCATTCCCCCTCTCTCCAGGGAGAGAAAATATGAGAGGATCACAGCTCAAGACAAGGGCAGGGAGATATCAGGAATTTTACTGTCACAGGCAAAACAGACTCGACTTGGGGAAATAAGTTTAATTTATTACCAAACTAATCAGGGTAGGATAATAAGAAATAAAACTGAACATTTACAACCACCTTCCACTTACCCCTCCCTTCTTTCTAGGCTCAACTTCCCTCCTGAAGTCTCTAGCTCCTCCTACCCACCATCACAGGGGAATGGGAATGGAGGTTACAGTCAGTTCATCACATATTGCTGCTGCTGCTCCTTCCTCCTCAGGGGTAGAGCCTCTCACACTCCTCCCCTGCTCCAGCATGGGGTCCCTCCCACAGATGACAGGTCTCCAAAAACTTCTCCAATGTGAATTTTTCCATGCACTGCACTTCATCCAGCACAGGTCCCCTGAAGGATCAAAAGTCCTGCCAGGAGCCTGTTTCAGTGGTGGTCTTCAAATCCTTCTTAGGGCATCACCCTGCTTCACTGGGGGTCCTCCACTGATTGCAGGTGGATCCCTGCTCCCCATGGGCTGCAGGGGCACAGCTGCCTCACCCCGGGCTGCAGGGGAGTCTCTGCTCTGGCACCCAGAGCATCTATTACTCTTCCTTCTGTGATCTTGGTGTCTGCAGAGTTGTTTCTCTCCCATATCTTCATCCCTCTGTCTGCCTGCAGTTGTGCAGGTTTTTCCTCCCTGCTTAACTCTGTTGTCCCAGAGGTGCTGCTACTGTCACTGATGGGTTCAGCCTTGGCCAGCAGTGGATCTGTCTGGAAGCCAGCTGGGATTGGTTCTGTTGGACACAGGGGAAGCTTCTGGCACCTTCTGAGAGAAGTCGCCCTTATAGCCACCCCCCACCACAACCATGCCCTTGGCACACAAACACAAAGCAACTGGCCTAAAATATCTGACTTGGGGAAGTCATGGGAATTTCTGTGCACAGATAACTTTGGGCTAGAAATCACTGGCCCCACTGTGTCCCATAATTAGACACGCTTTGCCCAGGTAGCTAAATGTTGGAAGAGCACAGCCAACATCCCTGCCAGAGCAGTAGCAAAGGCTGCTTTGCTGTGGGGTTGGGGTTGCTGGGGAGTAGGGCTGTGCCTCTCCCTGTCTGGCTGGGGCTGCTCCTGAAGCAGTAGAGCAAGTCAAGGCAGGGCTCAGGTTTGGGGCATCAGGGAAAAAGTGGCTGGTGGGGTGGGGGGAGATGTGACCAGCCAAAAACAAAATGCCAGCATTGGCAGAGCTCAGAGTGTCTTCTGATGGCACTGCCAGACAAGGCTGGTTCTGTGTGGATGGTTTTACTCATTATTAAATCTAAAGAAACGAAAACCCCAAAATGTTAAAGAGAAGAAAAAGCTAACACAAAACGTTTGATGTGATTTGCAACAAATTTCCTTGGATATTAATAAGGAAGCCTCCACTAAAAGATCCTTTGCCTACAAATAACTGAGCAGAGTTATTAGCACAGCACTGAGGCTTGAGTTCAAAATGTTTAACTCTGATTTAGTTCTCCTGGCTTAGGGGAAAGGCAAGAGTCCTTCCTGTCATGCAGGGGTGACAAGTAGAGTACATAAACTGCGTTGTGGAAGGAGCTGAGTAGTGACTCTGGTGACTACAGCGTGTGACAATTATAAGATGCTGTCATTTTCTGCTGCTGCACAGCATCACAGTTGGTCTTCCATGCATCCTGCAACACTTTGTGTACACATGTAGAATAGCAGGGAGGCATGTCCATAGGAAGGGCATCCCTATAACTCAGGCTGCTTATTTAAAACTATATATTTTAGCTGTTGGACCAATGAGCTGTTGAGAAATACAGCAGTGAACGTGGTCTGCTTGGCTAGGAAAATGTACAGTGCTATTGCTGCAGAGCTTCAAGCATGGCCCCTGTGCCTTGCCTGGCAGAATGTACAGTGAGAGCCAGCTTTCTGACCATGTCCACTTGTCTTCCTGGCTGTGAGAAAAATGAACCTGAAGAATGTAAAAGAGGTGCTTTGCCATCCATTGACTGCCTGGATTAACATAACCAGTTCAAGACTGTAGCTGGGAGTTGTCTGAGGAGTGTGAGGCATGCACGTGAAAGAGCTGCACCACTCTCAACCCAGGTTGCCATTCTCCAGAAGAAATGCAGGCAAATTTTAACCATTTTAACCATTTTTAGATTTTCTCAGGCTGTGGGTAAACTATTCTATACGAGGTTGTGTGGACTTTACACGTGCATGCAAACAGCTCCAGTGAGCCTTTCAGCAGGGCACATGGCCACTCACACCTGCCCCGGGGTGAGTGCTGGACATGGGCCACAACAGCCATGGGTTTCCATCCTCAGCTTCTCTCCCTCCCATACAGCACAGAAGCTCTGCCATCAGGTTTAAAATATCTTTAAACACCTTGTGTTGAAAGAGCTGCATGACACAGGTACAGTGCACAACTGGAGCCCTGCAGAGGGGCCACATCACAAACTTGGGAAAAAACTTGGCAGCAAGATGAGTGTTTAAGCTGGGGATTGGAATTACTCCCAAGAAAGGCACAGTTTGACAGGGACATTCACGCAGCTTTATGTGTAAAATTTCTGTTCTGATTCACAGCTATTTTATGCTATGAAGATTTTATAAGTTATATATAAATGCTGCACAGGTATTTTTATAGTATTCACCTGCATGTGATTCATGCAATAAATGCAAACTCTATTTGGTTCCAATTTTAAAATAAACCTATTTTTCAGAGTTTGTTGTCTGTTTGTTTTGCATCCTCTATTGATACTTGTAAATGGCTGATGTAAAGGCAATGAGTCCCAGCTAAAAGAGCTTCCCAAGTGCAGGCACCCACTTCTCTTCCCAAGCTGTCCTGCTCGTCTCCTGCTCAGTCTAGCTCCATGCTTTGGCTCCTCCAGAAGGATCCTGCTTTTTAAAAAACATTTTAAAAAGACATCACTGGTCTACCAATGGCTATTTGTTACAACATTTGCAAATGTAAATGAGTAAGTTGCACGTAATTAATGCTGGGGGACTTTTGGGCACTGGAATCTCCTTCTCCTTCAATATCTGCTTCTAATAGACTAAACAGTTAACTGGAAGCCAATTTAACACGTGCAATGATAGCATGACAGCCCATGAACTGCAGAATATTTTGCATTAGTTGAAGAGCCTAACAAGGTTTTGTGGTCAAAAAGTGTATTTGAAACCAGATAGGGCCTCATCCTCCTCTCAGGATCACATCTTGCCTGGAAGAGGTGTCAGTGCAAGTGCCCACAGCTGATCAGGATAAGCCCAATTGCTGCAGCATCCCTGGGCCAGCTGGGTTAGGCAGGGCTTTCAGCTGGGCTCTGTGCTGAGGCTGTGCTCCTGGGATGCTCACAGGACCATAGCCACTCCTGCAGGGCCAGGCTGGGAGAGGCAAGCTGAGACACATCACCCTTTCTGTATTTCATTAACCTGAAGCACCAGCTCCTCACTGCAAATCCATGTCTTTGCTGTCTTTGGAAATGCTCTTCATCCCTGCAGCGCAGATGTCTCTGCATTTCCAGGGTGGTGGGAGAGAATGAGGTTTTGTGGGGGCTTTGCTGGCCACGTACTTTACTTTGTAAGACAAAGGCACCAGCTGAATCCTCTTGAGTAGGCACACTTGTGCTTTAGAGTAAAACACTGCTTTTGATGTGAATGGAGTGGGAGGTGACTTCCAGAGTATCAGCCTGGGCTGCTGTGTTCTCAGTACTGTCTGTGCTGTCTGCTCTGCTCCAGTGCTGCAGCTCTCTCTCCTGTGCCTGCCTACAGCTGGAGAGGTGATGCAAGACAAGCTCAGCCGCCTTTATGCTCTCAAGAGGGATGTAGCAGGCACCTCACCCATAGCTTAGCCCACTCTGTCCTGCCTGGAGGCTGCCTTCTCCTGACCAGCTTACTTTGCAAATGGCTTTGTGGGCACATGGTGCTGACCCAGGCTTTCCCCTCTCTGGGGCATCTCTGTGTGCTGGTGCCCCAGTGCAGAACCAGCTACTCTGTCAGAAGTCAAATGGATATTGCACCTTTTGGCAGGGATTAAGAGCCAAAGCAGCAAGCTCTGAATTTCCCTGCTTTAATTTTCCAGCAGTAACTTTGTCATGACCCCAGTCTCCTAATCCATCCAAGTTCCTATGCAAAATCACAAGCAAGCTCATGACTTGCTTTTCTGGATGTAGTTGATGTAATTTAGGGAACAGAAGAAAACAGTCTCAGTTTCAGTTTTGACTTTTCTCAACTGTGCTACAAGGAGAAGTTTGAAAACACAGGTGCCTCTCTGAACAGGGTGGAAGTGTGGCTGGGCAGTGGCTGGGATCTTGCACATTTGCTGAGCCATGAGTAAAGCAAGGGCCTCTCTTGCTTCCTGCTCCTGTCAGAGCTTTCCTGCTGTCTCACTGACTTCCCAGCTGCCCACTGTCACCCCGCTGCCACCCCCCTGCCACCCCGCTGCCACCCCGCCCTGGCAGCAGGCTCGGTTTCAAGGTCACTGGGCGGTCAGAGGTGTCACCTGTGCCAGGCCATGATCCCCTGGCAGCCTCCTGGCAGCACTTTTGCCCAGCCTATTCCATACTCACCTGCCAAACCAAGGCTGATTTAAATTTCAAGCAAGCACAGTGCCAGCCTGGAGATGGAAACAGTCCCAGGCATCACCTTTACATAAACACCCTTGTGCAATAGCAAGGGTAACCTGCAGGCAGCAGGGCCTGGGAGCTGCAGCCAGGCTGCCTCAAGGTTCTGCTCTTTGCAAAATCACCACCAAAGCACAGCAAGGACAAACCCAGAGCTCAGAGCACGTGTGCAGCAGAATGGAACCCAGCAATCACTCAGACAGCACACTGAACCAGCTCTGATCTCTCTGTCACCAGCTCCCCAGCCTTTTCTGCTTGTGCTCAGATCCCCAGCAATGACCCAGTACCCACAGGGAGCAGGAGCAGGCCAAAAGGAATCCATCATTGAGGAACAGTAGTTAAAAAGGGCAATGAGTCCCACTTCCAACTCTTGTTTAAAAAGAAAACCCAAGTTCAAAAGATGTTTAAGAATTGCTCAGAAGTCCCTACCAGCAGCAAAGGTTTCCTTTGCCAGAGCCCATGGCTTCAGCAAAGGGTAAGAGCAAATTTCAGTGCTCAGTGGCTGGCTCCAGCACGAAGCTGTGTAATAACTACCTTGAGTACTGCACCCAGCTATGAGCAGGCTGTAAATACCAGATAATTGCTTTGGAGCTATGAAAGACAAAGCCTTGCAATAAATACACCAGACTTATATGAAGTGTCCCACTCATCAGGAATCACAGTTAATCCTGAGCTCAGCACTACAGCAGAGCTTGAATTTCATTGCAAGGCTGCTGGCACCATAGTTAACTGGAGGGGTCAGGGACTCTGAAGAGGCTTTTTAACCTTTCTCTTGATTCTCATCCTCTACTTTTAGCAAGTAATGGTACTTACCTGGGACAAAGCTCTTGGTTTTGGAGCATTTAGCTGCCAATGCATGAGCAAATGGTATGAAAAAGAAGCGATCCCTAAAAGCCTCACAACACATGCCACTGCAGCTCAAGCCCTTAGTCCCAGCTTAATCTAGTCTTTACACTCAAAGGACAGCTAAAGTCACAGGAGAATTGGGACACCCAAAGAGTCAGAAAATCTTGTGTAGAGAAATATATTTAGTGCACGCAAATATGCCTGTGCTCTGCTGCAATGCAAATCTGCCTCATTGGCGTCCTAATCCCCGTGCATGACACACCAATAAACAAGGGGGGGTTAATACTTTCCATCTGCCTTACACATTGCTTCCCACACTGCGAGCCTGCCTGCTTACAGTTGTGTAGGCATCATGGAGAGAGAGATCCTGCAAATGCCAAGCTGCCTAATCCCCTGGGAGGTTTGAAATGTGAGCTGCGCTTTTCTCACTCTCCGTGGGCACTGGAGTCAGTGGTGCAACGTATGGCAAGAGCTATATTCTCATTTCACGTCTGTCATGCAGAGATAATTAAAATCTACACTTCCATCTGAGGGGAACCATAGGGTTTCCAGATGGGTAACTGTAGTGCATATTTCATACTGGATTATCACTTGCACCAAAAAGCCTTGCCTGCTGCCTTCCCACCTGTTGAGATTATTGATGGGGCTGCCATCGAAAAGCCCTCGTGGGCCCAGAGACAGGGGTCTGTGCAGCTCATACAAGCTTACCTCACACTGCACATCTCTGCTCAGTGGGGCAGTCATTGTGACACCCTTCCCAGATGCCCACTCTTGGACAGCCCCTCCTGGCTCTCACAGCAGAAAGGAGCCACATTGGCCTAACACAAAATACTGGCTGTTGTTGGCCTGCAGCATTAGCGATGGTTATAGTATTGCAAAGGAGGGACAGCCAGCTCCACGAGGCTGCCAGTCAAGAGGTGCTGCAGTGTGCTGAGCTGACCACCCACTTGGTGACATTCCTGCAGAAAGGAAGGATTGGGCATCGCTATGCTGGATGGAGCTTCTCAGTTTCAGAGAGAGCAGAGGCACAATGCACGAAGCTGTGACACAACTGCTGCCAGAAAGCCACCTAGAAGGAAAAGCCTGACCCATGAGAGGTTCTCATGTACTGGCAGGGGTAGAACTGCCAGAAAAGTAACCCTGCCCAAAAGCTGCATGGTCCTGCTGCACAGCTGGGGTCCAGAAAGCCCTGGTGGGGCTGGGAGT
>JAYDZK010000016.1:17250105-17285806 GCA_034509185.1 Euphonia xanthogaster | reverse complement strand
TCAGGCAGACAAAGGCTTTGATAGTTCTCTGCTACTCATGCAAAACACCACTGGCATATGCTCTTAAATGCACTTCCCCATTTGGTTTGGAGCTTCAAAAACCGCTAGGCTGACATCAACAATGAAAAAAATTTAATTCCACCCCCTCCCCTTTCTGAATTTAGAATGATAAAGGACCAACAGTTATGTCTGGAGCAGGGAAGCAGATATTACACACATCTTGCTTACAAAATAGCTCTGGTTTTCATGAAACAAGTTTATTTTCCTCCCCCAGCCATTGATGAGCACATGACAACCGTATAGAATAAAAGCTCAACTCCTTAGTTCTGCTCACATTCACTCAACATTTGCTCTAATCAATTATCTTATTTCATGCACTAAGGAAAGAATGAGATTCCTGTTATGCAGCCATAATCAGTTACAGTATGAAGCTGTGTCTGTGGAACATTTCTGATTTTGAAAACTAATCATGTGCTCTGCCATTACATTTCTCTTGTAAAACCCTGGGCTTTGACCCAACTTGTTTCTTCCCCCCTGCCCTTTGAAAACATTGAGGGCACAGCCTAGTCCGAGATCCCACATTCCTTCCCTGCAGAAGCCAGCCAGATTGCACTGCACAGAACACATTTACTCAGGGAGACAGGATCTGTTTTTCTGGTTTATTGGAACATAAAAGCATAAGATGATGTCCTCTGGGAGGCAGACAAAAGAGGAGAGGGTGCTGCATGTGACAGTGGACGGCTGTCGCAGATAAAAGTCACGTCTTCACACAAAGGGCTCAATATTGATCTCTAGCACAGAGCAAGGCATGGTGAGCTCAAACTTGGTGATAACATCAGGGTGTACCACTCCAAGCTTCCCAATGCTCTGACCTTTGACAAAGACCTCAGCACAACGACCAGGAAAGAAAGCAGTGCCTGGAAAGAAAGTGAGAGAAAAATCAATATTTCTTTGGGCCGGAGGAGTCAATAGGCATTTAACGTGCAGAACAAAGCTCTCAGTATTAAATGGTTCTCTGTGCTGAGATGCTCAGAAGGGGCTCTCACATTCTTACATTAAGAGTTGCCATGATTGATAGAGAACGAGAAAACATTGAGTTAAAAATAAAATGTAAAGCCCAAAGCGTGGGCATTTTTCACACTCAATTGTTTTGACTAAGTTCCTCCTGCAATAGAAATTAGCACAGTTGAGTCAGAGGGCTACTGAAATGAAGAACTTTTGCAGCCTTTAGGCTATTTAACATAGGAATGTCTCCCACCTTAGTCTGTTTAATGAAATAAAGCTTGCTGTCATCTAAAGGGTAAGTAGGCATGTCACCCTTGTTTGCCTATCACATAATTAAAAACAACCTGCCTTCCTCATCCAGGGAAGACCTTTTTAAGAAGTTTTCTACACACCATAAAACTGTGAAACAATGAAAACTCAAAGAAAGCCAAAGATCATCTTCCTCTTACTTCCAACCAGGTCCCAGTTTTTAAATGTTACATGGAAGCTTTTTCCTAAAAAAGTAGCTAGATTTGCCATGAAGAACTTGGAGCAGCTGTGCAGACTTTTTCATGGAAAGACTTTGCTACCTGGGAACTTCTCTGTGTGTGGTGGCTCTACCAGCACTATGTTCAAGCTTGTCTATTGCAACTAAACTTGCATTTTTTTGGCCTCTGTCCTGAGGTAAGTGGCATTTTTATCTGACAGCCCTTCTAAAGACAAACCCAAACCAGACCAGCCAGTTGCTCCTTCTGAAAGCACCTTTTTCCAAACCAGTGTGTGGAAGCAAGGCACAGTGTGTGGGACATCCTGTGAGCAGTGCAGCAGGCAATGCTGGGACATCAAGGGGAAGGGGAGAGGATGAAACAAGGCCACTGAATCCCACAGGTTCTGAATCCTCAGAAAGCTCCTCCACCCTGTTTTTAATGCTGCTGCCTTCAGTGTCCTCTGCAAAAGGATCACAAGGATTTCCCGACAGCAGCTTACTCACTGGTTGCACCAAATGCTACTTAAGGTTCAGGATCAGCCCAGAACATTTTACTGTGTGCACAAGGAGCTACATAAAAAGGTAGTAATGTCCAAATGAACCTCAAACCTCAGGAACATTGTCATGATCCTCTGATCACTACTGGTCAAGCCCAGAGATAGTCTCTGTTAGCTCCCCAGTGGAAATAATTCATTTAAGAAGTGTCTCCTATGAGCTTTGTAGTTGTAACTTGCAGCTACAAGAACTGCAACTGGATCTTTTTCTTGCCTGAGTTGCTGCAGGTGCAAATTAACTTCAATGTCCACTTCAGTTTTGGCCACCTTGTGAAATCTGACCACAGTAGTAAATGACCACAGTAACATTGCTTAAAGGCTGTTTTAAAAATATCCAGAAGCAGAATCTTTCAAATTATCCAGTTCCAGTCTTAGCTACAAGCACAAACCAACTACTTACACTGGATGTACAACAGTGAAATTACCTCACCCTGGATGCTACTGGCACATGACTCCAGCCAAAGAGACACTTGCCACTGCCAGGCTGCACTATTCAAAACAAGATGAAACAAATTTAGAAAAGAGTCAAATGTCACACATACAGATCACTTTGCAGATTGGGCGTGAAAACATAACCTAAAAATAAAGTTGCCTTTTACTTAGTGGTAAAGGCTTTCCTATTTGTAAATAAAGATGGTATTGTACCAAAGATGTGAGCAGCACACAGAGACTTTCTTTTAGACACTTGACTGTAAGCTTGAACTGGCATAAGAGAAAGAGCCAAGCAGAAGTTCATAATATTGGTGTGGTACCCCTCTATATATCTACAGGAAAAAAAGAGCTTTGACAGTAGGGTCAGTTAAAAAGCTGTGAGTCTGACTTGTCTGTTCTTCTGAGCTTCCTTCTGTGTAGTCTTGGGAAAGTTATTTTATCTTCTTGCACATCTAGACCCAGCTATGTCATGAGACTTAATTGTTTTTAAACTTCTTGTAGATATCTGATGGGGTCTAAAATAATACTGTACTCAATCAAACAAGGGCAGTTTCCCAGATCTGTGCCACTTCCCATTGTGTGAAACAATGCTGTTTTCATACACAACAAATCCTCTGCTATCCATCACCAGTTGTTGGTCTCCTAGTCCTACTGAGTTCCAAATATGCTGCTCCAGGCTATGGGTTAGACACTGAGCAGAATATTCCATCTCATGCAGCAACTGATGCTGGACCACGATGTTACTTTTCTTTGCACTTCCTTGCAGCTAAGAGGGAAATATATCATTAAAACCAAGGGGGAACATTTAGGTCCCCAAAGCACAGGAACCTTCAGACAACGTCTCAATTTCTAGTTAAGCTGACCCTGAAATGTTGGCAGCTTCACAGGGCAGTCACCAGTGTGCCCCATGCTCTGCAGACATGGCAATTGCAGGGCACAATTCTGTGGCTGCAAGAGATCATACAATAAGCAAATAAAAATGAAAGAACCTGTTAAAAACTTTCGAGCCCCCATCTGTCCAGCCAACACATGGCTCTTGCACCAAAGAATAATGAGCTGAGAAACAGGTTTACAGAGAGTTTATGAACTCTGGTTCATAATGGAACCATTATTATGGTAATTGGCTGCACTACAGAATGCTTCAAAGTATATTCCTGCCTGCCAAAAGGGCCTCCAGACTGCATCCCTCAGGGGGGATCTAAAGCCTTCCTCATCTTAGTGACTCTTCCTTTGACCACACAGGTGGTGAGGGAAGGAGGTTGGCTCATGCATTGGACCAGGTGGTGTTGCTCCATGTGCTTCTGCCATGGAACCAGAATTTGGAGCAAATGTAAACTCTAGGTTAAAAAATTCAGACATTGAAAGGGAAGAAAAGAAGGGAAAAAAAATCTCATAAGAAATATGAAAAACCTGAGCAGGAAGGGGGTAAGAGAAAGAACCACTTGCAGCTGGGGGAGAGTTTTGACTGAGGGACCAACCACAAGCATAAAAGGAGACCTGAGCTAGAGGAACCTGCTGTGCTGGGGCAAGACACAGGCTGCAGGAGGACCTGAGAAACCCATGGAGCTGGGCAGCAAACCAGGAGGGTCATCAAAATAAGCAGGAAACAAAGGTAAGGACTCTTTTCATCCTCATTTGTGTGTTTCTGGTATTATCAAGTAAAGAGCAATGGTGGTTAGGATTTCTAACAAAGCTTCTGTTATGGACTGGGCAGTGTTATGTGACTGCAACCCTTGAAGTAAAGTAGAAGCTTCAGAGTGAGAGTCAAGGCTGTATGAAAGACATGTGCTGAAGCTACTTGCACACACGAGAAATCAGCAAAAAGTGCACACCCTGTTACTTTGTTTGTGTAAGACACACCAGAAGCTGAAGCCCAGTGCTCTAAAGCTTCAGTAAAGCCTCCATGTCAAAAGGAGCCTTTCCAGCACCACTGGCAGCTGTGACCTGCAGCTTGTGAGCAGGAGTTCACCAGTTTGTCCTGCCTGACTATGCAGTATCATCCAAGAACACCATGGTTGTGAAGAGCATGGTCTTCCCCAAGAAGCTGTCCCTGGTCAGAGAGGCACAAAAGCACACCTGGAGGCCTGAGCAGGTGTTTTAGGAAGGGATTGTTTGCTGCTGGTGCCATTATCCTGACAGGCTGCTCTTGTGGGTCCAACTGGTTGGTTGTACCATCAACTACACTGAGAGTCAAAATTCATTTAAAGATTGTAGTTTACTGTAACTTTTGTTTTAAGGGCAACAGATTTATCCCTCTCGACACAGTAAATCCTTTCTGCTCTGCACACAAATAAACTTCACCTTGAAATCTAGTCAGAGATTGTATTGTCCTTGCTGATAGAGACCCAGACAATGCCAGAGGAAGCCTGAAGGTCTAGCAGTGGAAATCCACCTCTTAATATGTCAGGTGTGTAAGTGGTAGTTAGGAGAAGGAGTGGGGTGAAATCCAATACACCTTCCTAAAGAAGGGATGCCAAAGCCAGCCCTGCCTTATGCTGACACACTACACGCAAGGCAAAGACAAAAGCTGCTTCTCGTGGCTGCAAGTAAGAATTTAATTTCTAATGTTCAGTGGTGTAGAAGTAATACCTTTAATTAAAGCTTCTGTAGCATGTCCTCAAAATCTGTAATTGCCTTTCTGTATTCAGGCAACAGGGCCACTTTGATTGCTTTGGGGTAATTCTTTGGCCAATAATCCCACAGAGCATGTAGTCTTTAGCACATTTTCTGGCTAATTGACCCTCAAAGAGCTCCGAGTTCCCTGCACTCTTTGTTGTCAAACACCTTGCACAGTTTCTTTTCTCTACCTTACTCTCCCTTCCTTTCAAAAAGAAATAGATTAAAGTTGTATTATAGGCCTGCAGTTGCACTAAGCCTTCAAACCCACTTGTTTGTTCCTGTAATTTGAAGGAACACTGGAAGCTGAAGCTTAAGGAGGTAACAGAGCAGAGCTTATCTGGCCTCAGTGGCCTTTCATCTTCATTCTCCTCCCTTCAGTGACTCGAGCTGCCCTTTCACTACCTCACCCCAACTCACCTGGGGAATTATTTTGCCTGTGCTACACTGGGTGGAATTTAGTTTTGTGAGGTTAGATGTTGGTTTAGGATCAAGTTCTTCACACTTTGGACTGATTTCCTTCTTTTGGTAAAAAATGCAAACCAACAACCTCAAAATCAGATCTTGTCATGGAATGATTTACCTTCAGCTAATTCTTAAAATCACAGACACCTCAAATCTTCCATGATCTTTGGAACAAACTGAGAGACCAATTGTTCATAAGTTGCACATTGTCAGCATCTCTTCTCCCTGATATTCTCAAGCCCAGAAAAACCATATTTTGGGATCAGTGGGATATTTGTCAACTTTAGTCTCTTGGTTTGTAAATCCTGACCAAAGCTGTGCCAGAACAACTGCCATTTCCCCAGATCACACCTAACTGTAGTGACACACCAGGAAATTCAAATTGGTACAATTAAATTTAAGGCATGTGCCTTAATTACCCCTCTCAAGAAAATAATTCACACTTGGCAAAAATCACAGACTCAGTATCTGTGTGATGTGAATGAATATGTCCTTGTCTAAAGGGCATCTTTCATTCTGATCTCTTCCTCTGCTTTTCCAGAAGCCTCCTCATACAGGGCAGAGCAGAAGAGGGTAAAGTGACAATCAATTATTTACCTGGACTGCTACACTGGATATCCAAAAATAGAATATTTGAGTCCTTGTGCAGACAGTAAGGCTGGGAAGATGGAGAATCATCTACAGATCTGCAGTGGTCAGTCAGTAAATCATCTTCTCCTATTACAACTAAGTCAATGGCTGAATTCCTATTAATTTGTATTTCAGGGAGGGTGTGAGGAAAACAAACTCTATCTCATCAGAACCCTCATATACAACCCTATAAGCTGGATTTGTTTTTCATTCTTGCTGTGGAGCGTCCCAGGAGCTTTAACAGAGGTTGTTTGGTGTTGCTGGATGTCAGAAAGTGGTTCAAGAATGCAGTAGGTTTGAGGCACCTCTTTATTCACCTGTGTTAGCCTCAGAAACTTAAAATTATCTGGGTAAAATCACTGTGTTCCTGCTTTTCCTAATGGAAGGTAATACTTGGGTGGATGCTGAGGCTAAGGAATGCAGGTATTGGGGGTTCTCTTATTAAATGCTGCTTGCAGGAAAAACAAAAAAAAAAAAAGTAGGAAATCTAAAAATAAATCTATAAAATTCCATGTATTTCTCTGGAAATCAGTATTTGTGTATAAAGCTCAAAAATTTGCCTTTGCGGGGCAGCTGTGAGAAACTGCAACTCTCCACTGGAGTTTAGTTGCTTTGCAGTTACCATTACACAGCTAATCTTTGCTCCTAGGCTGGTTTATCTGATTTATCCAGATTTATCTGAAACATTATACTTTGTCTAAAAGCCACAAACCTAAGCTGATATTATGTCACAGCTATTTTGTCTATAAAACTAAGGAATTCCTAATCCCAAGTAAAGCTCACTTTTTTAAAAAAAGAAATCTTGCTATTTCACTTGAGCTAGAAACACAAAGCTTTGAATATTAAAAAAATTAATTTATTTGTGTCCCATTAGTGTTTTTATCACTTTTTGGGTATCTAAAGGAATGATTCATCCTTGCCAACAACAGAATCTGTCAGAAACTAGGAAACAATAAACCATATGCTTTCTGGCAGGGGGTATAACATACCCTGTATGTGCACAGCAAGGCAGCAGGTTTTAGCTTGCTAGGCTCTGCTTTCATACAGGCACTAGAGAATAACAAGAACCAGCACTAAGCCAGGCTGCAAGTCTACTTTAGTGTGTCACATTTGGTTTGCATGTTGTTTAATCACTCCTGTCCCAGACCAAGCTGCCCTCCTCTCCCAGTGACTTGTCTGAGGTAACCAGGAGGCACCTCATGCTCTGCTTGCCCAGCTCCCCCATTTCATGCCTTTCAGAAAACAACCCGACAAACTGGCAGGGAACAACACATCATTAAACAATAATCTCAGCAGTCACTGCAACTGTTCATCACTTGGTTTTAGCAGCTAAGGCAAAGCAATGCCTCGTGGCTGAAGCCCAGTGCCTCCAGCAGGAGCAGAAATGCCTGAGCTGAGGGTGAGCTCAGCATCTCTCTGTGGATCTGTTCTTTCCTAATACATGCACCACAAGCAAAGATGAAGTCAGTTCCTCCACCATGGGCAACAGGTATCCTTGAAGCCTGCATTCACACTGATCTAAACATCTGAGGCAGTATCTTGCCAGTTCATGTTTAAAATGTTACTGCAGAATTAAAAAGGGAAAAAAAGGGAAGATTAAATTTGAAGTACCACCCCTCTGCCTTCATATCAAAGTTGAAAAATCACACCAGATTGGAGAACTGCTAAACTATAAAGTATAAAATTGACATGCTCACATTTGGTGGCATTAATATCAGTATGGTAGTGAAAATGAAAGGCGATACAGCCACAGCAGGCTGAGCAGACGAGAACAGAATTGAAAGATGGAGCTGTAGGGATGGAGAGACGTAGCATTTCTTCAGAGAAGCCAGAACTTCACCCTGAGCTGTGCTATTGCTGCTCTTTCTGATACTGCCTTGGATGAATAATTTCTTTTATAAAGAAGGCTTTGCAATATTGAAAATATAGTTGATGATTAAGAAATAATTTTCTGTTTCAAAATGTAAAAAGTTGGAAAAAGGAAATGAAAAAAGGAAGTACCTAAATCTATAATTATACAATGCAAAGCTGTGCCAGACATTGAAAATTCTTGATGCAAGAAGACTTTTATCTGTAAAGACTTGTTATGATGTGTGATTAAAAAAGATAGTTGCCTTTGGGGGGCAAAACCAAAGGAATTAAATTCTGAAGAGGCCACTCCAGTAAAGGAAGAAGCAGAAGAGCAAAGAGTTGTCAGGGAGAAGACACTGACATCTTTAGCTCAAGGAACGCAAATACCAGTGATTCAGATGCTTCTGATTGGCAAAAACTGATAGAAAATGAAAACCCTTAACTGTCAGGAGAAATGCTACTACTCCTTGGAGCATGCCTAACCTGTCAGAATAAAATGCAATTTTATTCTGAAGAAAAACACTGTAATCTTTAATAGTTAATGCTTGAAAAAGAGGCACTAGAAGACAGCTTGACAGTAGAAGATAGCTTCTGTCTCTTTCCAAACTCCCTTGACACCTTTCCTCACAGTGTTTTTGCAGTTGCCATAGATGTTTTTTCCTCCTCCCACTACAGGACACATAGTTCTAAATGAGTCAATGAAAAGGAGTTTCTCTTCTAAAATAACTTTCTGGATTTGGGAAACTAATACTTTCTTTGTCCTCTAATTGAATTTCTTTTCTTTCATATGTGGGGGGGGGGGAAATTGTGTCAAACATAATTTGGTGATGAAAGTTTAAAAGACAAAGAAATCTGAGCCTGTCAAACCTTTTATTATCCCATGCTGTGCTAAAATATTGTACTTTAAACTCACACACCTTTTTGGGCATAAGGGTTGATACTTGAGGGGTACTGAGAAGGAACATTCAAGAAGTTTAGAGAAGAGCTGAAGTGACCAAAGAAATGGAAAAAGCCTTTTTCAAGCTCATCTCTGAGAGCCTCTTTTTCATACTAAAAACCAACAGTATAACACAAAGCTAAAGAAATGAGACCTATTTCTAAAATCAGACTCTGGGTTTTGCCACAAATTCTGAGCTGCTTGGCCTACCAGCATCACTTCCAACAGAAGACACCTCTGAGGTGTCCAGTGCCAGAGTGTGCTGCCAAAGTTTGGTAAAACAGATTTAACTGGAGATACTCCAAATTCTGTGGACTCTCACTTTGGCTACATCGATAATATAGGCAACCCTCCTGTTTCACATCTTTCCTGGGTATCTCCTTGGGTATGAATGCAGTTAAAATCAAATTTGAGGCATTAACACCAGAGTGGGAAGATGCTTGATAGAACAGAAATAAGCTTGGCACCAATTTATAGGGATTTAGTTCCTATAAACCTGAAGACCTGTATTACAGAAAGGAGAGATAAGAGATAAAAGACAATTGAAGGGACATAAAGCAAGCAGCCACACCCACTTTATTAGATAATTTAATGCAATTTTGAGTTGTTGGAACTGTCACTCTTCTAACATGTAACTAAGTTCCCTTGATGCTACAGAAAAATCTGTTCAAGAGAAAGGGATGAGAAATTAATTAGATCTCAAAGTAGTGGCAGCACTGAAAAAGCAACAAGAGCTAGTGACAAACATCCAAGTTTGTGAGATAATTTATAATTAAGCACTTTTAATGATCACTGCTGGCACTTCTGAAACCTCTTGCAGAATTAAGGTGATACATTTTAAAGTACTAAAATCAGTCAGGTTTAAAAAAAGAAAGCACCTGTTCTTACCTCTCACTGTTAGTTCATTAAGCTGTCTGGGAGGTAGGGAGGGGAACAAACAGAGAAACAGTGGAAGATCTTCAAGAACAATTTACTTTATAAATGAGTACTAGCAGTTTCATAATAAAAAAGAACAATGTTTTTGTCCAAAACCCTATCCATATTTAGTGCTGAAATGAATGTGGTCAAAAATCAGAAAGTTCCTTAGAGACAAAAATAAAGAGAAATAATTTGCACTTCAGAGAATGTGATTAATAACAGTGGCTGAAATTCATCAAGGAACTGAAAAAAATTAGGAAAGATTAATTAGTGGCTGCAGTAAAGACAGCATGTAAAAAAGACTGAAGGATATTGGAACCAAATTGTAGGTAGAGTACTTTCATTTAATAACAAGACTGGCTAAGATACAGAAGTGTAATAAGTTTTTAAAAAATGTTTCTTTTCATCTGGGGTGGGGGGGAGGTATTATTGAGTAGAGTAAGGTGTTGTCCAGTCCACTGACAAAATGAAGAATATGTCTTGTTACATCTACCAGGATTAGGATGTTTCTAAAACACCAGGAGTCTCAGGCATCAGAATTGTGGTGCAATTCTCAGAGCAGATATCCTGCCTGCTCCTGTTAACTTGGAGTTCCAATACTGGAAATTCAGCAGTACTGAAAAATGTTCATGTGGTGCCAGTATTCCAAGGTGGATGACCTAAGGTGATCCTTGGTGTTTAAAATAAATTGTGGGGTCGGGGTAAAAGTGAAACTAGCAGGAGTGGCATACAGTGAATTACCAGCTGATGTGTTTAATTAAGAATAGACGTTTTCAAACAAATGTGATTATCTGCAAACTTGTAATTTGAAACACTATGCAATGGCAGCTGTAAGAATGCCAGTTAAGTGGACTAAGAATTGTCTGATACCTCCCAGTATGTCAGAAATTATATTTGGAGGCCTGGTAAAATTGGCACATTTCCTTTAGTTATCTATGAGTAAATAGATAATTATTGACATTTGTGACCAATGCAAAGGCTGCCAAGACAGGCAGCTGAAAGGCCAGGATTGCCATTAAGAGCAATCAAGCTACAATTTCTTAAAATAAGAGGGGTATTAATAATGCCAAGCTCAATATAGGCACTAAATATCTGCACATAGTTCAGTCTCCCAGTTTGAGCTGATCACTAGAGATAGATGCTGCAGTTCAATTCCATACCTCTAACTTGGAATTAGTCCCAGACTTCCCTCCTCTTGTCTTGTGAATTGAGGTTCATGGTGTAAATCTTCTTTTAAAGTTGTTTATTGTGTAATTATTGCTATAAAAGCCAATGTTTATTGATGTTCTTAGTTATGGAGCTAACTATTACACCTCTAATTTCACAGCTGAACCTTACTAAATGGGAAGCTATTACTATGATACTGTGGAATTAAAATTTTCTACACTTCACCACACCTTTCATTTAATGAAATAAGGGCAGTAAAAAGAAGGGAGTGCAACTTCTTCTGGTGTTTTTTTTGTTTGTTTGTTTTGGGTTTTTTTTTAAGACAACTGGCAGTTACTGAATGAAGCAGTATTTGTGATGTACACATTTCACATTGAACACAAATAGCTGACTTCCCAGCTTTGCTAAGCTGATCATTACCTTAAAAGAATGGATAGCATGAATATTTAGTTAAAAAAATTAATAAATTCAAGAGGTAGCTGAAATCCCCGAGAATCAGTACTGCAGAAAAAGGAAGCTCATGTCACAAGCTGATTCTCTTTAGGTGTTGCTTGTTTTCATGATTTCAGCTTTGTCAGGGAGGACAGTGGGGCAGACAGGGGAGGAGTAGCCATGTGCAGATTCTCTGTAACTTTTTCTGTGAACCTGTCCAGTTGTTTCATTTTGATAAAATAGGGATATCATCTTCCCTTTTCAGACAGTTTGCGCTCAGTTAAATTCCATGTGCAAAGTACGGAGACTGCTGAAAGGTACTGCCAAACCAGGGGTTTCTTCCTTAAATAAGGGACTCTTAAATGTTACATTAGGAGTGAAGATAATTACACCTTCCACTTCACACCACTCCTTTGAAGGCTCTGATATATAATCCACTGCCAGGATTTCCTAAGCCTTTCTTTATTCTTTTCAGCCTAAGTAAGGCTTTACTATGGACCCAAACCCCATGATTAACATCATCTCCTGTGATTGTTGTCCTGATCTCTGGAAGAAAATTGTCACCTCACATGGTCATGCAAAAGCACAAGATCACTAAAATATTGCAGAAAACACCGAAGAAAACTTGGAATTAAGAATATCTTCCAATGCCTCTAATTTTCAGTTCAAGGGAACTAAAACCAATGAAACAGAACTAAAAATTAAATCATTTAATGAAATTACCTGAAAACATATAGCTACATTTGTTGTCTCTTTCTACCTGTGTTTTAATATTTTAAAAATTATTTACCTTCTAATCATACACATCCATACTGATATTTACATTTTATTAATGGTATGGAATGGTTAAGACTCAAAAAATTTTTTTTCTTTATTATGGAGCACATGCAAGTTTGAGGATTGATCATATTTTTTCCATCTATATTTGATTATGGGTGCCTATGCCATAAAATAAAGATAAAAACCAGAATGCTTTTCTAGGCCAGTAGGATTCTGTCAAAAAGTTAATTCTGTGCATTTTAAAGCAATGGGGAACATTTCAGACTTCTGTCCCTAAAACTTTAATTTTGCATGTTTAGTGGCAATAAGAAGGTTCCATTAGTAACTTTTAAGAAAGTGGAAAGCATTGAGTGTCACATGTATGATGAAATCCCCAAATTCAGTCAGTCAAAAGCCTCTCTTCCTTAAGGCTGCTGTAAGCAGCTCTTCTCCATTTATTACCTAGCTCAGATTACACCAAAGCACAGTGCAAAGGCCAGGGGAACATCACAATTTCACCCATATTTTCTAGCATCTGTACTTTTTTCCCAGGTGTTGCTAGAGAGGCAAAACCACTCTGACCTTGAGGTCAAATCTCAGGGCACTGAGGTGTTGGCAGAACAGAAGGAGCTCAAATGACCATCACTGCACATATGGACCAAGCAGGACCCCAGCACAGGCATTTCAGTTTCCAGAGGGAATCTGGAAAAGTGTCAAATATGTGCCCAACACATCTCTATCTGCTCTCTGCTGCTCCTTTAAAGCTAGATTTTATTCCCTGTATTGTTTTTCAATAATCAGTGGAACTATTTTAATCAGTTACACAAGGAGTAAAAACAACTGGCCTGAACCCTACCTTTACACTGTGCTGCTTACTGGTCTCAAGCTTTAAGATTATGGACAGAGACAATACCTCTAAATCTCTCTAAATCAGAGCCCTAGGATAAATCTATTTCTCACTGTACAAATTTGTAATTTGGCACAGGCAATAAAACAGCTTGGTGCAGATGCCTCTAAAAATCTGCCATGTGTAATGTCCTGATTTCAAACCTCTGAAGTAACTGGCACTGCTCTCATGAATTATTTCAGTATCCTGAGGTCTCTTTAAGATGTTACAGGGTATCTTTGTTTCACTGAGCAGTTACCTACCTACTCCATCATCTGCTGGCATTTCCCTCACACATGCTTAATTGACAAATTGTGAAGCAACTTAAAAAACCCCAAAAATAACAAACAAATAAGCAAACCAACCACTAAAAAACCAAAACAAAATTCTCCAAGTTACTCTGACTTCCAACCATCTCTGCAGTGAAGGTCTCAAGCTAAGTTGGTGCAGTGACACTGCATTTGTTATGGCACCAGAGTATCAGCCATCTGCATTGATAGCAAGGTTAAATTCCAATGTCAAGACAACTGCAAGGAATCCATGTGCTATCCCAGGAGAGTTTCTGAATCACTGGTGAATCAGAAAGTAGTAGATGCTTGCTTTTTTTCTTTTTTTTTTTAACAAAAGCCACAAACTGCTTGTAATATATTGCACATGACAAGGCATAATCCACCCTCTGCACTAAATGTGTCGTGGAGTAATGTCATGGGAATGCAGGGATTTGGAGTGAGCATTGTAAATCTCACAGCATCAGGAATACTGAGCAGCACTAATATCTAGAAATAACTTCTTCCCTGTGTTAGGATTATTTTTGAGGCCTTTTCCCAGTTTCTTGAAATCAGCTGTCATGTTGCAACCCAGAATATAAAACACTTACAAATATTTTTCAGTACTGAAGTCAACTCTTGGTATGTGTATTCAAAAACCAGCTACAGAAGAGTTTGGAATAGGAATAGAACATTTCAGTTTGACTTCAATGGCAGCTGAGTACCCAACTCCCAAAGGCTCTTCCTAACTCCCCACTACCACACCTCCCCTTCCAAACAAGAGGCTTTGCTATTACATGAGAGAATTAGAACCAGAAGTATAATTGTATTAAACATTCTTCTGGTCAACCTGGGCATCCTGTTAACAATATTCTAACAAGCCCATTGAGAGTTTGCCTAAAAAATACTGAGCAAAACAGTGCTTTCTCAAAAAAAGCAAGGGAAAAAGCATCAAGAGGTCTGACACAAGTGTGCACTCAAGTGCCAGAAGACCACTTAGCTCCAATGTTCTGTGTGGCATCTTGGCAGCACACTGCAGAACAGGGAGACACCTAGCAAACTTTAATGAAAGTTCTCTGAACTTCAGAGAGTTAGGTCAGGCTGCCAGGGCCCCTGTGTCAGTGCCACTGCTCCAGGAGTGCAGAATGGAGGCACTTCTTCAAGCTGAGCCAGTTTGAGTCAGTGTTTCTTCTCTCTGAACAGCACTGCATGACATGTAAATAGAATCATAGCTGCCATGCCTGCAGCCATGCTTTTCTATTCTGTCTTTTCTACACTGTTATTTTGGGTAGCAGAATAGATGAGTTGCTGGTGCTGCTCTCTTCCATCAACCTGTATTCTTGCAATGAAGGAATCAGGTCAGCCTGCTTGCTTTCTCTCTTACATGTACAGGCACATACACAGAGGAGATTCTGCATTTAAGGATGTTATTTTTAATTCATGTGCAGCTCACCCTGTGTGGAGAAGGAAGAGGGCTGTTATACAACTATCTAAGCAGCAGGGTCAGGCTCAAAGACAGCAGCTCTTTGAATCAAAGATATATAAGGCATATGTCTTCACATGAATGTATAAATAAAAGGTACCTATAAAAAAAAAAGCTGTAGATAAAGCTAGAAACCAAAAAGTGTAAGAAGTTGCCTTTTCCAGGCTGTTAGCCAAGGAGAATACAGTGGGTGTCTGGCATATTCATCAGTTCAGTGAAATCTTATTTACCCTATTGCCATCAGCAGATTAAATCATTATACACAGCCCATGAAGCTCAGGGCATATGCTATATTAGAAATTCCCTTAAGAAGCTGTGAACTCACAAACTACATTAAGCTACTCAGGGCAGCTCACAGAAAGACAGCAATCCCATTTTACAATCAGTGAATGCAGACAATGCCTTTTCACTATCATTCCATCATGCTGCAGTATGACAGCACATATAATGATATTAATCCTTAGTCTGTACTGCTGAGAAGAACCAATAATTCTCCTCAGATTGTAGGGGAACATTTAAGCTCCACAACAACCTCTGCTGTACACTGTAGTTCTTTCTTCCTTACCTTCAGCTGCCTTGATGGTGTAGCCATTCTCTTCATTTGGTGGTACTTCCAGGACCTGCATGACTCTGTCCAGCAAACCATGGATGATCTCAAAGCCTGGGCTTTTGTTGTAATAAATAGCACATAAATGTCTGTAGTTTCTTGCCCCTACATCTGCAGAAGAAGGAAGCAATTATGTTACCTGGGAAACTTTATCACACTTCTAACTAACCTTGCCTTTTGTATCATTTTTCTTCTGCTGTCCTGTGAGGCATTTGTGGCTGAAAGGAGAAATAAGTATGTAAAATTGCTTCTATGACAGACTGCCATGTAGCCTGAGGAAATAATGGAATTTTTTCAACCCACTGGACTCTCACACTCAGAAATGCAAAGATTTCAAGTACCCTATGCCTTGAGCAGGAAAGAAGGTCGCTATATCCAAGGATCTTGTATGCAATGGCAGGTACCAAGTGTACAGCTAAATGTTAAAGAAATTTATAACAAACAAGCCAAAATTCAAATACCCAGCAGGCATGGAGAAGCTTGTGATGCTGGTAGGAAAGTTAAATATTTATAGAACTTAGCTGTAAAACAACTACCAGCACAAAACAACCAGCCCACAACCAGCAATGAGTGCAATAATGTTAGCATGGTGATCTGTGAAAAGATCTTAATTCACAGAGGCTCCCAAATCACAACTGATGCTTTCTGGGATCATCTTGGACATCCCTGCAACCAAGTGATGATGAAAAATGTGCTGCACTGCACAAACCCAAGACAGTGACACAAGTATCTCCCACTTGGGACAATTCCTTGGGACAATTCCCTGCCTTTGATTTCTGAAATTATTGATTTCAGCAAAATATGTTCCCCCTTTTTTTAAATTTTCAGAATGAGTATTTAGTAGCATGTTGTTACACTTATACCTTGAGGCTACCCCACTGCAATGCACACTGTCTGGGATTAGTGGGGCTTTTCAGGCTTTACTAATCATGGGTTTCAGCATTTGGACCAAGTCAACAGGAACCAAGCTCAAAAAAACAAGAAAAGGAATGGGTTTTTCAGGCAGCAAACAGTTAAGCAGTGAAATATCTTCACCACAGGCTTTTTTGGATGCCAGGAGTTTGCAAAGCTTTGAGGAGGTAGATGGAGTCCATAGCTGATAACTCCACTGCTTCTTACCACAAAGAATCACATTGATGCTGGCAAGTCCCTGAGCTGTTCCTGGCCGTAGAGCAGAGGAGCCCTCTGGCAGCATTACTCACTTCTACCTCAGAAGCTCTCCTGCTTCTGCCCTGACAAGCACTTCTAGCTGGAGTTTCAGCCAGGGCATTAACCCACCACACGAGAAATTAGAGATTAAATGAAATTTACATCTTGTTTATTTACTACAACTAAACATTTAGTGACAGAAAGTCCGTCAGGAACTGAACAGGAAAACATTTATCAAGTGACCAGAAATAGGTTAAAACACAATAAAACACAGAAGCAGAGCCTAAACACAAGATGAAAGCTCAGCCTTTTTGAGGCAGAAATCATTCAAAACTTCTAGGGCAGCTACGCAGTACCACAGCTGCAAGTTCTCTCATCAGTCACTGAAAGCTGAACTTACTGTGGCAGTAAGTCTGCAATTTGTCACTCCATGTTTTTTTCCTGTCATTATAACAATGTGCAGTGTTAAATAATGCTGGAGAATCCAATACTGAAGTTATAATGGCAACACAGGAAAGTAAAGGCTACAGGGGGAAGATATCAATAAATGCAGTGTCTGGTTTTGGGTCTGAGCACTCTGGCTGCTCTCTCTGTGTATCACGTGTCTCTGTTTCCCAGCTCTACTAAGATACCAACAAGTAGTGCAGTCATAGATGGTCAACCATTTATTTTCATGTTATACTGAGCAACAGAGTAGAATGGTTTCCTTTTTTTTTTTGTGAGTAATTATGGTAGCAGATCTTGTGACAACTATCTGAATTTTAATTTCATTATGATTAAGATGGTCAATGGTGTCTTCAGACCAGAATTCTTAACTAAAGTATCAGAAATAAACATACACAATATTTTTTATACCTCATGTTTTCAATTTTAGCAATCTTTGGTAAAGGAAAGGTTGTTTTTTTTCAAGTGTTATAAAACTTATTCCTTTACAGAGTTCTTTCACAACAGAGGAAGTTCATTCACCACAAGTGATAGGAAGGAAAAAAAGATACTGGGAATTGTAGGCAAAAGCTGGCAGATGTTAGAAATGCTTCAGTTCTTTATAAGTCACTTAAGAGCTCTCATGTCATGCCATGAAACATTTCTATTTTTCAAGAGAGCTTGCCAAGCATGTCAACCCAAATTATACATAAATATATATGTGTGTGTATATATTTCTGAGACTTCAAAGCACTTCCTGGGGATGCTGCTGAAAAACAATCCAAAGGATGGGCAGCTGCTTAGGAATATGTGAGCCAGAAGAGTGCAGAGGAAGATAAAGCAAGGCTGTACACTGTTCCCTTGAAAATTAGAGCTGCTTCAGAAAAATGACCTGGTGATCTGAAAAGGGACACCTGCTCATGCAAACTTGCCTTTTAGCCCCCCCCCCAAACTATTTTCTACAGAAAACCAACACTTCCAGACAGTTGGAAATATGCTTCAAAAGGTGGCAGCAGCTGTGTTCACAGATGATGTAAATTGTGCCAAATGTGTGCTACCATAAGCTTGCCAGATTCTCCAAGATCATTGGTCAGAGATGATTTTCTAATGGATTAATTTCTTTTGTTGTGGTGAGAAAAAGGGTATTCTCTCTTAGACCTGGTGGTAAAGGTGCTGATTTTTACCCTAAACTAGTGTAACCATCCTACAGAAGTGAGTACCTAGTGCTACAAATTACCCACACAAATGCTGTGCTACATATTCAAAATCAGCACATTTCCTTCTGCCCTGAGAAAAACCATTTTTGCTCAGACATGGTTCCATTTAGTTATATTAAATGTCACACGTTTTGCTAATTTAATACATCAAAACTTTCTGTCAGGTAAGTCTGAAGAGAAGTATGTTTACTTCACCTTGGTAAGCACAAGTTCTGTGTACTTTCTGCAAACCCAGAGTGTTTAAAAGAGCTGGTTCATTCACACATGGATCACTGCAAGATGCTGTTTCAAATACAGTTAATGTCAGTACTCTTTTGACCCATACTTTTGAAATTATTAATTGGGAATTCTGCATGCCATAATCATGAAATAATAAAATTAAATTAACTCAGTCTGATGACATAAGCCTTGTGCAAGAAATCTCATTCCATATGTGAGAGGACAACTCCACATTTTCAATGGTTGCCTTTCTCCACCACCCCCCCACCTCCAAACTTTTGATTAGGCAAGTTTAATTTTGGAAGTCAATTTGGGGAGGACAGTAGTGATTCTAAACACAAGATTAAACCCATTTCAGATACTGTTCACAGTCTGTAAGGGCTCAGCCCATGAGAGGGCTGCCCAAGAGCAGACAGCACAAAGCTGCTGTCTCAGGAGTCTTTGTCTGTTGCAATGATTCCCATCAAAATTAAGTACACCATAAAATCATTCTTTATAAAACTGTGAGGCAGCCATCTACATAAATGAAAGCTTTCAAGAGCTGCACCTGACAAACCTGAAAGAAAATGAACAATTTAACTCATAAACTTTATAATGCCAGACTAAATGTGCTCCTCAGTCCAAGATAAGTAGCCCCACTCTTGGTTCTAAAGAATGCTGATGCTATTCTGCCATCTGCCCCACGTTTTGTGCATTCTAGCTAGCTGCATGCCCAACAAGGAATGAGTTGCCCCACCAAACTGTCTGTATTTAATAAAAAAGAGCCTACATGGTTTGCTAAAACTCCTTGTTTTGCTTGGCAAGGCTCCTTTTTCCTTCAAAAAAGGAAAAAAGGTAATCTACCAATTAAATTCATCACCAAAGCAATTTACTTGCCATTTTATTTATAAGCCTTATATAAAACTTTGGTTTGCAGATTGCAGATACTTTAAACACCACCACTAAAATCTAAAACTAGATAATAAAACAACAGAACCATTGCTACCACTGAATTTAAAGCAATGTCAGCCTTTTTACTGAGGCAAAACTCCATTCAACTTTTCCCAAAAGTTGTAGCTTGGGCACTCCTTTTCTCTCAATGTACCATAAAGAAAGACATGAATCAGTAAAATTTAGGCAAATTTTTAACATTTAAAAATCCATTTTTACAGTTCATTTTATTGTGATATATTTTCCAGATAAAGGTAATTTGAAATTTTGATCATATACAGTGAAATCAGTGCAAAGAGGCCCCAAAACAGAGGAGGGATTTCACTGAGTCTTTTGGAAAGTGAACCAGCTGTTTTGCCTTAGAACAAGTAAGACTACATGGTTAGGGCAGCCATGCTTTCTTAGCATAGCTGGATGAAATGGAAAGATAAGGACAATATTTTTATTAATAAGAAAGGAAATTTTATACTGTGGAGCTTTTTATCTATGGATACAGTTTTTTACAAAGACTTTTCCATTCTGTACCCTGTATCTCTGCTACCAATCTCATTCTTCATATCAGTTATCAGCTTCTCAGAAAATAATCTGGGAGAACAAATACAAGCACTCCTGTTTAAAGATGATGGAAAAGGGATTCATGTTGAGACACACTGACCCCAAAATCTTCCTCTGAGTAACTGCTCTCTGGGATAGAATCTGCCTATAAATAAACCCTGCTCTTCCCAGGCTTGAGACATTCTGCTTTCCAGCTGGCACAGCCCTGCACATGACTGAGACTGCAGTGGCCTAAGCAGGCTCTAGAACTGTAACAGCAGCATGCCTTTGGTATTCCTGCTTTCCAGGGATTGTGCCACTTGCAACCACTACCAGCAGCTTCTCTCATGAGATACATCCCTGATAACAGTATCAATTACATTCCTGGTAAGAATACAAAGGAGCACTAGATTTAGAGCAAGAAAAACAGGCACATCAACACAAGCAATTTAGAGCAGATTATTTTTTAGTCTTGTGTTTATGCTTCCAGTTTTTCAGTATCTGTGACAGATTTTAAGGAATATTTAGATGCCTATAAGTGTATCTCCTTGTACTTTTAAGAGAGCATTTATAATGAACAATGTTTCCAGCCACTCTAAAACCCAGCCTGTAAACCAAGCTCTTAAATCTTGTGTTGGGCACATTGATACAAATGTAGTATGGAATTACTATTATTATGGAAATGCCTATTCTAAAGGAAATACAGATTTCCTTTACTATTACCATTTGGTATGCAAAAGTATTTCCATTATCAAAGATTCTGAGGAACCTTCTCTTCTTACCTGTATTAGGATCTTTTACTACAATGTCAGAAATCTCAAAGAGTTTGAGAGGCAAGGGCATCTTTCTGTTGGCAGCAATAGTTTTCAGCAGCCCAGGAAGGAGGGTTGTACGTGCCACCTGCAGGACAAACAGAGATGCTGCAAGTCAAATACCTTCCAAAATATCTAGTTTTCTTTTTTTTTTGTTTTGCCCATTCATAACAAGAATTTAAAAGTAGTCAAGTGCAAATACTGCACTTACCTCTTACGTTAAAGCAACTGTGATTTAGAATTTTT
Source organism: Euphonia xanthogaster (assembly GCA_034509185.1). Lineage (NCBI taxonomy): Eukaryota > Metazoa > Chordata > Aves > Passeriformes > Fringillidae > Euphonia > Euphonia xanthogaster. The sequence goes on along the minus strand of JAYDZK010000016.1, from coordinate 17,264,802 downwards.
AAACATGGAAATGTACATTCTCTCCATATTTTATATATTGCATTTTCTCAAAGAGTTTATATGTGAGCTTAAGAACTGGTACCATTTCACAGGTGGCTGAGTTGCAGTGCAGCATAGAAAAAAATACAGAAAGTGAAAAAAATTCCCATACATTTACTCTCACTTATACAAAAGGAAAATTCTAAGTTTGCTCTAGCTAAGATCAAATGATCTAGAAAGAAGTATTAAAATACTTCAAGAGCGTCACAGAATTAAAAAAATCAAACCAAGAGTAATAATGATCAATATTTTAAAAAAACCAACCCAAATTTTTCCTACCCAAAGCTCAGGATGTTTAGAGATTGCCAAGTCTAATAGTTCCTTCTATGCTGAATAGGTTTTCTAGATAAGAGACTTGATCAACCATCTGGGATTTTCTGAATAAGGCTGCTCAGGTTTGCCACATTCTGCCACACAGGGCATGGTACTTTGCTTTCTTGAAAAGCTGATAGTATTTAATACTGGAAGAGAGATTTCTCAGTGCAGTAACAGAAGATTGCATGTTCAGCACATAAATATACACAAGCTCTTTAATGCAGGACATGCAGCTTGTAGTTTAGAATTTTTATTTCCTGTAGGTTTCTTTCTCTCCTTTTTAAATACAGACCCCATGAAAATATTGCTTTCAGGGTGTAATTGATGTCACCTGGAATTCTGCTGTTTTGGGGTTTGCTATGCGCACAGCGTTTGTTGCAGAGATGTCCATGCGAAGTTTTTCTGCAATATCTTCTTGAGAACACTGAAAATGAGACAAAAACATATCAAGGTCAAGTGGTTAAAATAGACAGTAAGCCAATGATGAAATTTCATCTCAAGAATGAACAAGAGAATTGTAGCACTGCCCTATAATATAGCCTCTCACAGGTAACACTCATAATACAAATTAAGCCCAAGTCTTAACACTAAGTAGGCAAACTGGTTTATTTATAAATGTTAATTGCTAAATAAAATTAAGCTGGGTTAAAAAAAAAAGGCAAGTGTTTATTTAGGCTTCTGTCATGGATTGTTGTCACGTATTTTAAAAACAGGCTCAGATTCTGCAGCCTGACTTGGAGTGGGTGAAGTATTTTATTCTGAAAATAGCACTTGGAGAGGGACTGGTATCTGTTCTTTCACACAAAGTAAAACAATCCCTTGAGGAACACTTACATACAGTACAGTACTGTCTATGAAAAACAGCTCATATGGCCCAGCCTTCAGCTTTCAGAGCTGTGCAAGATTCTTGTAGTTTGTTCAGTTTTTGGGGCTGAAGTGTTTTTAAAGCCTGTATTCTAAAGGTGTATTTTTAAGCTGGTCAGTAAAACAATATGCATTCACTTTATCAGGCTCAGCCAATGTCTGTCACATACTGCAATACATGCTACTTCTAAGATCCACACTTCAGATTTCCAGAACTTATAGCTTTATTAGAGTAATAAAGAAACCAGTAGCAGACTAGGCATGTAATTGAGGATTTGCTTGTGTACTGCAGTCTCCCAGAAGTGCTCCCTTTGCACTGGCAGCACACACAAAGTGTGTTGATAGACCAACTGTGAGAAAAATGAGCAGATGATACCATCTGAAAAAGTGGATTATTGAATACTCATTCTTTAAAAATCCCAAATAACACAAGGAATGCTGAACTTAGGAGGAGAGAACTGTGTTAAACAGTTTTCAGATGTCTATCTAAACTTCAGCATGTTACTGTGATTTAACTACATGGATTCTGCCTAAACTGGAGCTCCTCACAGAAGGCAACATTATCGTGTCCAAGTGGAATTTGGGGCTCTACCCAAGAAACAGATTGAGTGCACAAATACATAAGCAGTGTTTGTCACATAAAATTGGGGTACAGAATGTTGTAGCATAAATTATATCAAAGTCATAAGCCTCACTTAATAAAGTCTTGGGGACACAGCAGACTGTGAGTTTCATCCTGCCACAGCAGAAATACAAATAGGAAATGTGATACCATGACACACTGCATGACCTTCAAAATTCTGCTGTTGCAGTTCATAAAGGTTCTCAGTTGTAGCAATGTAGTCTATTAAATATCCCAGACATATTACCTTTGTGGTGCTGAAAAAAATGAACTATGTGTTCAAAGAATCAAGCAAGAGTGCAGCACACAAAAATGAATAATGAATTAGGAAATGTTAATTTTGGATAATAATATTAATGAATAAAGAAAAACTTTAAAAGCTTGACTGTATGTACTGTTTCCTCAACATGGTAGTAACCACAGGCCTGAATACCTCTGTCAGATATTAGCACTGCAGCACAATACTACTTATTGTCCTGGCTACTTAAATGAGTTAATAACCAAATATTAAAACTGGAATATATTTTTCAGAACAAGACCAAATTTTGCTTTTCAAGCTCTGTAAAATCTGAAGGTGTTAAAATTTATTCAGTCCATTCAAATTAGCAAATCTGGTTGTAATACCTGAACCTTTCAACTACCAGAGGTCTTTTAGGAGCCTGAAATGCTGCATCTTAAAATATTTGAGTAAATTAGTGAAAAATAATATGTGAGCAGATCACTCTTAAGAGGTTGTGTACTTTCAAGGACTTATACCTCTGGCCATCTTGTAAGTTTTAGGTTCAGGAAGAAGTTGAGAAGTTCCACAGAGATTTTAACAGGATATGTGATGGTAGCTCCCCATCTGCTACAATGTGCACAAACTGGACATTTAGGCAAAGGCTTTGATCTTGCAACAGAAAGGATTTTTTAAAATGTATGGTATATTTTCAATAGCTGCCTATGCCAGTCTCCATATAGGGACAGTTACCACATATATTTGGAGGGCATAGGAGCATATTTAACTTCTTTGCTTTTAATAGCAGATCAGGTTCTCTGATCCAGCTCACAGCTAAGGGTATGAGCAAGTGGCCATGACAAAGATGTTGTTTCCTACTGTACATTCTGTTTTAGCACAATGATCCTGCTGTATAATTTCCATAGTACAAATTATGGCATCAGTTAGTACCAGAGTGGCACTTGCTGCTGCAGAGTCCTAATTCTTGGTCAAAGACTACTGGCATGGCTGTAACAAAGAACACCTAAAACCAGTGATAACAATGCTGTATTTTTTATCAATGTACCATATATCTATTTGTTATCTAGATTCAAAACCCTACCTGTGGGGAAATTTACAAAGGATGTCCCCCTAGTGTCTGTGCATTGTAACTTTTTTATGGGTATTCTTAAAATAAGCTCTTTGCAGACTGAATGCAATGGAATCATGGGCAAGTGACAATACTAAAGAAAACTATAGAAACAGGTAAATCTCAATACACTGTAGGAATACCCTCCAGAAAGAACTATATTTTCATGTTGTTTTTCCAGATTATTGAATTATGATGAATTTCATATCTGGTGACCAAAGTCTGGAGAGAGATTTGCTGTCTTACAATTTCAGCCTATCAAGTTAAACTAAAACCAGTCCTTCAGCAGCTATTTCCATCTCTATACTTAGAACTGCATACCACATTAACAGTGACTCATTTAATTTCTCTGACCTACAAACTCACCAAATATTACACTGTGATTCCAAAGCCCTAGTAAACAATCAGCTGCCAAAACAGTACTGGATGATACTGACACATCTATACAGTAACATATCCTCAGACCACCCTCTGCAGTTTTGATTGCATCACTGTTTGAACATGCAATTAAGAAAGATATGAAATCAATGTAATATACCAGGGCAAAAGTGAGTGCTTCAGTGAATCCTGCAGCTGCCAAGTCCAGCCTCAGGAGTTCTGCGAGCTTATTGAGCGGGAGCTAAAATGAAACAAAACAGTTTTCAGCTTCCATCTAAAAGCATTTTGCTATTCTTTCCTGAGGTGAGTCTGCCTGTTACATGATGGTGAATTCACTTGGGAGGGACTATGCTTGTGTGCTTAAAATTTTTTAAAGCATTAGCCAGCTGCCTTTAGGCTTGCCTGAGGAAATGAATCTCCCAATTAGAGATTTAATACGGGTTCCCTACTTAAACCCTGTCTTTTTTCAAGTACCAGCAACCACTGGTCTTAGAATTATTCAAATCAGCGGGGCATCTGTTTTGTATCCCATCCATGGTAAATACTTCTCAAGGCAAAGCATGTCAAAATATTTAATTCCTAGGTTCTGTTTTCCCCAAAGCCCTTCTGGCATGCAGCAGTCATTTACTGACAACAGAGCATTCATTTGAAGGGGCAATCTTACTTGATTAGCTATGGTGTACGTTTTCGGAATCACCATCTGAATGTTGTTATAACCATAAGCTATTGCTGCATCTTCTACGATATCACAGGCATGGATAATGTCTGCTCTGGTGGGAGGGATTTCAACCTCTAGATGGTTCCCATTCCCTGTGACGTGTGACTTCAAACACATCCTAGTCAGCAGCTTTGCCAGGCTTGATGGAGTCTCACTGAAACAAAACAAGAGAGTGGTAATTTATGGATTTTGCAATGTATTGACTGGTTTTGTAAAGTAATCGGTGTTTTTTCTGCATTGCCTCATATCCTGAAAAATCTGTAAGTGCTTTATGGACTGTACACAGAGTTAGCATCCAAACAGAACCAGCTCAGATTCTCACTCATGAGATGGTCATTTTCCTTCACTTCATAACAATTGTGGGAAGCCATAAAGAATCATTCACGTTCTCTGAAAGCAGGGAACTCTGTTACAGAGTCAATCTAATTACCCAAGATAACCCCGGAATTTTTGATAAATTAAAAAAATTAAGAAGTCTAAACATTTTTAAGACAATGCAATAATCAATGTCTTCTAGTACCTTTGTCATGGTTAATAAAAACTATGTTTTAATTTGAAGTAACACACCTGATTCCTACTTTCTTGTTAATGTATTCAGGTTTCACCTTCTCTGTTCGATAAGCCAGCTCCTAAAAAGAAAGACCAAGATTTTAAGCACATATAGTTCCTGCCATTTCTCCCTAAGAGGATTCAATATCAGTAATCTGGCTTCTAACTGCCATACTAAAATGACACCCACAGGAGACAAATGTGGAATATTAGGCTATATTTAGCATTCTAAAGTGAGCAGGATTGTTGAAAATATACTCTAGTATGTGATGCAAAAGCTGTTCTTGGTTAAGCTGGAAGAGTGAATGCAGCATGAAATCCCCGTTATTGAAACTTCCAATAATTTCTGATACATGCAAGTAACAGAGTCACTGAAAGTTTCTGGTGAGTTTCTGGTGAGTTCATTCTAAGTCAAAGCCCTAAAGCACAGAATGGTCGTGCATGAGATCTCATGTCTTGTACAGATCAAATGACTTTTAAGTGGAAAAGGAAGGAAAACTTTCTATTTCATTATTGGCACACAAATACCTACCAGTATTTTACTTAGCAAGTGTGCAGTGTATTTAAGGAAGATATTTTATATGTATTTATGTATTTCATGTGTTTCTAAACTTCTTGATATACAAATATAGCACCTGAATCTTGGAGGTTTTTTTCCTCTATCTTATCTAGGGAAGCTGCTTTGGTTGCTGCAGAGATTTCTATTTTGCTGGATATCTTTCCAGGATTCTACATCCTTCCTCTGGTGATTAAAACTGACATTGTGATAAAATGACACTAGAAAACCTCTCAGCAAAAATAAGTTTCTTTTCCTCTAAACAGTTTGTACTCCCTTGGTCTATCTGATTTTATGAACTCAACTCAGAGTTCACAGTTCAGAACCAGAGTTCAACTCTGTCTTCAGTTACTTTCAGGAAACAGGAGGAATTGCTTTCTTTATACTTATAAAGAAAATAAAAAGGTGAGACTCCATTACTGCGAACAAATCTGTCTGGGGCTCTGAACTGAACTTGAAGTCAACATTCTGCCTTTTAGACCTTTACATAGCTGGTGTTTGTCAAGTGAGAGATGGAAAAAAGCAGTGTTGCAAGGTTATTTTAACTGAAGGGCATTAAAGCTTCCAGATCTGATAAGTCCATTTTGCTGAGGCTGATTTCAGTTGTCCATAGGCTTATGGCTGAAGGACCTCTTCCTGCATTCATTTTTCCTGATTTGGAACACGTGGGTTTTAAAAGCTTTTGACACAGATGATGACCTTTGATTGCAATCTTTACTTTTTCCTGAAAAGGTTCCTATCACAGGCACTCTAAACCATAACAGTGTATTTTTAACCTCATCATAATTCAATGAAGCTTCAGAATTACTTTCCTTGACAAGGAGAAGCTGGAGCTGGAGTTATTTTTCGTGGGGTTAGAGGAGGTTCTGACTCACTAATACAGAGAAAGTGCTAAGCTGGATTTTTACACTACACCTCAGAACCAGCAGATGCTGCCACTGCAGGAAGAGAAAACAATGTCACTGTTACCAGACTTCGTGTAAATCAATCTCTCTCCCTAAGGACACAGAGATCTTCTAATGTTGTGCTTACCGGATAGATGTGGGTCTTCCCATTGGGATAAACCACTTCTACTGCTTCAACACTGAAAGAGACAGAAAAATATAAGTAAAACTGGTGTTAACACATGGCCCAAATGTGGAGATTTACATATATGTTGCACTGGAGATTTATACTCACGTGAATGGCTTCTCACAATATTCACTGAACATCGTGACTATAATATCAAGAACAATTTTTGCCTACAAAACAAACATAATAATCACATTGAAATCTGTCATCTACTTGTGTTGAAGTAGACAAAATATCTTAACAAGAAACAGGGAAAATATCTCATCTTACACTCTCTTCATTCTATTTTAATTTCCTAGCAGTCTAGAATATTAGACTGAATTTTAAAAAAAACTTCCTTCTGATGCAGACATTTGTGCAAAAGCTTGAAAATCTGGTTTTCAAGGTTCTGAAGCCTTTGTGTATCTTTTCTAAACTCTGCTCTTTAGAAACACAAGGTTTTTATTACCATTTGGAACTGGGTCTTCCTAACCTGTCTAGTTAGTAATTTTACTATAGTTCAAGTGAGAATGGAGAGGCTGAAGGACTGCATTGTTTAACAATATATTATCAAATAACCTTCTTTGCAAATCTTTTTGGTTTACAGTTAATATTTTAAGAGATTAGTATAATGAAATGTAATAATGAGATTCAGATAAACTTCTCAATCCACAAAGGGTTTTTTTTGATGCCTGACAGTGTAATTTCCTTCATATAGAAGAACAACATTATATTTATTTTTACTACCAAGACAAGCAGTAGCAAGAAATGGTTATTTATTAGTTTGCTTAGAAGCCACTCCCCAACATGCAAATTTATTTGTGTTGTTAACATACCATTTTGTAGTACAGTAAGTTAAAAGCAGTTTTGCTCTTAAGCATGAAGTTACACACTTTAGGAAACTGTCAATGAATGCACAACCTATATTCAAGAACAGGCAATTATAGCTCCTTGGCTTTCATGCCTCAGATTTGAGTTACAGAATTTGCATATGCAAAGACTTCAATTTGGCAATTATTTGCATGGCATCCCTGCTTGATAAAGATAACTAAGTAGAAAAATGCTTGTCTTTCTTCCCTCAGCCCAAATTTTCAGTAGGAGACAAAACGAATCTTTACAAATGGTATTCTGCCAAAACAGGAAGTCTTAGTAAATTTTACTCTTTTCTAAGTCTTTCAGATTTAGAAAAAGTGCTCAACAAGAACAAACAGTCTCTAATTTACTTGAATTATTTTCTCATACAAGCTGAACACTTAGTGTCAACATAAAGATACAGTAAAATCAAAATTCAGTGAAAACACAATGCTCTCTATAGAGCAAGCCTGAAACTGTTTCCAGGGAATTCCACAGTCCTACAACTTTTGCATTGGAAGGTTGGCTCCACACAGTAAATGCCTTCTTGTTGTAGGTCTTTGTATTGGAGCTCTATTATCCAACAGGAAAACAATTATATTAAAGCATATCAAAAGCAGGAAAGATTAATTTACCTTTGTAATATCTGTGCCTGTACATTCAATAAACACATTTCTGGTGTTTAGCGTTATTTTTGTGTGATCTCCTAAAACATGTGAAAACAAAAACATGTTAAGAAATATTAGTTTTATTGCAATAGCACTGATACTGATTTGTCAGAAAGATCACTGTCATTTTCCACAGCTTAAAAAAGCCACTATCTACTGCACCAACATTCACAGTTGTTGGCAGAATAGCAGCTCTTTTTGTATTTGAATTTATGAATCAAAGAAAAGTAAAAAGGCAGATCAGACACACTGACTGGGTTACGCTTTATGCTTCAAGACACAGAGATCTTCAGGTATCCTGGCAGCCAGCTGGAAAAGCCAGCTAACAGAAGAGTGGCCATCTGCTGTTAGCAAAGGGCTCTGCACTGCCACAGCATCTCATCTTCCCTGGTTTAGTCCCACAATCACATCACATGTGTGATGTACGTCATTTCCTTGGGCAGGAACAAACGAAACGGGTTTTAAAAAGTGATTTAGACTAATGCCTATCAATAGTCATTCTGTGGTCTCCTGACACTGTCTGCTGATACCCTATAGGTTGCTCTACAGTGGTGATTTGGGTCCTAGTATGGGTCCCTTCCAGGCATGAATTTGCTTTGTCTGTAGTGGGAGTTATGATGTGTGCACCAAAGCACATCCCTGTTGCACTCAAAAAATTTTCTTGTCTGGAAGAAGCACCAGAAGTGTCTCTTCTGCAAACTGGATGTGAAGGCCCCCTAGATGGTTCCCTACAGAAGAGGGGTCTGTTAGTAAGGCACAAGCAATCTGGAGCAGCTGTACAGAGATCTCATTCTGCCTGTTAGGTACAGATGGGCAGTGCACACCTGGAGTGAATTCCATGGCTTGGAACCATGCAGGAATGGGAACACACAGTCCTAGAACCGTGTGGGATCATGTCAAACGCAGCCTCTTTGTCCTTCTTGCCTTTCCTTGCACCATTCTTTAGTGCAGCTGCACCAGAGCCAAAGAAAGCATTAGGCTATACATGAGAATTCCTGCTTCCTTTGTTTGACCCTGACTTAGCTTCTCTGCTTTAGTTTCCTATCTGAGAAATGAGGTCACAGCCAGACTGGAAGTTAGGTGCAGCAGAGATCTTGGGACTGAGGGATCTTGTACCCCCTTACAGCTGTGCTGTATCTTTTTGCAGATGGAATGTAGTCAGCATCTCTGGACTCGCTTCAAAGCAAACATGAGCCTTCACTTCAGTGCTTGTAGATAATCCAAACAACCAGTACAGATGTTTACATTGCATTATCTGTTTAAAAAGCACCTCTGACCTGGAAACCTCTCTTAGATACTGTTCTCTAAAACAGACACAGGTGTTAAATTTAGCTCAACCTTCTTAATTGACAAAATATAAACAATATGCAGTGCTCATACATGGCACACCCCCAGTTGGAATAAGCCTAACAAAGGAGGATCAGGCACAGTGGTTGACAGCACATTCAATTCAGAACAGTTACTGTTACCAGTCCCTGACAGAGAGTTTGAGCTGCCTTTTAAGAAGATTTGGGTTAGCTGGATAAGGTCTATCAGGAAGCATACATTCAAAGAGATTATCACTGCAGATTTATTGGTCAGTGCAGGGAAATTTACTGATTCCTCACCTATATTTCAGTATATAGGTATACTGAATAATCTGTCTTTAAGGAGTGATTCTTGACATGCCAATAAATGGCTTCAGTAAACCTGGTTCTCAAAAATCACCCATGGTTTCTTTTGCACTTAGAGGAAACCCCTATTTAGAAACAATGCCAAAAAAGTCTACAGCAATTTATTCTTTCAAAGCAATTAAAGTCTCTGAAATCACTTAACGTGACAGCAACAGGATCCATAAAAAACTAGCTCCCATTGCTGCTAAGTTCCCTGCTGTGAGCTCATAAAATAGAGCACAAAGTTGCAGTTACCTGTTTACAAAATAACTTCTTGCTGGCTTCTTTTAGCTAAACGTAATGCTTTCAATTACAAAAGTCCCTGTCACAAGGAACTTTATTGAGTTGGGGCAGAGTATGAGAAGCTCAATGAAGAGGATTGCAGTAGGATTTTTACACCCTTCTGAGAAGATGAGAAAAATGAACACTAGAAGTTTAGGGAGGGAGCAAAAAACCTGACTATCTTTAAACTGAAAGAAGTAAAGAAGACTTATGAAATTGTAAGTCAAACAATTTTAAGAAAACATAATAATCCCTATGACACGTCAGCATTTCGGTCAGGCAGTAACTCACACACAAAACAGCAGTAAGAGTACACAGCAGTCACAAATTAATCTTACCATTGATGATTGGTGGCATGGACAGAACAACCCCATTGCTGTCATAAATGACAGGGTAACGTGGCTTGTTTTCAATCAGGTGCAGATAGTGCCGAAGGTGGCTGTCAGTCTGGAGAAACAAAGCACAAACTGAATTCCACTTCAGCTCACAGGTGAAGTTACACAGAGCCACAATCCTTTGGTAAGTGATTAAGGGGAATTTTGAGGGTGGGAAGGAATGGGGTAGAGTTAGGTACTTTACTAGCACAGAGTGTCTGCTCCTAGCAGCAGGAAAAGTCTTAAATTAAAGAACTGGATTTTTGGTTTTCTTCAGAAGTGCTGAAGATTATTTAAGGATTCTCTCAAACATGTGTAGGCCATTCTGTCCAAACGATACCCTTGTTCACCACGGCACAGAAACACTGCCAAATATCCTTAAGTCTATAGGAACTCTTCTCAAAAGTGATAAAAATTAGCACTGTAATACTTTTAGTTATAAATTGCTGGATACTGACACATACCTAAATTTGACTCAAAATTTACATTTGTTCTGATGACATAAGTATGTGCTGTAGCAAAAATCTAATTCCCTTTTAGTCTCTCTTATTTCTGAGCTCTCGTACTCTTTAGTCAGAGACACTTGAGGGTTTGTCTCCAGGGCCAGTGTGTGTTTTCCAACATGACAAGCAAAATATGGAATGTTCAGTGGCTGTTAAGCTACAGAGCACAACTGTGTTTTATTTGTAAGAACAACTTCCAATAACAAGGATATGAGAGATATTTAGCCTTGGAAATTTATCCACTCATTTAGTGCAACAAGTCTGAAAAATTCCACTTACCCTATACAGATCCATAATTTGTGAGGCTGTGTACTCCTGGGATTGATTCAAGGGCTTAAATTTAATTTCAGAAGGTGCTTTGGCTGTGTAAGTAAATGGACCAGTGATGGTGTCCAAGTCATGGGTACCTATTGCTACTAATGCTCTTTTCCTAGAAATAAAGAAGGCAAAATAATGTTTTTACTAGTAATACTTGGGAGTTTCTTTGAGTATGATGCTCTATACTTCTATGCATTAGCAGAGCTTACTGAAAAAGCAGAAGGATAATTTTGAGAAGCCTAAAAATTATCTGATGAATAACATTTTAATAGATATTATTATGAATAGCAACACAACTGTCAAGGCAAATCCAATGGGAATGTTGCTAAACACTTCTGTCTCAACTGCTGAATGAACTGTAACAGCTATTTATGTTGAACAGTATTGGCAGCAGACAAGAACAGGCAAGGAAATGAGAAGGATCAAGAGAGCTCCTATAGAAGATTTTCCTTGGCATAACCGTAACACCTCTCTGCAATAGGGATGTCCAGTTTTTATGTGACAAAATCATACACACAGACACTAGACACTACTTTAAAGTTAAGCACTAACCTGCAAATATTCTGGTGTAGTTTCTCTTGGAGGTCGATGAAACTGTTGTAGCGGTCCTTGGTGAAAGTTACGTTTCGCAGGACGGCAGCCACGGCGTGAGGCCGGATCTGGGCAGTCTGCAATTTACAACAGCAGCTCTTCAAGAGATCTGATTTCAGCTGCATCTGAAACTTGAATTTGATCTGCTACTAGGTTCACCCAAAACAATTTGTCTGCTGTTCCTCCCACTCCTCATTCCTAAGAATAGATCACAACTAGTAGAGATATTTAAATGTCTTTAGCTTTTGTTCTGCAAATAAGATTTCCAGTCTCACTGCTCTTACACAATCGTACTGATAGGGATCTTGCTGCTTCAGCAACTCTCAATGCATTTACAAAGGTGCAGTAAACACTTTTACCTGTTCAGTGATAATCAGCCTCTGACCTTCACCCTCAGCTGGTATTATCTTTTCATACCTAGGGAGATTTATCCTAAAACAAAAGCAGAAGTAAGTCCGTAGCAGAAATGTAGCAGGAATTATATGTAGAAAACTTTCTTGGTAATGTTTCTTGGCATGTAATTAGCCAACTGTGCAGAACTTGTTTTTTATGGGATGGTCAACAGATTACTGAACTAGAAAGGAAGAACTCAGAAAGATAAAGTCATTGAAGAAAAGGGAAATAAATTATTTGTTTTGGTATTTATTAGAAAGGATCACAAGGAAGTTTCTCTGCAGGAGTTCTTTACAGAGGATAAGTCTCAAATGGAACAGCAATTGAAAACTTTTTGGAATGGATACAAAACCCAATAACATTCCAGTCTGTTTTTTTAAGTTATGCTTATGCAATAGATCCTCTCCAGAGGAACACCTGATGAATCTCATCTACACATATAATCATACTCCAAATGCAAGCAAGTAGGAAGCTCTGTTTACTGACCAGAAATGGACCCATAAAAAACCACACAGAGATCTCACAACTCTGCCCTACCTTTCCTTAAAGACCTGCAGTCCTCGGACCAACCCTTCCAGGCAAAGCAGATCATAGCGGTTGGCAGGAACATCAATTTTATAGAGAACGACATCAGACGCGCCCTTGGCCTTTTCTTCACCCTTTTCTTTACTTATAATGTCCTTCTCAGATGTCTGAAATCAAGCAAAAATGTGGTTTTAACCTGATATATTTAACATTGATAGCAGTATGGTAGTGATATGATAGGAGAAACTGTATTAATTAGAAGTTTAACACTGTAATTTGCATTTATACAGCAAATGGACACACCAAATACAAGAGATGACATAAAACCTCAAATTCAGAAACTGTAAAGAAGTGTGCCAAAAGAAAAATTCAGTATTAAAATTTTAAGTTCAAGAAAAAATATTATAGAATCAAGAACCACCAGGCTGTCAGATCCCAGTAGAGATCTGAGACCTTATTTTGGGCAATAGATTGGCAAATTACTTGTCATAATCAAATTTATTCTGAAATAAAGCATAACATATGACATTCAGATGTCTTTTGATAAACGTCATTAAAAAGCCAATAAATTAAAGTTAAATGGCAAAACCAAAACAGGTCTACTTGAACACGATTTGCATGGATAGGGTTATCAGGGCTAGCAAATCTCCACAAGTACAGAACCTAAATTAAAATGTTAAATATAAATCAGTTACAACTCAGGTAAAAATGTCCACGACAAATACATTTTTTGTGGATATTGCACAGACGGCGGCATATCAAACAAAGCCAAACAGATCTTGTAAAATATGATCAATACATGTTCTGTGGCCACATTTATGCTGCTAAATAAAAGGGTGCCTGAGACTGAAGGTCAAGAGGCACAGAGTGCTGGCCTCCAGGAAGTAATGCAATATGCCACCTTGGAGGCTCTTGCTCCCAAAGCAGTAACTTTTATAAGTCTGAGGGTTTTTTCCAGATTCAAAACAGCTGTGTTAATACAGTCCATTACAACATTGCAACAGGGGATATGCTGGAAACAGTGCCATACAACTCATACCAAAAATTAATGCTGTCAATATGCTACCTCTACTCGAAAAGCAACAAATAAAAACATTACTTACAATTTCATCAAGCTCCAAACCAAACTCAAAGCAAAGCTCATCAAATTCTTCATCCGCTGTGAAAGAAGAGGGTGAATTTTGGTTAATAGCAGACCTCGGACCTAATTTTTGTGTTTGCGTTTACAATGTTTTCAAACAAGATAACAAAAGCTATTTTGAAAAAAAAAAAAGGTAAAAGGTAAATTTTTCCTTATATTTGCATCTGAGTAGCAGCTTCTTTAGTACATATTTGATTTACTGACATGGTATTCTGACAGTCACAAGGGTGGGCTTCTGATCTTTGGAGCTCCTCAGCCGGATCTGTCAGAGCAGCTCTGGTTTGAACAGTTAATGAAATCAGAAGGGAATAACTGGACAGCTTCTGCCAAGCGCTCCTATTCTGATCAGACAGGTTGGCTCTACAGAGGTTGCATCAACTACATTGTAACATGTGAGTAACGCAGCCCTGTTCTGACAACGCTGATCTGACAAAGCCCGGTTCTGACAGTGCACCGGGCTGTCTGTAGAGCCACAGCTTCCGCCTGGTCGAAACCACCGCATGACCTGAATGCTCCTTCACCGAGCAGTTCTGAAATCTGCTTCGTGAGCCAGGAGGGAAGGACTGAATAAACCCTCGCTATTCACCGCTCGCTTTGCCGGCTCCCCCCTCTTCTCTCCTTCTTCGTTTAACCAGATCCTAAAACAGAGACAGTGAAACTCCAAGCAGAAACCGCCACGGGGGGACGCGCGGTTGCACTTCCCGAGAGCTTTGGGCTCTAGCAGTGCGCGTCGGGGCAATGGGCTGAAGGGGCCGGGGATGACACATGGCTGTGCCTGGCGTGCCGTGGGCAGGCGAGGAGCATGCGGCAGGGCAGCCACCGGCGCTCTGAGGTCTGAGCTTCCCCGAGAGTCCCTGGGCTTCCCCGAGAGCCCCGGTGCAGCCACGGGACGCGCGGAGGGCGCGGCCGGCGGCACCGTGCGCGCACAGGGCTTCGCCTCGGCCGGGGCGGGCAGCGGCGG
>JAYDZK010000016.1:17238354-17248898 GCA_034509185.1 Euphonia xanthogaster | reverse complement strand
GGGCAGGTGCGGCGGCTGGAGCCGGGGCCGGGGCTGGAGCTGGAGCCGGCAGCTCCGTGCCTCCCGCGCTGCTCTCCGTCAGCATGAAGGTCGAGTTTGCCCCCATCAATATCCCCCTAAAAAGGAGGATCCAGACAGTCGCCGTTCTGCAGTGGATCTTCTCCTTCCTCCTGCTGGGTAACAGCCTTTCTCCTTCCTGCCCCTGCCCCAGAGAGAAATGGGCGAGAAGCGGCTTTTTCCGTGACCGGCGCTACCCGTGGGCATCGCTCGGTGCCAGCCGTGGCTCCACGTGGGTGCAGAAGCGGCCGGGGGCGAGCAGCTTCCCGGCGATCGCCGGGCGGGCAGGAGCATCGCACTTCTTTCTTCCCTGAAAGCTTTGGATGGCTTTTCCTCTTGTATGGGGGTCTGTTTCTTTCTATGGGTTCTGCTTCAAATATGAGCCTAAAAAGCTGGTGTCTGTGTTCCTCATTGAGACTCCCAGTATGTTTCTGACAGAAACTTTTTTTATGGAAGATGAGCATAAAGTCTGGTACATGACTAACGCTGTTTTCATGCATAATTTCGTAAAATCACTTTATATGCTGTAGTTCAATAAAATTCTCATTTAGCAAGGTAATGAAAAATAATGGGCATTGCCAGTGAATTGATTCAAATGCAGAACAGTTCTGTAAGTGTAAGAAAAATATCCTCACTGGCTTTAAGAAAGTGTTGCTAAATTCTACTTGGTAATCTTTTTCTACTGATTGTTCCTCTATAATTAATTTTCCTAATATCTTAATAGACACCTATGATTAAGCATCTATTCACAGCAGCAAATTACATTCACATGGGTAGGTATCTTGAATTTGATGAAATGAATCACTTGATAAGGTAAGATAAGCCTTAACTCTCTGAGACTAAATCCATGGATTGTATAAATTGGGAAGTGGTTATTGAATAGTATTACTGGAAATGCTGGAACACTTCAAGATCATCGATGCTGTAGGATTTACAAAGAGAAAAGTAGTGTGCACTTATCTTCCTTGTATGTCTTACAAATGTATTATCCTACAGGTAGTCTGATATCTTTCAGGGTTTTTTTAGGTTGTTAACCCACACATTAAAGATTTGGGGGAAGTATGGAGGGTATGAAGCATCTTCACAGATTAATCAGCAGATGTTCTGTTACCTCAGAATTGTATGTAGTTAAATGATAAACAGTTTCTGTTTGTGGTTACGTTGTAAGTAGTCTGTACTTTTAATTTTCTGTTACTGAATTAGGTCTCGGCATGAGCCATTATTTAAGTCTCATAAAGCAGTGGAAGTTTAGGGGCAGTGGAAGAAAACTTTTTTTTTCCCCTAATGGAGCAATACTGCTGCAAAAAGCACATCTTCCTGTGCTTACTAGAAGTGATCAGGATGCAGAAAATTCCCTCTTTGTAGTTTAGTGAGCAAAGTAGGGAGCTGTCATCTGCAGCTGGCTCTGCCTGGGAATGTCAAGGAAAATCAACTCAGAAATGGTCTTATGGCTCTTATGTTGAGTATAGTGAGTTCATGTGATCATGAAAAAATGGATTTGCAAGGAGGCTTGAACAACAATTTGATTCTAGTAATAAGTATCTGCTTGTGCACCATGGGATGTTTATCTTTAGAGCTGACCAATGTGACCTTGTCATTTCGTAGGCGGATGCTTTCAAGTGAAAGGGCAGCCAGTGATCTGGCCAAAAAGTTTCACTTAGCTGCAGGAAAATTCAGGTGGATGAATCCTAAATGACTTAAAGCAGTGAGAAATGGGCTGGTTTCTGATGTCCTGGACTGCCCCTATGTCCGGATTTTTTAGCCTTTTTGGTTTTTTTTCTGAACAGTTGTTGGTTGTTTGTAAGCTTTGGATTCAATAGTGACACTTTCAAATCAGGGAGGGGGTGCCTCAGGACAAGTGAAATACTGTGTGAGTTCATCACAGAATAGGTTGGAGGTTTAGGTGTTCTTTGGGGGTTTGTGTGGGGCTGGAACTAGTTTATGCCAAGCATGATCTTGATTGTCTGTCTTATGTTACATATCTGCATGTGAAAACTTGAACAGATAATGCCCTATGACAGCTAATGATTCATGATATAGATAGAGGGATTCTGTTTAGAGCAGTGAATAAATGGGGTACTGGCTTAGCTGCTGAAGTTGTCCATCTAGGTGTGTTGTAATGTGCCATAGCTTAGTAAAATGAACTGTAGGACTAACAGATGAAGTAAGATAACTGTAAATTAGTGCCCTGAATTGGTCAATGATATGCTTCAAATCTGAGGATTGATATGTGAAAAAGTGATTTCACACACTGAGTAAGCTGTAAGGGGAATGTGAGATTATTACAACTTAGAATTCACAATGTGACTTGGATAAAAGACTTTTGGTTTGATCTTCCTGGCTGAAAAATGTAAAAAACCCTTGCTCTCCAGGTTTGCTTTGTTGTAATGCTGTATGGTTTTCTGAGACTGTGGAATTGATGACTGAAGATGCCCTCTTACTTGTGCAACTCACAAGCTGGCCTGAAATACAGACATGCAGTAGTTGTTGAAGCCTAAATCTCATCCCCTCTGTAGAAAGAGTGAATCTGTCTGCAAATACTGAAAAAACGGCAGCAGCAGCCTGGTACAAGCAAAGTTCTGCTTCTTCATGCGGTGTGCCAGCTTGGGCTGGATCTGCACTAGAGATCCATTGCTTCTGCTGTGCAGTGTAGGCAGAGTAAACATGCCTCTGTCTCAAAAAAGCTGTACAGATGTGCACAGAATTTCATTATATACAAAAGGAACCTCTTTAAAATTCTGGCTGTAAGTTCCTGTGCTTCCTTGTTCTGTCCTGCAAGCTGCCAAAGTTCACCCTCAAAGGGAAAAGACAAGTTTTCTTTGTAACAGTGATTTGCCTGTTCGTTATCCAGGGGCATGGCACCAGAAGCAAAAATAAGTTCTGAAATACTGGGAGGTGAAAATGAGTTTCTGGATTAGATGAGAGAAATGCCCATTAAGAGATTCCCACTGTGTGTTGGCTGAAAATGCCTTGTGGTTTTCTATCTTATGTTCTTCATGTCAGCAGACCAGAAAAGTTTGGATACAAGTTCCATGAAAGAGAGAGAAGTGTTTTAATTGGGCTTCTGTCTTTTGAAAGACAAGTGTTACAGGGCTTAACAGAGGAGTCCAGAAAACTAAAGCTGTTAAAACTGAAAACTGGCAAATGCTATTTCTCACTGTATTAAGCACAAATCCAAAACAGCTTCAGGCTGAAGCATAGTGTCAAGCCATTAGTGTTTTACTGCTGAAACAGCAGATACATGAAATTTTGCAATCTCATAGTATCTACTTTGGATAAGAGGCCAAACCAGACAATTTTTACAGGTGGTAGGTTTATGCCTGTAATTACAATTATTTGAGATTTGTTTGCTTGGCCAGGGGCTGACAGTCCTGGGTCAGGTCTGGCCCTGTCCCAAGCTCGTGCAACACCCACACTGTGTCTGCCTGTGAGCCTGTGTGCTCTTGATCACTCTGTGCCGCTGTCCAACCCAACCCCAGGCAGAAAGTCACCTGGAGAAATAACATCTCCAAGCCTGTAAGTGCTGCAGGACTGACGAAGCAAAGAGGTTACATAACCCCCATTTTTCTAGCATAGGTTCATTGTGCATATGCACTAAAGGAATTGTCACTAGATGCAGTGGATGTGCCTGGTGTTTGCAGGAAATCTTTGTTTTTAAGCTTGGAAATATTTTTCTAGAGAGCTTTGAATTAGTTTTGCTGCATTTATCAGTATGCCTGATATCCTCTTATTTGGAACAGGTGTAGGTTTTCTGTTTCTCACACAGCAGATGGGCATTTATCCTTGGTGTGTGCTGTGAGCTGTGTGCCTCAGTACTGCACATCTGGCAGTGAGGTTCCCTTTGTTTCAGGAAGTAGATCGAAGGTTAATTTCAAGGCAAAACCATTAACACAAACAAAAATCAGTCAGATTTGGTTGAAATGCTGCTTTCCCAGTGCTTTAGCCTTTTGTTTTCCTTTCTCTCTAATGTACACAAATCAAATGACAGTGTTTTTGAAGAAAGTAAAGCTAGAAGGTGAGTTGGTGAGCTATGTTCTCCTGCTTACTTCTGTGCTCTGAAGTGAAAATGGACAGTGGAGTTGAACATGTACAAAATCAAATGCAAAACTGAGCAACTTGGGTGGAGTTGGTGTCTAGGGCCAGACAATGAGAGAGGGAAATGAGAGTTTAACCCTCCAGCAGGGATACCACGGTTTTTCTCTGGTATCCCTGAGAATGTGATGGTAGAGGAGAATAATGCATCTTCTAAGACCCACTTTTGGGGCCCAGCAGTGTTCCTGTCTCCTCACTGGGGATTTAGGAAGTGACTGTTGTGCAGGCACCCCTGTATTTATTTGCAAAACCCTTAATAATGCAAAATCAATATATAATATAAGGTATACTTTAATATACACAAAGCCACAAAATAATATGCTGAAGACATTGGTATATATTAAACTACATCCTGTACTCTAGTGATTAAACTTCTGTGCATGTAGGATGAAGCAGTCTGTTAATTGAACTTGCTGGAGACAGTTTTGACTTGTGGATCTGGCTTCCCCAAAAGAATAGAAATGATGAAACATTTGCCACAGAGTGAGAGATTGCTGCTGGAATAATAAGTGGTTTCTGTGTTGAGAAAGAAGGTGTCAGTGTAATGTGCTAAAGCAAATATTAACCTTTCCTGCAAACATGCCATGATGGTTTGTTATCTGGTGCTGATTTAATTCATCAGCTATAGCTGGATAACTAATATAGTTTTGTTCTTCCTCAACGTCTTTTTAGAAAACAAACTCTTTTGATGCTTAAGAAAACTCAGCTAGGCTCCATGAGCCTTTCCTAGCAAGCTGGCTGGTATTGCTACTTGTTTTTGTCACTCTGTACTCATCTATCCGTGAAGTTTATTGGTGGCCTATGGCTAGGGACTGAAATGTGATCACAGAGAACAAAATACTGACTAGTATTTCCAGGAATGCTGCCTCTGATACCTCCATCTTAGGGAGGGAATTTAACCAGGTGTCTGTGTGTATTTGTTTGTATCTCTCAAAAATACTAAGAAAAAACAGCTCTGCTGTGTCAGGCCAGAGACCCTAGCCTGACAACCCCTATGTGAACATGAGTGACAGTGAATGCCTAAGGACAAAGAAAAGAAATGGGAAACATTAAATTTGGCATGCTGTCTTGGGATTTGGCAATTAGTAACTTGGGGATTTATGGTATCCAGGCCACTCTACCTCCAGGTCAGTTGTGTGTAATGCTCTGTATCTCTGGTTTATCAGTATTTGCCAGTGGAAGGGCTTGGGAGCTTGGAACCAAATTTCAGCATCAGCAGGCCTCTGAAGCTTGGCATCTGAGTGTTTGTGTTTGCTGTCACAGCACTGCTGAGATACAGCTTCCTTGGTAGGAGTGCTCAGGTATCTTTGTGGCTCCCAGTTGTAACCAATAACCTGACAAAGGCCCTTACAGGAGACTGATCCACATCCAACAAATGCTGGCTGCCCAACCGGTTTTGGAGTGAGCTCCTTTGCATGGTTTTTGGAGCACTACAGAGAGCTTGTAGTGCTGCTTGGGGTGACACCAGCACCCCTGGCACCAGGGACACACCTGCACTGCCCATGCTGTCCGTGACTGCTCTGAGCATAATGGGAGCTTCCTCTTCTAGGGACAATATTGCATTTGGTGGCTTTCATAACAGATATTAATCAAACATTTTTGATGCCTTATTAACTCCAAATGCATTTGAAGCTTCCAATTTTTAGATTTAACCTGTGCTGTTTTCCTGCTTCTTATCTCAGGTATTTAACTATTTAATAAATTTGGTGCTCCCTGTTGCAAACTCAGAGCCTGATTGATGATTGAAGGATCAGGTGTGCAAACATCATTGGGCAGGATGGCTGCCAGTGCTGGTCACTCACCCTACATAGAGTGGTTTTCACCATTTGTTGCAAAATATGAGTATCCATGTGTTGTAAATGGGGAATGGAGGAGAAGTGACACACCAACATTGGTTCACAAGCCTAATGTTCAGAGTTCCATGGCAGTGATTTGTCTTTTAATCTATATTTCCTCATCTCCCCTCACCTACCCCCAAAATCCAATGTATCACAGAGATACTTTTCAAAGCTCTAATTCTAGTTCAACCAAAAAATTACACTTAGAATGTACACTGGAACTACATCCAAGGACACAATGATGCAGTAGAGTGACAATTCCAAAGTTGTTCATCTTTTGTCTGGAATTTGTTTATGAATTTAGTTAAAATGGTTGTTATTTATTTACTCACTGTCTTGTCTGAAGAAGAAAACATAAGGTTTGTGTTTACAGGCTCATTGGTTTTGAGTCATCAGTGTTTAGCTCATCTTGCAGGCTGCTAATTCGTTGAAATAATGAGGAGGTATGGCAAAAGGAATTTGCCTCACATGTCTCCTTGGGAATGCAGTAATCAACTTTGTCCTGCAAGATGCTGAGCTCCCCTGAGGAAGTGCTAACAGCATACTTATCTCCCCATACCTTGCCTGCACTCAGGAAGGTGTCCTAGCTAAAGCAAAGCAGCCAGCTTGTTGATCTGGTGGATGTTTGTCTGCACAGGATTAAGTACTGCTATCTGGGCCTTCTCAGGGCTGATGTAATCAGCTCTCACAGCAAGGATGCTTGGCTACAAAGCACTTTTCAGCTGTTTGCTAGCAAACTGACAGTAAAAACCATGTGATTCTGTGTTAAAAAAAGCCATGTGATTGATTCTGTGTTAAGTCAAAAGTGCTTCTGAAAGGAAGGGTAGGAAATTTAAATACTTATTAAATCTTGCATAACAAGATAAATTAATTGATTTATAGCTGCTAGAAAAAACTTCTCATGCTTGTTCAAACCAAGAACCTTGGCATCCTGTCCAGATTAGCATTCCTAGAAATTTCAATAGTTTCAATCTCTTCTTCAAGGAACAGGTAGTGACTTTTCCTCAATAGACTTCTGTGTCCTATTTTGGAGTGATGCTGTTGTGGGATTCCCTGTGGAATTCCCTGTGGAATTGGGGTGTCTTATTTCATCTGTGTTACTTGTCCTGCATTAGTGATGTTCCTTAGAACTGGTTTTGGTTCTTGTGAGTTTTCCACGTTGACTTTGGGGGTCTGTGGGCCTCACTTAGCTGGGGTGTTTTTCAAGAACTCTTGCTTAAGTGCTTTTCTATGCAAGACTAGGGTTGCTTGCTTGAGGAAGAAGCAGGGAGCTTCTGTACTGAAGAATGGAGTATCCTTGAAAATGGTAGGTTTTGTCCTGCTCCTGCTTTTGTATATGGTCATTTCCTTCTCCCTTCCTCAGAGCAATGCAATTTCTTATTTTTCTGCTCATATTCCTGCTGGAAATGTGAATGTTCATCCCCTTCTAGACAAGGTATCCAATTCTATTTTGAAGGCAGAGTTGAACTCGGCACAGGAACCAGCTGGTTGAAGTTCAGAAAAAGTAAATATTGAGGTTGGAGGAAATGCTAGTGTGCCTGTAGACCAAACTGAGATCTCAGCTCAAAACCTGCACAGTCTAGGGGATCTGCTGGCTTTTCAACACCCAAGTAATATCTCTCCTGAATGAAGGTGATCTGAACTAGGGCAAGTGGGTTTTGATCTTGGTTCATATACTTATTCTAAAGTTTTCAGTTCTGGTGATATTTTACATTGTGTGAGCCAAATTATTGCCTGAAATACTTCTATTGTTTGTTTTTAAATCTGCTGTATTTAGTGGTGTATTTAGCTCAGTGTGTTTCACTGGTGTAACTTCTTCACAGGATATTGCCCTCATTAAAGCCAGCCATGTGTGAGACATAAATTACTGCTTCTGCATTGTAAAATATCTCTGAAAAATGCTGGGTTCCTGCAACTCTGCCCATTGAGTCTTCAGCGAGAGCAAGGTCCTGTTTTGCTTGCCATTGTATAAATTTATGGTGTTAAAGCCCTGGCTGCCTTGCAACCTGGACTTCAGCATCTGATCCATGAGCTTGATGGGGTTTGTTCAGAAGGTGGCAGAGCAAGCAGGGATGCAGGGGTACCACAGGGCAGAGAGCAGCAGCTCCTACTCCTCAGACATCTCAGACCACAGCTGTTCAACTCACTCCAAGACTAAAATTCTGCAAGTTCTACAAAGATAAAGTTTCCATAGGATTTCCCTGAGTAATTATTTCAAGGCTGAGCCCCAAGTAACACAATATATTTAACCAAACAACTTTTTCTTGCTCTTTGAATTGTGTATAATACAACTCTTTTGTATCACTATTGTAGCAGGATGTTACAATTCTTTCTTAATTGGGTTTGAAAGTATCAGGAATTACCTGCTGTTGCATTCCCATAGCAGCACTGAACTTCCCCTTTGGCTGACCTGTTTAGTGGCTGAAGTGGAACCTCTCATGTTTTGGTCTTGTGTAGTGCATCTCCTTGGCCAGTGACAGCACCTTTGCCTGGGAGTAGAACTATATTATAGGTAGAGAAGCTGAGAAGGAGAATAGAAAATGATTGCCCAATATCCCTGTAATTAGAAAAGAGAGGTTGCTATGGCTCCCTTTCCCTTCTTTCCTTCCCCAGCTTTCCTTTCTTCTCACTCCCTGAAGTGTTACATCCTTGTTAGCTCTTGCTGTCTCCTTTTATTTTGCCTTTGGTAAACCAGATGCTCTCAACCAAACATCCAGTTGTGCAGTAGAGGGAGAAATAATAGACTGAGATGGTACACCCTTGTAATGTTTCACCCTCACTGTAACAGCACCATGTGGAATAAGCTGAGTTCAATTTGTGTGCATTTTGAGTAAATCTCTAAAAACATATCAGGGCTGGGCATTCTTAAAAGGACACAGATATGATTAATGCTTGCTATGCTTTCACTTTTTGTCTCTTGTAGCAGAGTTTTGCTGTGGATTCTTCGTGATCCTGATCCTGGGCAACTTCTGGTTCCTTGCTGTTCTGTACCTGCTGTGGCTGTACCTCGACTGGGGAACACCATGTGCTGGGGGCAGACGGTCCCACTGGGTCAGGAGCTGGACTGTCTGGAAGTACTTCAGGGAATACTTTCCCATTCATGTGGGTAAAAGGTTTCTCACAAACAGCTTGAATAGCCATAACCATGGACAAACATCTAAGACTCATCTTTGCTGAAATTCTAATACTCTCTCCGGGGTGAACTTAACTTCTTTTTAAAACATGGGAAATCTGAGACTTAGTGACAAAAGGGGACAGAGCCTGGTTTTCTAGTTGGACTGTTGGGTGACAAGATAGCACTTCAGCACAGTAAATCTAGACATGTTATCCTGACACATCCATTTAAGCTTTGTTTATCTGTAAAGCAGGACAGTAGTTTTAAGTGCTCAGAAGGAAACTCATTGCCATTGCTTCTATGTCCTGTCAATGTGCAATTTCCATAGCTGTTGTTTTTGAGGTAAATATTACAATGCCCACCACTGACTCTATTTTTCAGCTTATAAAAACTTCAGAACTGAACCCAAATCACAACTACTTACTTGGCTTTCACCCTCATGGGGTCCTGGTTGCTGGAGCCTTCGGAAACTTTTGCACCGATCCTCCTTTCAAAAATTTATTTCCTGGCCTTACTCCATATCTCCATATCATGCCCATCTGGTTTGGCTGTCCCTTCTTCAGAGAATACATAATGAGTGCTGGTAGGTAAAAGCAGAATGTCTCAGCTGTTGCTCCATATTTTAGCTTCTTCTACAAACATAAAGTCTATTCCTCTACTTATATATGGTAAGTAATTTCAGAAGGGTCACTGTTGGTGCTAAATTTAACCTCTATTTCATGATAAACTGTTGTGACAAAAAAAAATTTTGAAAGTTTTATTAATAGTTTTGTAAACTATATCACTGAGTTGTTTTTTCTCTCTGGAAAGAAATTGTTGCTTTTCCTTTGAGCTATCAGACAGCAGTCCTGAGTACCCATTATATACAAGAAGAGAAGGGCATAATAATTTGTAATTTAATTTAGTCATTAACAGCCACTTGTAAAACAAATTCAGGCTAATCTCTTATCTGAAGGGCTTAGTGTTACACATTACAAATATCTTTATACTCAGAAATAAATTTCTTGCTTCTGATTGAAATCCTGTGTTACAAATTTGTGTAATTTCAATTGAGATGTAAACTCTAAAGAGAGGGACATTTTTTCTCTGTTCTGAGAAGCATTTGTTGTAAAGGGGTGCTATTCATGACTGGTACTACAGTAACAAAAGATAAAAATAGCAAGCAATTGAGTTGGGGGAGCTAAAAAAAGAGAAGAATGAAGTAAGAACTAATGCTCCCCCCCCAGTGGTTTACTACATGAGTTATTTTACTTAAATTCACTCAACCACACAATTTAAGCATGTTCTGATGCACAAGACTAAGTTCGGGAGAGAGAGATCTAACTTTATTCATGGCTGCAACACAGACACTGTGATCTCAGAGAAGCCGTTCCACTGCTCCATGCACAGAAACATGCCTAGGATGTTTCCCAGATTAATATCAGAAAGATCGGAAGAGCGTC
>JAYDZK010000016.1:17224191-17238254 GCA_034509185.1 Euphonia xanthogaster | reverse complement strand
AATATCAGAATTACTTATCTATGTATACTTCAACTTATCAGAGAAGGCCTTTCCGTGCAAATGTATTTTCTGAGGGCATTCTTTAAGGCTTGCAAAGTGAGGGATTGGCAGTGGTAGAGCATTGCAATTTTAAACACTACTGTTTAATCATTGTCTGGAAGTCAGATTTACATGTTTTTGGCATCTTGACCCATGGGAACAAATATTTACCTGCAGAATGAGAAAGAGCTGCAGTAAAAAGCACACTAAAGAAGAGCCAGCATTGGAGCTCAATTTTCACAGGTATGCAGCTGATAAATGAGAGGGGACCTTTGCTGTGATACAGGTCACCACTCCAGTCATAAAACACTTGCAAAATCTTCCATGTCCTGAAAGCCACACTCCTGGCACAGTGTTTCATTTCCCAGTCTTTCTCTGCCTGTCTCTAGCACGTGCAGTTGTTGCCTCTGGCAGCGCAGCTGCGGCACCCCGAGCTGTGGTGTGAGCACAGAGCAGTGCCCTGCATGCAGGACAGCTCTGCTTCAGCAGGAGACACGTTTATCCTGGGGAAAGGCAGTGATTTCTGCTTTCCTTTTCAGGGAAAATGCATGCTGACTTGAATGAGCACCACTTGAATTATTTGTGAGTCCCAGGTCAGCTGCATTTTCAGAGTAACAGTGACTGTGAAGGCAGATGTGGCAAATGGATGTAGCTTTCTGCTGAGGTCTGGACTTGCTCCAGTTGCAAGCTGTTCCTCTTTGTGGCCAGCTCTCAAAAGTAGATCACAGTCATCTTCCCTCTCTTCCCAAATTTTTATAGTCCACATTGTAATGTCCCTATTGGTAAAAAGACCAAGCAGGGAGCAGAACATCCAAAAGTGCATTTTGATACCAGCTCTGTAAAATCAACCATGTAAACAAGGCTTGATCTCTAAATTGGCACTTAGATTGTATGAATCCAACACAGTGTAATTAAACATAGCTTCTGGGTAAATGGGATCACTATAAGCCTTTGAAATAAAACACAGAGCAAGAAGGAAGAGGAACCTTTGAAAGATTACCTAAGCTGTTGGAAAATGGATTTTTCAAAACACCAAGTCCAGAGCAAGACCTAAGGAGATGATAAAGTCTTGTACAGCAGTGTGCCCATAATTAGAAGTATCTGTATCAGCAGGAGTACTAGAAAAGCTTTATATAATCTGCTCTTTTAGCCTAAATATTGATGAGTGCCTGGGCCTGGTTACTAGAGAATGAGCTGGTGCAGTTATTAGGAATAGTACAAGTGAGTCTTTTCTGCTTCTTCTAATGCTGTCATGCCATTGCCTTAGATGGAGCTGCTGCTTTATGGCTGTGAAAAGAGTGGAGGGATCTTCTTGGCACTGTAGCTCCATGTTTGAGTTAACAAGTCCTCTATAGATTCTGTTAACCCCTCTGTGCCTGTGTTTGTATGCACCTGCTGTACAGCTTTAGCTGCTGCCTCTCAGCAGTATCTGCTGCCATTCACCTCCTCTGTTTTTGGGCACAGAGTCTCTCTGAAGGGGAGTTAAGTTGCCAGAAGAGCGCACCCTGAAGAACTCAAAACTCTTGAAATAGGCAAAAAAACCCCATATAATTTCATCAGTGTGAAATCAAAGCATGTGCCCAGAACCAAATCTGTTGCAGAGTGAGGAACTTGAACCCAAACCTTTGAAATCTGTTCTGTGCTGTTATAATTTTGAAACATCAATTATATATTTAAAAATGTTCTTAAATTCCACTGTACTTGTACATGAAGATCCAGTGGTCAGTCTTAAAATGTTTCCTCCTGAAGGAATGGTTTCTGCATCCAAGGAAAGTGTCTCCCATGTGCTGAGCAATGAAGGAGGTGGCCATGCATCTGTCATTGTGATTGGAGGAGCAGAGGAATCCCTGAATGCACATCCTGGAAGTCTGACCTTGAACATCCTCAAGAGGAAGGGCTTTATTAAAATGGCCCTGAAGCATGGGTAGGTCTTCCATGAAGCATGCTTTGAATGCAGATTGATTCTTAAATATAGTTCATACTATATAGAATTAGAGAATTTGAAAGAGTCTGAGTGTCTAAGAACATGCAGATATCTGCCACAGGAGCCAATCTGTCCACGAGATCCAGTCTGGGAGTGTTGAAAATTCCCTTTGACTTTCATAATTTGTAACAGGAGGTGTTATTAACATATATTGTTTTATTTCAGTTATTTCTTGCACTAGCAAAGAGTAAGAATTATGAAACAATATTAGAAAATCTTGGCTGTTTTTCTGAATAGGGCCAACATTCTGCTTTCTGTAAATTGAAGGTACATTAAGGTAGAATTTTCTTATCATTTTCAGAAAAAAAACCAAACAAAATGGATAGCCAGGCCCTGTTTTATTAAATCATTGAGAATTATGGTCTAGAAGGATTTGTTTTCACTATTATTCTAAAGACTTTCTTTTGAAGATTGCCATTAGCAAAAGCAAATTCTTGGGAATTTTTGGTGAAAATCTCAAGAAAAACTAGATAAATTTTTACTATGAAGCAGCCATCAGTGTGTTACTAAACAGAGATGGTATCAATGTCTTTTGAGTGATTTACACAGTGTAAGCTATTGTGTTTGTTCTGGACTGGTCTAGACGGTTTATATATTAGAAATATTGAAACCAATGATCTGTTCCAGCTACACTTTCTGAACAGCTCCCAGGATTAAACATTGACATGTGAAGCAATGAGAAAAAACACTAGTCTTGAGCAATCTGTAAGAGCTTTTTAAGCCATTAACTGGAGAAAAGATGGTCTCTGAGAAGAGGGCCTCTCTGCTTTTACACAGAGTGTAAAAAACTAGAAACTGTTCTAAAACTGTTCTGTGCCAAAATTCCAAGGGTGTTTCTTATACATGTCACTAGGATTCTCATAAAGAATTTTTTGTGCCAACAGAATGTAACAGTCTAATCTAATTTGTACTCAGAAAAAAACTGGTATATTTGAAATAGGAATTTACTGCCTAAATGAGTCCTTAGTGCAGCTGTTGATTGATTCAGTGGGATCCTCAACACTCACTAGCTTTTATTTGTTTTAACCATAAAGATTAGAAGAATATTTAGATACTTTTTTTTTTAGTAGTATGTTGATAGATATCTGGTCTGTCATATCACAAAGGTTGGTGGTGGTTATCTCTCATCTAAATTGATTTGGATTGAGAAATCAGATACACCTGTGCCTCTCAAGACATTGGTTTCAAAAGTATCTCCAACACATAACAGCAAGAGTGGGACACTTACAAAACACAGGAATGGCCCTTTACCCCTTCACTTACTTAGATTCCAGGCACGGTCCTCATCTTTCTAAAAGGGCCATGGCTGTCTAGAGCCCTCCTCTGGGTGGCAGTGCCTGTCTCTGCCCCAGTGGCTAAGGGCTACAACTCACATGGTCATGTAACCAGCAGGCTCCAAGGCATTCCTACAAACACCAGCACAAACACCTGCTTCTGTGGGAAGCACAGAAATTCTGACTTCTCATCTGTCCAGCAGGGCTGGGGGACAGTGCAACTCTAACAGAGCTCTTGCCCAAAGACTTGGCATCCAGTAGTTGCTTCTGCTTTTGATGTCTTGTTTTTAACAACTAAAAAATTGGAGGAAAATTTCCAACTCAACTGGAAAGGAAAGGGCAGGGAGGCTTGTGGGATGCAGATGAGAAGACCCATCTGCCACCAGTGCCTGCACACAGTGCTGGTGCTCATGATCTGCAGCAGCAAATACCAACTCAGGAAGGAAGGGGCAATGCAGAGGCTTGTGCTCTCTGGCCCTGACTCCTGTGCTGCCAGCACAGAGAAGCTGTGTGCCTCAGCTAGGAGCTTGTCAAATGTGGCCTGAATATGTCAGCAAATGTCCTCTGCACTTTTGCAAAAGACTTTGTGGTCCAAGGTTGTACAAATATCTGATACAAAGTGAAGAAATGCTAAAGACACAAAACAAACGATGAATCAGATAACTTATCTTTAATTTCACAATCATAAGTTACTTATTTGTCTGTCTCAGCCTCCTACATAGCATCTTGCAAAAGTCTTCACTAGATTAAAACAAATCCCACAGTGTCAGGGCACCACAGCTATTGCACCACAAGATGTTCCTGTTTGTCTTAGCGTTGTAGTAAAAAGTCAATTGTTTACCCAGCCACAGTAAGAACCAGGCTTTATGATATTTCTTTTACAGGTGGCAGGCTAATAAATCCACTGGAGAAAGCAACTTTGAGCAGACACTAGTCAGAACAGTATGTGGGAATGATAAGTCTGTGTGAGTCCTCAGGCTAAAGAAGCTGTTGAAGCAGTTGTTTTTTACTGTACAGGTGGATATTGACAGTCCATAGTGCTTTCCAGCCAGCTCTGTCCTCAGTGCATCCTCCTCAGGCATTCACAGCTCTGCAGATACTCATTCTGACAATGTTCTAGCAATACTGCTATTTTACAGTAAGGTTTTTCTCAAAAGTAGTGGGGACAGAATTGAGCTAAGATACAGAAACTAAGATTTAAGTAAAGAAAATATCCCTGAATCCTTCAGAGATGGCTTAGGATTACCCTGCTTGCCTTTTTTTTTTTTTTTTTGGTCTAAACTCTGTAGAATAGTTAATGAAACTAAGCATTAATAAAAAACCATACTGCAGCCAAGGTTTTAAATAAAATCCTGGGTTTACCTGCACTGACTCTATCCAGTCAGGCTGTTTGTCCAGAAGCTAGTCAGTGCCTTTCCTCCCAGGCCAATTCATGAACTGAATGAGAATTTATTAGGCTGTGCAAGAGCCAAAGTGGGTTCATGTACTTTCTGTGGGTAAGATGTGACCTCTGGTAATAATGGATTATGGCTTCTGTTTTCGAAGAAGTCCAGAGGCAGCAGGGCTTGGCTGGGAGTTGGACGGCAGAGAAGGAATTTGGCATTGCACTCGTGTCTGTGAGGGTGTCTGGTTTTTATCAAGGTTTTTGTGCTGAAATCAAGAGCATGCATTACTCTGGTCCAAAGACAAGGGAAAGCCAAGATCTGGTTTTGATGCCACCCAGCTGGGAGCATGATAAAGTTAGCAATGAGGCTCCTTTACTTGCCAAGGGAAAAAATGTAGTGGAATGAGGGTGGACTTGCTGAAATAGTGGTGGATAAAGACATGCTTATGATATATGCAATAACTCATTTTCATAATTCCAAACAGTCACAAATTGCAATAGGTACCAACCAACTAAATACTGCCAAAAGCAAGTTGCTAGTTGTGTGCCAATACCTTTTTCTTTTAAACACCAACCAGCCAAGGCATCCAAAAAGCTGCTGCACATGAGAAGAGTTGGATGCCTGTTGCTGATGAAATCCAAAGCTGCTGAAACTCTCTGTGCTGGTTATTGTGAAACTGTTTCCATGCTGCTGATGTGAACTGCAGTGTAAGTGCAGGCTGATGTAGAATTCTCAGTGTCCTCTTTGTTTTACAGGGCTCATCTGGTCCCAGTGTTTTCCTTTGGTGAAAATGAATTGTTCAAGCAAGTTGCAAACCCCAAAGGTTCATGGCTCAGGAATGTACAGGAGAAGTTGCAAAAGATAATGGGCTTTGCTTTACCACTGTTTCATGCTAGAGGAGTATTCCAATACAGTTTTGGCTTAATACCTTACAGACAACCTATTCACACTGTTGGTAAGTTCCCTGCACCTTTTCTAATGTGTTTGCAAATGTTTAAAAATTCATCAATGCTGCTAATATCTGTAAAATTATAAATCTGTTCTAACAGAATTAATTACTGTGCATCTAGAACAAGTATGTGAGGTTTACTGTCCTTCCCAGCTAAAGAGGGCAGTTCTTATCTTCCTTTCCCTTTTCTGGCCAAATCTTACTCTTCATTCTCAGTTATCCATAGGCTCCTATCCTTGGCAATCCATAAAGAAATCCAAGAGTTGTCCAGTTTTTCCAAGAGGGCTGCCACAGCTCTGCAGCTGTTGCTGTGGCTTCTGGATGCTTCTGATGTTTTGTGTGAAGCCCAGAACCTTAATTTCTTAGCTCTGGAGAGAAGTAACAGTTGGATGCTCTAGCTGAGGTGCAGCCAGCCCAGCAGAGCTCTGGAGCAGGGCTGGTAGAAGGAGCTTGTGTGCTCCAGAGCTGGTGCTCATCAGGCCAGAGGGAGAGATGCAGGAGGAAAGGGAGAGGACCCCTTGTGGTGCCACAGCCCTTGGGCAGGCTGCCACTTAGATGGCTTTGCAGGTCTTCAGGGTGTTTCCTTCCCTCTTGGCTTTTTCCCTTGGAAAGATCCTGTCATGTTTAATTGTGAGTGTGCATGCCACATCAACACGTGTCGTTTGGGAGAGGGTTTTTCCCCAAAAGCTTTCATTACTGCTCATCTACTCTCACTGGAGTGTGGAACTGAACATATTTTTCGTGGTTTTACTAGTGCTACTGAGAACCACACCTTTACAAAATAGGTGATGCTGAGTCTCATGCCAAGGCAATAGTTGTCTCTCTGTAAATTTTTTGATAAATCATTTTTAGCCAGATTCTGACCTGAGTGAACTAAAGAAAATTGAGCTTTTCTGGTGTTCCACAAGGGACTTTGAAGGTGGCCCTCCCTTTTTATGGGGTTGATTTGATTATAGTATTAAACAAATAAAAATGTTTAAGACAAAAACATAGCTCTTTTTATGTTAAATTTCAAGCAGATCTATGCTTTATCACTTCATACAGTTGAATATTTTGGAAATATTTAATTTTTAATGCCTGCATTTTACACAGGCAGGGTAAAAATGCCACTTATTTTAAAGCCAAAAAGTTATCAGAGCTTTGGAATGAGATGTATTGGATGAGATCTGTAATCTGCATTTTTTTGGGGGGGGGGGGGGGCTGATGACACCAGGGCTGTTCTGAAGCTTAAAATGTCTTATTTTATGAGGCATTTCTTCATCATGACAAAAGCACAGGAGTGCTACAAATCAGCAAAATCACAGTCGGCTACAGCAAAATCAGAGTCAGCTACAAAAACAAAATCAGCTACAAATCAGAGTCTTGCAATAGAACTTGTAAGATCTCACAAGGTGCTTTGCCTTTTGTGTCTCTTTCCCCATGTTTGAGAATTATCACAATGTCCCTGTGTCCTTGGAAGTGTGTGGGGTGCTCTTGGTATGCCTCAACACGGCTTTGAAAGCATTGGCTCAGCTCCTGAGAGCTGCAGTGAGCTCACCTGAGGTGATGAGCTGTGCTGCCAACGTGGCCAGGTATGGGTGATTCCAGTCCTGGTTCAGAAGCCATGGATCCAAGAGCCATTCAGCTAAGCCAAGATCTGGGAAGTTTGAATGTTTTGGGCTTGACGAGTACTTTGGATTTTCTTTTTTTAATTTTTTTATTTTTTGTTACTGCTTTACAGAAATAGAAACAACTCTAAAATATCAAATTAAGCAAGATCCTTAAAGCTGCACATATTAGAGAGATGAGTGTAGTTTTCCATCCCACAAGAAATCTTCACTCTTGGGAGAAGAGACTGTTGCAGAAGGGCTTGGGGGCTGTTTGCTGTTTCCAGTCCTGCCTCTGGAAATCCTGTATTGTATGTCTATTGATTTCACACCCCTCTAAGGTATTGCTCAATCCAGGCATGGGTTCCCACCCCAGCTGTGTAAAGTCTGAGTTTCAGCACCACACAGGCCTGAGAGCTGGTGGAAGCTGGAGCTGCAGCAGGAAAATGCAGGCTCAGCTCTTTGTGGTTCTGGCTAGGCTTCCCTTTAGTCATCACCATCCAATCTGAAGTGGCAACATCTCTTAAAAGGAATTTTCAGGTGCCTTTGGAAAAGTGCTGAGGGTGCTTTTAGCTCTCTGTTTTCCTAGGCTTCCTCTGTAATCCCAGTTTGGTTAAGGTGTTGGTGCTTCCAATGCAAGAATAGCTGTCAAAATCTGGTGACTGAACAACACAGGAGAGACTGAGATCGTGGGAAGCTTCTCTTAGCAATCCACTTTTTAGCCATAGCCTTTTGTGGAAGAGAAGGCTGCCCTCTGGATTTCCATGGAGCCACCTCCCATGGAGCAGGTAGCAGGCTTTGCACAGTGCCTGGAGAACACTTTGGTTCCAGTGACATTTGTGGGCAATGGATGGTTCAGAGACACCTCACAGGGTTTAGGGGATTTACATGCTACCCTCCCTAGGCTGAGGTCACATTTCTGGTGCAGTGATATCCATTTTGATTAAATTGGATGATAAATATTTCCTTCAGTCCTTTTCATGTGACAGTGTGGTCGAGGGCACCACTGTCCTCTTAAGCACACCTCACTCTGAGGGGTTTTCTATTCAGATCAGAAGACAGTGAGAAAGTACATTTTTTAAAATACTGTGTTGAACTTGTAGACAGCACATAACCCATAGGATTGTATCTTAAAGTGTAAACTGCTCCTTCAATTTAGAGCTTATCACTCTTCTCATTTGCTCTTCTGCTGCCAAACTGAATTGTTGGGGGGTGGGGGTGTTAATTCATTTTACATGAACTTCAGCAAAAGGCAGTGAAAAAACCAGACCCAGGGCTCAGGCTTGTGAAAGGCAGGATCAGGCCCCAGGGTGAGAAAATTGTGCTGTGGTTCTGCAATCTGGATGGGAGCTGTGGTGGAGCTCTTACAGAAGGGACAGCAATTCTGCCTAAAAAGAGATGTCAATGAAGCTAATGCTGTTGTGTTTGATTTGCAGTGGGAAGCCCCATCCCTGTAAAACAGAGCTTGAACCCCACCACTGAAGAGATTGATCAGCTACATGCATTGTATCTACAGAAACTAAAGAAGTTATTCGAAGAACACAAAAGCAATTATGGCATCCCTGCACATAAATCTCTCATATTCGAGTAGCAAATTACAATTTGTAATTCTAAATCTCATGCAAAGAAACAGTGTCTGCTCAAAGATGTCTTTCTTGCAATCCATATTTTGCAATCTGCAATTATCCTTATGTAAGGAATACTTTTAAGAAGGGATTATTAGAGGATTTATTGATTTTTATCTTATTCTTGGGTGGTGGGGGGAGGGATCATTGGGATGTAAGCCTTGAAGCCAGTGCTGTTTTGAGTTGTCCTTTTAGGTTCATGTGTGCCAGAAATGTGAGTGAGAGACTCCACACAGATGTTCTTACCACAGCTTGAGCACAGGAAATCGCCCCAGCGTGAGATCAGTAGCAGAACCATAAATCCAAGAAGTCTTTGATTAGAGGTTAAGAGATTTGCCAGCATTTATCAAACAAGACGTCAGGTTCTTCTCTGAATGTCAGAAACCCCTGCTGCTCTTCCACAGCAATGAAGGTGTCTGTTTTCAGCAGATGGCTGTAAACCACTTTCATGAGAATTCAAGAATAAATAGGAGCCTTCAGCCCTGAGTTGGATATTGGCAAAAATGGTTTGTCCAAGTCATGGAGCAGAGCAAACCTTCTGTTTGGAGAACTGTGTTGAGATTTTTGTGTGCATGTGTGTGCTGGGTGGTGGGAAGCACTGAATGATGTGACTTTTCTGGACAATCTCTGCTTTGGATCATAAATTTGGAAGGTGAAGCAGCTTTGGTGGTTTCAACCTCAGAAGAGATGGCAGGCACAGGAGAGGAGAAGGAGGGAACCAAGTGAACTCTTCATCCTGTGCAAATTAAAAATAATCCTATGTCAAGCACTTGCACAGAAGGAAGTGGAGCCCAATTTGTTCAGTCAGTTTTGAAATTTCACCAAGGAAATTGTACTTGATAATGCCTTTTTTCCCCACTGACAGATGTGGGGATGTGTTAAGCTGATGCTGCAGGGTGACACAGCTGCAGTGCCAAGGCAGTGTGAGCATAGCTCTAGGGTGCAGCAGGTTAAGAGGATGCATTGTATATTAACCAGGTGCCTGAATTTGAGAAAAAGTTTGTCCTAAATGTGGATATCCACTTCAGAAAATGAAAGAAAAAAATCTTAGCCAAACTCTTTTCCAGTGAAAATGCCTAAGTCTTGGAGATTATTGTGTATGGAAAGAATTGTAATATATTACTGTATTTTTATGAGATAAACTCTTGTATTTGTACATACTTGCTGGCTGCCTGCAGACTTTGCAGTCTGATGTTAGTGAAGAGTTTGCTCTGCTTTTAGCAGTTTTGGTGCCTGAATATTACATCAGTGAGGTGCTCTGACAGGTCAGGCATGGGCTTGTCAGGCAGCCTGGGCATCTTCAGTCGGCTCAGCTGGGCACAGAGGTGCTCCAGGAATAGCAGTCCTGGACACGTTGTGTATTCCATAGGCTGGAGGCTCTTAGGAGAAACACACCTGGGGCTTTGAGAACAAGGTAGAACTCTGGATAGAAAGTTCCAGAGAAATTCTGGAAATCCTTAGAAAGGTGAAGGTATTTATAGAAAAGAGTGGAAATGACTTCTATGGAGTGAACTCCGGCTGAACCAACGCCCCAAAGCCAGACAAGAATTTGCCTGACAGAGCAGATGTATGTGCTCCAAAAAACCCTCCAGCAACAGGTTGGTTTCCTTAAGAGGGCTCTTCCTTCTCATCATCCTATTGTCATCCGGATGTAAACAGCACTGAGTCCTGCTCTCATTTTCTCTACAATGACACAAACACTCTGGGAACCAGGGCTGGAATTTGCAGTGCCTGAAGAAGCCCCTCTTCCCTGACAGACTGCTGTCAATGTGCCCACAATTCACCTCTACCTGAGCTTTCTTGGTGCCATGTGTGCTTGCCCTCCCTTCCCACGCCTGCTTTCCTTTGAATTCCTTGAGGAAATTATCTGTGGGCTCTCTGTACCATCCATAACTGGCTCAGGTAGAGCAAGTAGGGATTGTGTTGCTATGGCTACTGATACTGTCATTGCTTTGTAACAATGGAGATGGTAAAAACCCCAAAACCAAAAACCCAACAAAAAATAACAGACCAACAAAATCTCCAAACAACTCAAATATTTATTGTTGCTCAGTTACCACTGCATGTTGCTTATGATGGTCCTTCCAAACTGCCTTTTATTAACCAATTGTCTAGGGTACCCAGGGCTATTTTGAAATAGAACTTCTGTCTCTAAATGTGATAGACGTGGTGCCATCTGAAATATTTACCTCTGTTAGTGTGGATGTGTAAAGCAGCCCTGCAGTCCTGAGCCTAGAGGCCAGAGCCCTGGCAGCCACAGACCCATTTTGGCTGCCACAGGCACCAATGCCAGCACTGCTGCAGGCAGAGGAAGCTGCCCATGTTTGTTGGATCTAGAGTCTCCAGCTGCAGCTCATGCTGGACAAAGCAAGAGCAAGGAGCTGGTAGGAATGGTGACACACCCTGCCCCAGCTGCACCTGGAAGAGCTGGGCAGCACTCGGATTCCTGGTGGGATGCCACACTGCCTGCAGCCCGCCTGCTTCCTGGGGTGTTTCTCTTTGTGCCTTTTAATCCCAGGGAAGCCAGCCAGCCATCAATAGGAGAAGCTCTGCCTCAAACCGTGCAAACACTGCCTGCCTGATATGCCCAAGATGAAGTTCCTGCCTGTTCCCCTTGTGTGAGCACCTCTGTGCCAAATTCTGCTGACAGAAAGTCAACCCTTGAGTATTTTTACTCTGTGAACTACACAGCCTAATTTACACTTTGTAACTTTTTATGGTACCTGTGAAATATGAATGTCAGTTGTTTCAATGATAGCTGTGGCAAGGAGGTGTGAGATAATAAAGGTTTGTACCAAGTGGGCTTGTGCTGACTGGAATTCAGGTAGTGGAATTCACTGCTGTTGGATCCTGGCTGAACTCAAGGGATCCCAGTAGCCTGGCTGTCAGGCTGTGCTCATATCACACTGAGAAATCTGCGTGGATTGCTTGCTGCAGGCTCCTGAGGAGAACCTGAAGCCAAGTTCCTGATGGGGTTCCAGAGGGTCTGAGGGAAAATGACCCACAGCAGGGGGGGGCTGGGCTGCAGCTGCCCTCAATCAGCGCCAAGGGAGCACAGCAGGGATGCTGGAGTGTGGGAGAGTGTGCAATCTTCTGAGGAACTGGTGAAATAACAGCTTTTGGAGATTAATTAAACTTCAGTTTGAAGAAAGGTTTGAATTTTAGGTGAAAGTTGCATGGAGTCCAAACCTTAGTAACAGTACCTTAGAGAGAACAAACTCTACAGAGGCTCTGCTTCACTCTAGCAACTGGGGAGCTAAACAGCTGCTTGGAGTAAAAAATGGGTTACCTTTGTCTGTTGGGAAGAGGAAAACCACCCACCTGACAAGAGTGATGTATTTAATAGGATTTGTTTGGTTGGTTTTTTTAAAGTACAGCAGCTTAATGCAGTGCTAACAGCTGTAGTGGCAGCTATCAAGTCCAAAGACTGGCAAAGGCTAATTGTATTTTGTTACTAGCTTAGTACTTTTTTTTAATGGAATGATGCTACCTTGCATCTCAGAAGAGTATAAAGATGAAAACTGGGTTAAATGTGGCCTTGGATTGTTTTGAAGTAGCCCCATTATGTGTAAATGTGCACGTGTGTAAATTAGAGGTGTGTCTAATGATCCATGGCTCATCAATGGATCAACATCACATTCCTGGTTTTGCTGAAATACAAAAAAAAGAAGCAAGTTATACCTGTAAAGCAAGAAATGCAGAAAAACGAGGAATGGAGAGGAACTAGACATTCGTGCTTCCCAAGGTGCTGCAGCAACACCCATCACCATTGCTTGTCACAGGTGAGTGATGTTACCTCCTCAGCCAGGTAGTGGATTCTGAAGGCAGCAGGATGGAGATGGTGTTTCAGCTGAGGGTTCCTAGAGTTGGTATCAATTCATGTCAGCTGAACTGCCCAAGCAGTGCTCTGCCTACAGTGCAGATCCCACAATTCCCTTTATTTTCCCAGTTTAATAGACAGAATAGAGCTGCAGAAAAGGATGAGGAGAGGAAAAAAAAGAGGAAATAGATTTGCTTAATGTAGTCATATGCTGAGAAATATATCCATTTTAGAAAGTACCTAAGAACAATAGGTGAGGAACCATATGGCTGCTTTTCATACCCTAACACTGAGTTTCACAAATAGCACAAGCTTGGGGAAAGCCTTTTCCAGTGCAAAGAGGAAGAGACTTCCTTAAAACATTCTAGGATCAAGAAATACTTGGTGCCTAATTTGGTGGTCATCTAGCCTGGATCCTTTTCCATCTTGGACAGTAGTTACAACTAAAACTGTTGGCCATCTGACACCTGTTTGTGCAATTTATTTTCAGTTAAATTTCCCATTGGCATGAATGGAGCACCATTGCTTTTTGGAATGGCTATGATGAAATTTAATGAACAATCCAAGAGCCTGTCACATTGGCTGTGAGCTTCCTTGGCCAACATGAATCAGCAGTGGGCTCACCTTTCCCTCCTGCAGTCAGCAGGCAGTATTAATCCTAGGGAATAGGTGTGTTACCTGGAAATCTGGCATTGTCCCTATCTACAGAACAGAGACAGTCCTCTAGAGAGGAATTATAGTGTTTTCCAAGGGAAATTGTTTAGGACTAAGTCTTACATGCAATAATATGGGTATGTAAGTGCTTGTAAACGCACTGAGTTCCACATTAAAACAGAAGCCAGGTGATTGATTTATTGCTAAAATTTATGCTGTTTCTCATTTCAGCGGTGCTTCTGGTAAGTGACACAGCACCGGCTTTTAAAGATTCAAAAACCTTGGGCTCCACGCGGTGCACGGGTGGAGCTGCGCGGAGCAGGGGCAGAGCTGCGCGGGGCAGAGATGCGCGGGGCGGGGCGGAGCTGCGCGGTCAGGATAGAGTTCGGCGGTCAGGAATGAGCTGCGCGGTCAGGATAGAGTTCGGCGGTCAGGAATGAGCTGCGCGGTCAGGACAGAGCTGCGCGGGGTGCACGGAGCTGCGCGGTCAGGATAGAGTTCCGCGGTCAGGACAGAGCTGCGCGGTCAGGATAGAGCTCCGCGGTCAGGATAGAGTTCCGCGGTCAGGACAGAGCCGCGCGGTCAGGATAGAGTTCCGCGGTCAGGACAGAGCTGCGCGGTCAGGATAGAGTTCCGCGGTCAGGAATGAGCTGCGCGGGGTGCGCGGGCGGAGCTGCGCGGTCAGGAATAAGCTGCGCGGTCAGGATAGAGTTCCGCGGTCAGGAATGAGCTGAGTTCCGCGGTAAG
>JAYDZK010000016.1:17205922-17223528 GCA_034509185.1 Euphonia xanthogaster | reverse complement strand
GGGCCCGGGACTCGGCCGGGACGCTGGGAGCGGCCGGGGCTCGGGCCCGGGACTCGGCCGGGACGCTGGGAGCGGCCGGGGCTCGGGCCCAGGACGGGAGACGCTGCCATGGATGCTCCGTCCCTGGGTACAGGATTTAGGCACGTGCTAACGCAGACGGACGAAGTGCGACGGTGCGCGGCTTCAGCCTGCTTCCCTGCTTCCCTCCCTCCCGAGCAGGAAGGGGAGGCGGCAGACCACCCAGTCCCATATTCTGTCATTATTACTTCCATCAGTTTAAATTTTATCAGCCATGAACCAAAAAGAGAATAATCTCTAATTTGACCGTAAAACTTGCTGAGGTGGAAAATATTTGCTTGACTGTCATATAATGCATGGGTTGAGAAAATGGATGTTATTAGTGTAGCTGGGTTACCAAAGGTGTCAGGTGAAATGCTGTACTCCTGGCTACCTCTTACAATCGAGACAACCCATATTATTTCACTCCTTAGAACAGGAAAAGCTGAAATCCTGAAATACAACATGCCATTAATTGTTGGGATGAGCCATTGGAACACAGTGTATTTGCACTCTTTCAAGGAATAAGCAGGCTCTATGTAAACACACCTTGCTGCCAAAGGGCATTTCACCTGAGTAATGGCTGTAAATTAATCCTGTTAGATTGGACTCAAGTGGAGAGAAGTGCAAGT
Source organism: Euphonia xanthogaster (assembly GCA_034509185.1). Taxonomy (NCBI): domain Eukaryota; kingdom Metazoa; phylum Chordata; class Aves; order Passeriformes; family Fringillidae; genus Euphonia; species Euphonia xanthogaster. Next base: position 17,222,839 of record JAYDZK010000016.1, on the reverse strand, counting down.
TCCCAGGAAGGTCTCCCTCCACCTTTCCATGTTCTCCTGCCTGGAGGGACAATAGGCCTTTCAAACTGGATGGTTTTCTGTGACCTCTTGGTGTTCATTTTGAAGGAAACATATTAAGATTTTTTGTTTGATATGTAAATAAGAGAGATCACCATGGTTCATGTCTTGATGCAAGGAGGTCTTTTGTGCATCTGTCTTCTGGAACTGAGAATGTTTCATCACAAGGTGCAGAAGTAGGGCATGGGATCAAAGCTGACAATTTCCTCTTCAAATGTCGGGGGTGATACCCTTTCTAAACTTGCCTGGTTTTCATATCCAGCTTTTGTGCCCCCCTCCTCCATTCTGACAGCAGCTGGGGAGCAGCACATGAGGTTTCTGTTCCCAGCACTGATCAGCATCTCCTCAGCATCAGCATCTCCTCTGGTTTCCCTGTGGAAGGGCCAGCCCTGTTACATCAACTGCTCTCCCAGCAGTAGCTGACAGCACTAATCTGCATTAGGTGGGATTAAACAGGCACAGTAATTAACTTGCATAAGCTCTTTAGCAACTTTCGGCCTTTGAATTGCAGCCTGTCCTGTATATGTGGTGTAGGGCTCTATAGGCTGGGCACAGCACAGGGGGAAGCTGGGGAGCAGCAAAGAAAGATGAAATTTCAGCTGGAAACAGTGAGCAGGAGAGAGGAAGCACACGGGGTCACAATGAAATAGCTGTTGTCATTTTTTGAGGAGTCAAGGTGTGCTCAAAATCATACAGGTGTTGAAAAGGCAGGATGGGCACTGGTATCCACAGCTCTCACTGAATCCACACAACTATGGAAGCAATGTCTCTGTTTCTAGTCCTATGTTGTCTTATTCCTATGTGAGAAGTGAAGCTGTACCTAGGAATTGATTCCTTCAGTTTTATAGTTTTTACTCATCAGGAATCACAGCTTTAACTAATTCTTACTGCTATGCTTGGGAGATTCAGTTCAAATGTGCAATCCTAAGCTGAACCAAAATGTAGATATCTCCATAATCTCCACTGTCCTTGAGTGCTGGATTCTGGTCAGTGGCCAAATGTCTGTTGCCTTTAAGGCATCCATCCCAAAAAGCACTATAGAAATAAGTCCCGAGCAATGTGCCTTTTCACTCTTAAATATATCTGATGCAGCCAATTCAGATCTGCTTTGAATCAGAGGAACAGCAGGGAAAACTGAAATGCTCTGGCCTGTAGCAACTTCTCTTTCTTTGAAAACATACGGTGCCAGGGGAAAGGTCTCAAAGTCAGCAGGAAAACTTGAGATTTCACTTTCCCACTATACAATGTCTTATCCTGGGTCTTGTGTGGAGCTTGTTTTACTTTTACATGAGACAAAAGAGGGGAGTCACCAGCAGGTCAGCTGAAATTTCTACACCTTGAGGAAAAAGGGTTGATCGAGTCTGACTCGAAGACCATGTGTATTTCTTGTTTGCTTGACTTGCAGACTCAGGGTCCTCCTGCAAACCTCTCAGGAATGTGTTCTCAAGACCTTTTTGCCTTTCTGGGTGTGTTGTCTTCAGACATTTCAGGGAAAGCAAAACACTGCAAATTTTCTCATCACCCAAATAGTCCCATAGCAGAGCAGATGCCTTAGGAACTATTGAGAAATGTGCACTGCTGAAGTAAACAGAACCCTTAGGTATGATGGACCTCAGAGCAGTGTCACAAACCCTGTGGGCATGAAGCACATCAGAGAGGCATTCAGACTTGTAAACCTGTATGACCTTGGGAGAAGTTACTGCCGAGGAATAATCAGCTCAAGAGGATTCCACTTACAGGTGCTGATGGTGCAACAATTTGCCTGAAGCATGTGAAAGCAAATACAAAGGGGAAAATTGTCCTCAATCCTTTTAACCGGCTAACAGTAGGTCTGGCCCAGTAGTCTAGACATGGTCTAGAAGCCAGGACAGTGGGTTGGCAAACAGGGAACAGGTTGACAAAGGACTAACCATTTTGTAATAAACAAATCAGAGTTAATTAACTGATTGCCTTGGGATTGGGAATGGACCCTCATCCTCTGTGCCTGGGTTAAATTCTATGGCACAGCATGATTACTGCTGCTCAGGTATCTACCGCTGCAAAGGGCCGGAAGGATCCCAAATCCTGCTGGCACTCACTGGCAGGAAGGGCTGTGCCACGGCTGCTTCCCCCGTGGCACCTGGAGCCACACTTCTGACAACAGTCTGTACAAACGCTGCTGTAAAAACTAGAAGAGAATAAGGTATTTCTGAACTTGCTTGTCTCTCAAAATCCAGTGGTGAAACCCTGACCCTCGCTGCAGAGTGAGCAGCCCTACCTGGAGTATCTTGAGAAGCTCATTCCCCTCTGAAGAACTTCATGGGTGTGAAGTGCTCTGATTCTTATCTCAGTCTGAGCATGCTGTCAGTGGAGGTAAAACTAGTAAGTGATACTATCATCAACTTGGATGTTCTTTTCTGAGTGCTGAAATTTACTTTCATAGAAGGAAGAGCTCCTAGATTCCTCTTTTGACAATAATTTTTGTTTTAAAATCTGGTATAAACTCCATATATGACCTATTCTACAAGAGATGGAAAAATTAAGTGGATACATTATTTACATTAATAAAATGGTACAAGAAAATTATCCCCACTTAAAAGAACAAAACCAAAAGTATGAAAGTAATAACATGAAATGACTTTGAAGTTCAACTAATTGTTTTATAACTGGAATACTAAACCCTGTGTCTTGTTTCTACAAGAATCTCTTCACCTGATTTTATTTGATAGGCTGGCACTCTGAACCTTTGGGAAAAAAAACCTAACTGGTTTGGATACCTGCATGGAAATTACCAGTTCTAAAACTGTTTATTACACTATCTGTCTTAAGTCCTTCATGGTGGTAGCTGAATAAAAACAATGACCTGCTTGATATTTGTATGGCATTATTAGAGATTTTGCTAACATATGTGATGTATCCTTTTCAGTATTGGAAGGATATTTTAATATTGCTTGGCTGTTTTGCTGTTTGCTTTCTAGAATTTCACAGCGCAAGATTGTAAGAACTAGAAAATATAGAAAAGAGCATGAAATTGATCCTTTCCCTGTGAAATTGCTAATCACATGCCATTACAGGTTTTACACAGTTCATCAGAGACATCTGATATTGCTTCCAGTGGAGATTCATACTGCAGGACCCCTGTGACCCTTTCTGATACAAATACAACTTCTTTGCTTAAGGCAGAGTGGTGTTTGTGGAAGGATGTCCTTTTAGCTGTGTGCTGAGATTTAAGGTGATCCTCAAAGGCCATCTTGAGTACCATGTTTTCTGCTTCATTCACAGTTCCTGCTCAGCCTGCTGCCACTCCTGACCCACCTACACAACAGGAGGGCTGCTCTGCCCTGTGGTGGCTCAGAGTCAGGCACAGCCTCCCCAGCCTGGTCTGTCTTACAAAGGCCTCTGGATTGCCCTTGCCATGTGCTGTCCCACTGGAGTCACCTGTGCTGCCAGTCAGAGGGTGGAGTGGGACTGGGGCTGAGCCAGGCCTGACACCAATGGGAAGTGGTCTCAGTGGGCTCTGGAGACTGACTGGCTTTACGTAATCTGGGAGAAGCAGAACCAGCTGTCATTGGGCAGTGCAGAGGGACAGCTGTGCTTTTAATCACTTGCATTAAAAAATATATGAAAATTAATTGGAGTATTAGTGTACAACTGGCCCCAGTTGTGGTTCCTGGGCTCCACTGTGGCCACCTGCTGGCTTGTCCCCTCTCCAGCCCTGGCTGCAAAGGAGGATTCGATTCCTTCTCTGTTTTAAGCTATACCCTTGACTGCACATGAAAACTGCACTCTTGGCCACTGTCCAGAGTTGTAACCTTGTTGCCAGAATTTATTAAAAAGCCCCAGCCGCCGTTTGTATCACTTAATCTTTTCTCTGATCATGAACAGCTCAGAGGTGCCTTTGTAATGCACCAGCACTGTTTGATGTAATGCCAGTGCTGCTATGGGCTTTCATTATTACTTGGGATAACTTCCAATTACATTTTCAACAGAAAAAAATACCTTTCTGTGTTCACTGGCAATATATTTGATTTTATCAGGTATTGAAATGAACAGTATTGTTTAAAAAACAGTCTGAGCTTAGGTAAAACATGATTTCTCTACAGCAGTCAGCTGCATCTCCTATTTCAATAATATATGAACATTTGAAATACAAAGAATTAGAACATAATTCCCAGGTCCAATTGATGTTTGAAAAGGGATGTATAGCCACCCTGATTTTGGATTAGGGGATTGCAGCCAATGGGCTACAATGGATGTGAGATACAAAAAGTTAATTAATGAGTAAATAAGTAGTTCTACGTGCATGTGTGTGCATATATGTAATAAAATGGCAGAACCTTCTGTAGCTGACTACCACTCCTCTTAGAAATTTTGAATGGTGCTTTTCATATCTTGGGTTCTCTTAATTCTCTCATGAAGCACTTAAGTCTAATTTACTGGAGTATAAAGCAATCTGAGGGCTGTGATTGCTCGACAATAGCTCAGATCAAATTAATACTGAAGGCAAGTTTTTTCTTATTTTAAAATGTGCATTAGTTCCATCAGCACTCTTATCATCAGCCCCAGGCTTGTTCCATTTTTTTACATGAAGTGCATATTTGGATTCTCAAAACTATTGCACTTAGTACAGCAATACTGATGACATTAAATGAAGCATTTTAAAATGTATATATACACAAAATTCACCTGGGTTTCTGTTCTGCTCAGATACCTCAAACATTTCCTGATTTATTAGTAATTTCAATCAAATCTTTGCAACAGAAGAAATAGGCACCAAGAACTGAAAAAGGGGTGTGACAGAGGTTTTCTGATTTTAAGTTTGATACATACCTGGAATCTGACTTCACAGCTGAAACCCATGTGTAGTTAGGTGACCTGATGCCATGAGTTCAGCTGCTTTCAAATGATTCCCCTCTACTAAAAGCAAGTGAATGAGGACTGAGCAAATGAATTCAGTGTGACTGATTTGTGGCTTTAATTACATGTGGAGTAAGGTAATGACAGTCTTGGGCTGTGACAGCAGGGTGCTGGAATTCTCACTGCTCACCTGCTGCTCATGCCTCTCCCCCAGGGAGGAAACTCCATTTTGTTTATTCCCTGAGGTGAATCATTCCAGAAATCTGGCTGGGAAGGCAGTCATAGCCAGAGGAGCTGAGAGGGCTGAGCAGAGCTGAGGGCACAGCTGCTGAGTGGGGTCTCTCAGGAACCCCACACACTGGAGGAGAAGCTTGGTGGAGCTGCAGCCTCAGATGCGGGCCAGGAATGCTGCAAGGAAGCTGAGGAGCAACGTCATGGATTTCAGCAGGACAGGAGAACCACCCCTGGATCTGCACCCACCTCAGCTCCAGAGGTATTTGGATATAGAGTGAGGTCTTCATCCAACAGATGTTAGCAGAGGTGCTCTGACTCGTGGGGGCAGGCGGTTTGCTCATGCTGGGTTTAATGCAGCAGTGGGAAATGGGGTGCCTAGCTTCACTCTGGTGCTGGCCCTCACTGCCCAGCTGTGTCTCTGTCTGTCAGCACCTGGCTGGTGCTTGGCCCTACAGCCCAGAAAGAGGTTTCCTGAGCTAGGTCTGGAAACCTAGAAAGGTGTTGGGATTTGGTTGTTATTAAATACAGTATGTCTTTATGTTTTGGTATGTAAATCTTTTTATTTAATAGGCAATAATATTGCATAGGGACCTAACAATCAATTAAAAACCCAACCTGATGAAACAGTTTCTCAGGAAAAAAACCCCATAGATGTGTTAAGAGCATTTTTGTTTTGTTTTCCTTATTGCAAGCCCCTTCATGTTTCTAAGACTGGTCTGCAATGGGCTTTTAGTCTCTGCTTGCATTATGGCAGTGATGCAGACTGCTGGTGCAGATGTGCTGCTGCTAAGTACACCATGGCTGGGGCAGCAAATACCCACTGCAAATGCAGAGTATGGAGGGAGGAAGGGAAAGGAGTGTGTGTGAGCAGGCTGTGAAGTGTAGAGTCCATTGGTAGTTTCTGGTGGTGTGTTGGTTTAATTTTGCTCAGGAGATGAGTAAGAGAGAAGGCAAACAACCACCACTGTGGCTTGGTGGTGCCAGGCAGGTGGTACCAGAAATGGTGCAGAGTCACCTGCCCTCGCACAGGCAGGGATGTCAGGCACTGGCATGCAGGGAAGTGTGTGAAATGAGGCTGCTGTGCTTCTGCTGAAGCAAACAGGCACACAGGGCATGTCAGCCTACCAGGTATTTACCAACATACCTCTGGCCAGGCTGTGAATTCTTCAGTTCAGCAGCAGCCAACACCCACTGAAGGCAAGAGCAGTCTGGCTCAAGTGAGAGGGATGTGATTTTTGCCTTTCAGTTACCAAGTATTGCATCTAATTGAACCTGCAGGGGAGAAAGGCTGATCTTAAGCTGATAATTCCTTGTTTAGATGTGACTTAAAATAACTGGCTTTGGGGAGCAGCAGTGCCTCCATTGATCCCAGTGAGAACTGTCATCCTGCCAACACTGGCTGCAGGTCCCAGAATTACCGCTGCCAATGACATCAAAGGCCCTCTGTCCTGTGTTCCTCATCACCCACCGAAGGACTGACTGAAAATCAAGAGCAAGAGCTGCTCAGGGCCACCAAGCCCTGAAGAAGCTGGCTCAGTTTTAACTCCCCTCCTAGTCTCATTTGAGCAGAAGCTGCCAGCCAGCTCCTGGCCAGGCTAAGGGGCCTGGAATGCAGCTGATGAGAGGTGATCACCGTCCTGTCATGTAGAGAGGCTGTTACCACAAGTAGTGCTGACAAAACAGGATACACACGCATGAACTTCCCATTTTTTATATCCATCTGGCTTTCTGTGAATAACTTGTCAGTTCAGGACATCCATAACTAGCTTGTACTGCCACATTTTGAGATTTTAGCTCATGATACATAAATAAAAGCATGTAGGGGGAGGTGTCACTAAAAGCAAGTGATGAATCCTGGCGCTGTCAGCATTTTGGATGATGTGGACACATTTCCATGCACTCAAGAGCCAGTGATCTGTATCCTTGTTACTCATCATCACGTATCTAACCATAACCATGTTTTCTGTTACACAGCAGCAGAAGTATGCACATAGGTTTTCAAGTATTAAAAGGCCTTTTCCTCGTGACTGGAGTCCCACATGCTAATTTGCCAGCTGCTAGCCTTTGATCCTAGTCTAGCACAACTGCTGTGAGATCAAGGGCTGTGTTCCATTTAGCACAACAAGCACTGGGGACATGGAGAGCGAGGCTACAGCAGCTGGGTTGTGGGATGTGAGTTACAGCCTGCTCCAGAAAAAGTTGTACTTGATGTCTACAGCTCTTGCAGAAAGGAAAACATCAGAACTTTCAGGGGACCCAAACATTTAATTCAACAGGAGGATTACCTGTGTTTTGGGCTGCCCTTCCCCAGTGCCAGTTTTGTTGAGCTCTTGCTGAAGCACCACATCTTGAAATACCACTGGCAGTTCTCCTGCCTGCATTTCCAGCTGGCCACAGCTGGGCTGCCCTGCAGCTGGCACCTCAAACATGACTTTTTTGGGACTTAGGTTAGCCAATCCTGTATATATAGCCATAGCATATATGTATGACCTAAACCAAGAACTGGGTTCTGTAGGCAGTAAGTGTCTCTTGAAAGCCCACTGCAAGCCTCAATCTAAAAAAAAAATCCTTACTTGCACTACAGAAAAAATTAAAAAATGTTAACAGTAAATCTAAAATTCATCCTTCTGGAATCAAAGACTGTCATAATTCCAGACTTTGTTTATAGGAACACCAGTGTCTTATTTGCTGGGATTTTTTTAGGTGAAGATGAGTTTTTCTTTTTTACTTGTCTCTGGCAAATGAAACATTGCAAGACTGTGTGCTTCCCCAAGACAGACTGTGAGGGCTAGAAGAGCTTTGGGAGTGGTGTCTTCAGGAGGTTGGGAGATAATTTGATTCCTTAAAATTGAAAGTGGCTGTTTAGTATTCCTCTAGGCAAAAGACATTACTAAATATAATATCAAACTATTAAATAAGGGTGATGGGGTGTAGATCTGTTCCACACTGCATGATCATGTTTGCAGCATAATACCAATGAATTTCTAAGACCAAACTGCAAGCTGGATTTTTTCTCACTTAAGAAATAACTGTTCCTTTCATGGTGTAATGACTATTACCTTCAGTGCTGGATACTGAGGAAGGGATGGATGGAGTGATAAAGAAGTATAAAAGGCTTCATGAATTAGTGTTGCAAGCTGTTAAGTATAGAAATAAAGATGGAACAGTTCAACATCTTTTTTCAGGAGTTTTGTCCTTTCAGATAGTCAGAGGAAACTTAACATTGCTATAAAATCTGATATCCCTTGCACAAGTCAAATAAGGAAGTAGTAAGGAGAGTTGAAAGTATTTTAAAGTAAGTTTCTTAATAAATACTAGTGTATTTATTCTTAATGGTTTGTACCATGTTTTGTTTGCCTCAGATAGAACAAAGCCAAATAACACCTAATGGCAGTTCTTCTGGCTGATCCTATCCTGAAGGCATCCAGATTTCACACACTGATTTGTAATTCCACAATATACTTTCAGCAGCAACACTCATTATTCACCACTACCTTTGTATCACAGTAATTACAGTGTCAGCCGAGTAGTCTGCTTGTCTATTGCAGACTTAATATCTTGAAAAAATTGTGCTCTAATATATTCTAAGAATACTGGACAATACACTAGCCCTATAGTTTGCAGGCATTTCTAAAACATCCACATAATACAACACTATTGCTTTATTCTTTAAACATAAGAGATGAAACAGAACTTAGAGTGTATAATGACTCAATATTTATCAGACCTGAGATTTTACTTCCATACATCTTTGCAAATAATTAACAGGACTTTTATTTAGGACTCCAAAAAACATCATTCATTTCTGCTTGTTTATTTGCTTGTTTAATAAGAAGCAATTATTGCCAAACCCTCCCCTGGTGAGCAGCAATACCTTACTTCAAGCAAAAGCAATGCTGCTGCTGTGTTAACATCCTATTCTGGAAGAAAGGGAGCTGACTCAGTGCATGCAGTTGGGCCCTCAGAGCTCTCTTCCAGGAGCAAAACAGGTTGTGTGAGATTATGACCTTGGTGAGCTGTGCTAATGACTGTGATTTAGGATTCCAGGCTTTTGTCTCAAGTAGAGAATTAGATGAGACAAAATGCCTTTAAAGCAACCCAAATTGCACTGAGCAAAGTACAGGTACAATTTAAAAAATTTACAGTGAGTAACTGGGTGATCTCCAGCTGAAGAATGCCCAGTTTTCCCCAAGCTGGTGTGTGTGGAAACTTCCTGTACTGAACTCACAGCATGTGAGTTTGCAGGAGGTCCCTTGAGTACCTGTGCTGTGGGGGTGCTGGCTGACAGCACAGGAGCACAGTGCTCACAGCCCACACCCACTACTGAGCACACTGGCCCAGTAACTACACTGGCTGGCAAACACCAGCCCCAAGTGTATTTTGTGAGGGATTTGTAGTGTGTGAGGATAAATTCATGTTCATTGTCTTCCTGCCAAAGGTAACAGCTATTTAGATTGGCGTTAGAACTCCTTGGCGTGGGCTGTCTCCAGAAAGGTCCAGCATCAGTATCCAGGAGCAAATGCTGCTTGTGCTCAAGCTGGACCACCATTCAGAATAAAAGACTTCTTTGAATTGTGGTGTTCTCCTGTGGATGTAGCAGGGTTTTGGTCTCATATGTGAAACATTAGGAGATAGTCCTCAAAAAACATTCACAGCACATACAAAGCATTTGTTGTTTCAAATTTTTACCCATTTGTATATAGTTTATGTTCATTTCTTGGGAAAGTTCATGTCTTTGAAATATCAGAGGAGTGAAGAGGTACAGAATGCAGTGCTTTGAGAGACATTAGCTATGTTCCATTAGCTGAGAAGTGAACATTTTGCAGCAGTGCAGATCATGGTCTGTGTGTTGTTTAGCAAGTGTGGTTGTAGTCTTCTTCATGCATAAACTGTCTGCCTTAATCTTAATCCTTCAATCCTTAGACCTTTCCTGTGTCAGGTGAGGATGAATGCTCCATGTGCTCCCAGCTAGCACTGGCCTAGTTTCCCTAAACCCAGACCACCCTATATCTGAACTCAGTGTTGGATCACTTTAATCAGCAATGAGATCACACTGCCTTCACTTACTTATGCCTTCATAGATTTACTTCAGAATAATGCCAAGGTGTTGGAGGATTATAAAATCATACTTTCATTATTGCACCTTCAGCTCTGAAATCTTGAATGAGACCTTATTCTTAAATCCTCCTGGCTTTATCCTATGCATATTCTTTTTTTATTTTCTGTGTCTTTTCTGATTGTACTTGTCACTGTGAGTTCTCAGTTCTATATGTTTCCAATGCTTTCTAACATGTTTTAATATGTTTTCATGGTATAGAATGGAATGTTAGTGTATGAAAGTATATTAGTATTTAACTTGAGGTGTTTTTTTTTGATCAGTGATCTCTTTCTCTAGTACTTCAGGGGGATAACCTTAAAATGTATTGAATTTTGCAAGTACTATTACTGAATTACTGAATTTGGCAATTACTTTATTTAATGTACAATTATTTTCTTATGCATATAAAACCTATCTGCTAGGGAAGCTGTGTTTCATAGTCTGTTGTTTCTGATATCAGATTTTGAATCACTAAGAAATTGTAATGAAGCAAAGGAGTATGTCCATCAGCCAAAACTTAAATGAGCCTCATTTTATCATTACTGAGGAGTGATTTGGAGAGTGAAGGTTCCCTTAAACAGTAGGTTGTGTGGACTGTCTGGTACAAGGAGGAAGACTGAAAATATAAAATTGAACAGATCTGACATTCAGCTCAGCATTTCCCAGAAGAACCCATGGACATGTAAGCCCCTAAATAATCCCTGATTTAACACATGTACAAATGTCCTAAGCGAGGCTTTAAGGGAATAGTTCTTTTTTCTCCACTCTGCTTGGCATGTCTGCTACTCCACTCCTGCATAGCTGCAGTGTCTCCAAAGTGCTCTGCAGAAGGGTGATGGGCAAATGGCACTAAACAGAGCAAGCCCCAAAGCATTGCCTTGCAGGGGCCAAGCAGGAGACAGCCTGGCCCTGATCAGCTCAGCCTGCCACATCAGACACCCCTGCTACAGCCCTGACTGTTTGAATTCCCTAGTTAAGCTTACTGAAACTGGGATGGCTTTCTCTTCCTTTCCATATCTCTGCCAGAAGAAAGATGTTTCCTCCTTTAGAAAACACACTGAAAGCCATTCTTTTGACAATTTTATGGAAGCATTGCTGTACTGCACTACAAAGGAAATCCAAGTGTGTTCAATAAACTTAAGTTTTGCTGACTAAATTTCAGGTGACTGATTTGTTATCCCAAAGTGAAATCAGATGCAACTATTAGGATGCAAGCAACCCCAAATTCAAAATCAGCTTTATGTATGAATCATAATGCAGTTTGAATAGTCATTCCCTGAGTGTACTGACTAACAGCACCTTAGAGTCTGTGAGTCACAAAACATTAACAGTTGGTTTTTGCACAACAGATCTGGAACTTATTGCAATATCTTTCTTTTTAAAGTCTATAGTTTTAGCTTTTACACATCCAGCTGTGAGGGGCAGTTCCACCATGAATGTGGTTTGCACAGAAGACAGGATAATTGGAGACTGTTCTCCCAGAACATGGCTTGGGTATTTTTGGGCACCCACCTAAGCCATGGCATTTCTAAAGCTGCCAAAGATGTGGTAGTTTACCTCAATTTTCTCAAATAACTCAAACATCCTTCCTGCACAAGAACCCAAATTTCAGCTTCTATTTTGAAAAACCTTGGCCACATTTGTTTTCTGGTTGAAGCCTTAGACAGCCAAGTGGTTTTATTTTATGAAAACATTGTACAGTAGTTAACTAAACAAAGCCCATTGAATAAAAGCAAACTATTGGAAGCCTTTGCAGCCTTCACCTGGTAGACCAGGAAAGCACTCTTGGATTGTTTTGGCCACTCACTGTCACGTTACAGAGTTTATGATGTGCATCTCTATCTGTAACAGTACTTGTTTACCATGTTTATTTATTCAGAATTTCAGAAGAAAGCAGATCTGTCCTGAGAAGGGGCTTTTCTCCACCCTTCTCAAATACCAGGTGCACACAGTGTAATCCAGACAAACCTGCTGAGCTTACTAGGGTGGTATAAAAAGCAAAAGGGCTCTGTGCCAGTGCTGCTTGAATGAAGAAACACTCTCAAACCTGTGCTGCACCAAGGTGGGAGGGGTGGTGGTGGGCTGGGCTGCAGCATGTCCAGTGCATCCATGCCCACAGAGCAACACCTGGGCACTCAGCAAGTGTGGGGAAGCCCAGTCTGGACAGCTGCTGGGGTACAGTGTGGAAGGCTCAGACATGGACTTAGGCTGGGCTTGGATGTTTTTATGATCTGTTTGATGATTAAATTGTATTGTGAGATTCTGAGGATACCACTGTCTTTGGAGCCCGTAGGGAGGAATGTTTTCCTGCAGGTTTGAGACACCATTTGATGATTTGATTCCTCTTGGCTGCCTTTGACACTCAGCTCCACTGTAACGTTTCACTGGCCTAGAAAATGACAGGCAGCTTTTGAGCAAGAAAGTTCAGGAGCAGAAATAAATTCTATTTTTAATCCTTCCCCTGATTTTCCATGGGTGACACAGTTTCTCATGGCATGGCAGTTCCAGGGTGTGGCAGTGTTGCCGAGTGTGCCTTGCAGCTTGTTTTACAGATTTAACCCGTTTGCATACTTTCCCCTAATTAGAAATTTCAGGTTTGTGGGGTTATCCTACTATTAATATCTGAATGACACTCTGATTTATCACAGTGGGTTGGTAACAGAGCTGGAGGATGAGAAAATACAAGCTAGGAATTTAAAGAAGTACTTTAAGCATTAGAAAGCTGAGCCTGTGTCAAGTGGTGATAAATTTTCCACTATACCCTCAATCACCTTATTATTAATGTCATCAATCTCTCTGTGAAAAGTGGCTCTGGGCATGCCCATATGACCAAGTGTTCTACTAAATAATTAATCATTGGGGCATGCTGCCAGAGTTTGCTGCTTTCCAATTTAATCTTAGCAACTTACTCATTTGTTTCTTCATTTGGAAACAAAAAGCTTCACAGATAAAAATGAGTCAAATGTACTGATATGTACATGAGGACTATTTAGCATTGAAACCTCATGTTGCTTGGTCTAGAAATGTTTTTCCATCTTTTAAAGCAACACCCCAAAATTAACAGCTGTGAGAATGATCACTTCAGGAACACAAGCTGTTTGTGCTGCCAGAACCTGCATCCCCGCTGGCTCTACCTGCCCCTTCAGTAGCAGCTCAGCCCTCTCTATGCTTAAAAGGGCATTCAAAATGCCACACTAACAGGATTTCTCTAGATATAAATTATTACAACATCACTTTGAGCCTTTAATTTAAAATGATCATGCATATGAATCCCTTTGTTGAACAGGTTATTGTTTGTAACGAAAGCAAAATAACTTCTAAGCAATCTGTTAGAAATGTTACCTTTAGTTACAATTTATTTAATTTTGACTAACACTGATACAAAGTTGTAGCATTCAATTATTTAATGAATCATGAAGACAGTTTTGTAATTTTAGAGTAATTCATTGTCCTGGTTCAGGGCAAATTTGGGAGAGAACCCCCCCCAAAGGGCTTCTCTAGGAAAGTAGATTTAATCGGCCCCTCCCCCCAACTGGTCCGGGAGAAAATACCTCCTTGGAGAAAAGTGGGAAAAAATTTCCACACTTTTGAAGGCATACACTGAAATATATTCTGTTGGGAGCATGAGATTTGTTCCACTTCTTTAATGGTTTCTGGTATTTCACATAAGAAGTCAGTTTGATTTTACCTTAAACATATGTACTGTCCTGTACTCCTAAATTTTGTGTCCCTCCAAGGATTTTTAGTTAAAAGCTCCCACATCTGCTATGTCTTTGACACTGTTGGGTTTTCCCCCTCTAGCTTCTTCCCAAGAATAGGTGGGCAGCAGCCTGTTCATGAAAGATTTAAGCCAACCTTCTGCACATATTTACCCATTCACAAACTCTCCTCTTTCAGTGTGCCTCGTGGTTTTGTTTTTATTAATTCCCCCTGGATATTAGCTAGAATTGGCCAAATATAACATTGGCTTGCTGTTCTCTTTCATGATGAGTCAGTTGACTGTACTTCCCAATCAGTATTTTCATAAGATCACTTGCAATCTTCCCTGCTATTTACCACTTGCTATTCATTCTCTGTTGTTGAACAAAACATATGGCAATGTTTTTTTCCCCTTGACTGCATGCCTGAAACTCTTTAAAAGGAAACATGAGAATAGTTAATGAGCTTCTCCTTCTGGAAATCAAAAAGAACCAAGTATTGTGAATACATGAATGTGGTTAGGAACAGCCATGCATGTTTTCCCAGATACTCCTTCCCTGCCTGAATGCTCTTGGGTGATACAACTACTTCTTTCCTGCCTTTAATTGTGCTGTTGTGCCTTTTTAATGAAAATATAAATAAGCTACTATTCAATTTTCTATCATGCACAACTTGTGTAGGAAAGGCCACTGTCCCCCACAGTCACTAGTATAGTGATTTGTGCAGGTAAATTTCCAGTTATAAACATATGTTATTCCCTCATTTTATTGGTGACTCTTATGTGTACTATCTATCCCCACATTCTTTGGTTTCCCCATGGAATACTCAGCACAGGCTCATGCAAGAAAAGTGCTAAAGTAACACATGACACCAGTATCTTTCAAAGCCCTGCCCTGTAAAATCCATATTTAAGCAAAAGGTGTGGTAATAACACTGATATCATAAAAAGCTTTATTTCTGCTGTATGTAAACATCAGGAATCTATTAAGAACCTTGTGAAAATACTGCATACATGTAGGAATCTTTAAATCAGCACACTGTTGTTTGTGTATATATGTATAATTTCTTAAGCCTTAGGTGTTTGTAAAGTTGAAGTTGCTTTACCACTGTAGGCTGCAGTTATTGTTTCTCTTCTGATGCTGAGCTGAATTAGGAGCCATCAACTCCTCATTTACCCTGAGAACTGCTAGGGATACAGCCAATAGCTGTGTCTATTTGGAATAAGTACAGCCAGTTACACAGTTAGTGTTTGGATTTCAAATGACTGAAAAGTTCAGGCAAACTTAAATTGACGCACCCTGTAATAAAGGTGAGGCTGAAGTACAAAGTTTACAACAAGTCTGTATTTGAAGTTAAAGTTTCTTTGAAATCTCCTTCTCATAAAACTTGACAGTATTCAGATCTAGCAGTTTAATAAGGATAATATTTAATTTCAAGTTACAGATTCCAAGCATTTCTCAAAGTGAGGCTTTTGACAAGGTGTTTTATGGCTCAGTTGCTGGCACTAACCCAGAAATAAATAAGAGCAGCGGGTTCAACATAAGATCTGATGCTGAGCAGATGAGCTCTGTGCTGTCCAGTGCTTTATCTCCCATCTTCCTTTACATCAAATCACGTTTATAGTTTTATCCTGAACCTTCCTTGCCTTGAAAGAAATGTGAAAGATGGTGTTACACAAATCTAGGACTTTTCCCTGTGCTAATGTTCACAATGAATTTATTAACTTGACTCTGTCTCTACCAACATTAGTAAATCTTCTGGTAGACAATGCCTGAATTCCCTTCCGTTGCACAAATGTTTGCATTTTTCATCTTTGAAAACTGAGTTTCTTCTCCTTCCATGTCTGTTTATCCTTTTTTTACTTTTTTCCAGTGAATGTGCAACTGTTTTAAGTATGCCTCCACACTCCTACCCATAATTCAGGTAGCATCCCTTTTGCTCAAGCAGCTCATGACCTTTATAGCTCAGATAACTCCTGTGGATAATGTTTTCCTGCTTTTCAGAACAGTCAGTAGCCATCTCCCGTGTTCCACTGCTAAACACTTGGAAGTGTTTTTTCCAGTAACTGAGGTGACTGACTTAGTTGGTCTTTGGATTACAAGTACATATCCTGTTAATCTGCTTTTAGCAAGAGTGAACACATTCTCTGCCACTCGAGTAACTCTGCAGATGACTGCAGCTGCAAACAGTGTTTCTGCCTCTGAAGGGTGGTGTCTGTGAGGGGCAGGAGGAACAGGACCCAGCCATGGGCGCTGGCAGCTGACCAGCTCCTAACTGGCTCAAAGTAACTCACTGCTGATGGTCTGTGGGTACGGCAGAGTCCCAGCTCATGCCCTCAGCTCTGCAGTGCTGCTCTCCCCTTGCCATGTGCTGTGCCCTCAAATCCCTGGGCTGCTGGGCCAGGGACTTGAGCTGCCCCAGCTGAGCCAAACAAACCTACCCTTGTGACAATGGTGGCTGTCACGGCCGGCCCGGCACCCGCAGGAACTCAAGCTTTCCCCTGGGCTTTGAAACCTCCTTCCCATTTATTGTTTTTGTTTAGCTTCTCTTCGGCAGGTGCTCGTGTGTTTTGTTTCAGTATTGTATTACACCGGTTAAATGAAAACCTCTAATTCTGAGGGAACATTTGCAGGGTCTGGATGAGTCAATATTGACAAAAGATGCTCAGGAATCGTTAAGGGGGAGTCCAGCCTTGAGCAGCAACGACCAAAACCGTTCCAGGTGACGCCAGCTCTGGTCAGGGGCATGTGCCATGAGCGATCTCTGCCAGCAGAGATGCAGGCCAGGAGCCCCTGCGGCCAGGCCCTGCCGCGGCCCCGGCTCTTACAGCGACCCGCGCCGGGGGCTCCGGAGCACGCTCTTGCCGCTGCTGCGGTCACTCGCTCTGACCGGGAGACTTGGCAGAAAGCAATCTTTAACGCGCCCCGGCGGGCCCGGGGCCATGGGGAGGCTCCGCGAGAGAGGCACCGGTACCGGTGCCGGCACGGGCCGCT
>JAYDZK010000016.1:17169020-17205398 GCA_034509185.1 Euphonia xanthogaster | reverse complement strand
CTGCCGGCGGGGCCGGCGGCTGCGCACCGGCGCCGCCCCCGCGGGAGCGGCGCTCCGGATAATTAGCGAGATAATAGTCGGTAACAGGCGCGTTTGTGCTCTCTGCTCTGCTTTGTGTTCGGGCCCCGGCGTCCGAGGCCGTGGCGGGAGCGCGGCGTGAGGCAGGTGCCCGGTGCCGCGGGGGTGCTGGCACGCCGTGTGCCGTGTCCCCTCCGCGGGCTCCGGGACCCGCCGCGGCCCCGCGGTCTCGGCGTGCGGCTCGTGGTTGCTGGGCGCGGGTGATGCGAACGCGGCGTGGCCGCAGGAGGAGCGGGCCGGGATTTGCAGCCCTGTTTCAGGATTGCCGGTCTGTTTTCCAGGGGTTGATGCGGGGTTTAAGGCTGAGGTGCGTTCCCTTCCAGGAGTAGCCCGGGAAGGATAGCACAGGAGCACTTTTCCCTTATAGGGAGAGCAGCAAGCCTTAAAATGCTGCTGCAGATAGTTCAAAAAATAGCATGGAGTTCGGTGTTTGGGGCTCGTACAGAATCACTGGGAAATGAGAAAAGAGTAACCTCCAGAAAAAGGAGTGCAGTAACAATATTGTTAGAGTGAAAATATTTGTAAGGTAGTTTATGACCACTACATTTTTTTTACCTTACTGAAGAAACAAGCCCTCCTCCCCTGACGTTTAATTATTATGTACAGCAGCTGGTATGTAATCTTTTACTTTTTGTAAAAGATGACTGCATTTTGTTTAGGAGTGTCAGATTCTATAGTTTAACACTTTTTTGGCCTGTGAAATGGGTTTGATAACGCCAGATGTGAAATTCTTGTATTTGAGTAGCCTCAGTTTTAAAGTGTTGTTGTCGGTACAGCATTAATGTAGAAGAGTAATACCAGTGATAAAAGATTTTGGTTACTTTAAAAAGTCTTTTAAGGCTAAGAGCAGTCATTTTTACTCAAAATACAAAAATTTGAGTTTACATTAAATTTGTTCGGGGTTTTGTCTTGTTATTGTTTTAAGCATCATGTAAAGCAAAACATAAAAGGAAACCAAAAGCCTTAATGTGATTTTTGACTGGTTACATTCTGCTCTTGATACAGTCTTTCTCTAGAGTGGATTGCTATCTCATTGTGCAAAAATTCACTGTGGCTTATGATTTTTGTTTCCTGGGGCTAAAAAACCAGAAGCATGAAATGATTGATATGTTCTCAGGTCTTTACTGTATCCTAAGAGGAAGGTAATCATCTGGGTGCATTCATAAGACTTTATATTCATTACTATCTGCAGCACTTCTCATTTTTTCTGGGTGCTTTGAAAAGTTAAGGCAAAACATTCTTAAGCTTGGCAGTTCTTCCCTGACCTGTAGATTTATGCCTCAGGAATGGCTGAAACTAAGCATTGTGACTTACAGACCTGTTTTTGTTTGTAGTTGTTCGGCATGTTTATTATTGTTGGTCCCTAGAAACGGGAGGTAGGTTCAGGTTTAACATTTGTTTGTTCAGTGTTGGTGGCTGGCTGACAAACTTCAGTTAGTCTGAGGGAGCTGCTGGTCTGCGTGGTGAAAAATTTTGAAACTCATAATGAAGTCAGTCTGTGGTATGGATCTGGTCCCTCTTGGCTTACTGACTTAATTCCACAGTAGTCTCTTTGACCTCTTTGACTTGGTTCTGAATGTTTGTGCTATCTTCAAATGTCCTATTCCACTCAAGTAAGGATGCAGGTAAAATTTTCTAGCCTCAGTTTTATTATTTATATTTCACAGAGGTTGGATGTTTTGAGAGAGCTCTGGCTTACAGCTGTGAACAAGGGGTAGGCTCTCCCTACCTGTGCACCTGACTGCTGTGGGGCTTTGTTAAAAACACTATTAATGGCCTAAAAAGAGGTGTGAGGACTGTGGTGTGTAGAATCTGGTTCCACTTTTCAGAAGTGTTTATGGGTGGTTCCCATCTTCCCTGCTCATCTCTTTTGTTTGGAGAATCCTGAGTATGTCAGAACATTGAGTGGGGCTTGTTGAGCTAACTATGCTGGTGTGAGTAATTTCTCACTTTTGACCCTTGCAAAACCATAATGCCTGTAAGAAATAACTTCTCGAATCACAAGATGTGGTTTAGCCGGAAACCTCAGAAAATCAGAATGGTGTTTATTAAAAAACTGTTAATCTCTGAAGAACTAGGGGAGTTGTCATCATGTTTGACTTATAGCATGGTGTGCTTTTGCTGAACTGGTGAGAATTTAAGCCACTGTTTTCCCCAGCCCCCATTCAGTGCTGATTGTAGGGCTTTTATTCTTCCTTTCTGTAGACCAGTGAATGGTTTGAGCCATTGAGTCATACTAAAGACCCAGTTTTTTTGAATGGGTTGTCAAGACTTCTGGAACAAACATAGCACATGGCTCAGGACAAAATTCAAAAGAACTATGGATAAAGTGTTCTTTTTAAAGGAAATCCAGCTATGGATTAAATTTCCAGAAAGTAGCAGGAAGAACTGAGTCCTGAATTGTTTAGCAGTCTATGTTTTCTTTTAAAATACTTGTTCCAGTGGGAGAGTAACTAAACCTAAACCCATCCTGACAGCCAACTGCTACTTACTGCCGTGGTGGCAAATCCAAAAAATAATGCAGTCTGATGCTGCAGTGTTACTGGACCTTAAAAGCTAGGCTCAGGCGCCCTAAATTCCACTGAAGGCCCTTTTCCCAGTCTGGAGAATTCTAGGTGGTTCTAAAAAGCAATTCAGAGAATTTACATAAGACACTGAGTGGGGAGCTGCCTGAAAGCCAGCTAATAAGAAATAGGAGGCAGAAGGATTTATGTGGAATTTAGGCCATCTGAATATGGCCCTAAGAGGCGACTTAGTACTACTAAGTAAGGTGCATTAACACTAAGAAGACTTGGCTTCAATTTCGATCCGTTTCATCTGCTGCCAATTACTAAGCAAATTTGCCATTTAAGCAGCTCCTTAGGGGTGGGTGGGGGCTTCCTGGCTCTGTCCCTGTCAGGAGTGACCCCTGCACCAGCCCAGCCTGTTCTGGGGGCAGCCCAGCTGAGAAAGCTCTGGGGGTCATGGTGGCCAGCGAGCTGAGCCCGAGGAGCACAGCCAGTAGGCCAGGTGAGACAATTATCCCATTCCATTTGGCACTTGTTAGACCACGTCCAGAATACAGCATCCAGTTGTGCTCCCTTCCCTGGGATGAGGGAAATGTTGATAAACTGGAGTGAGTTCAGTGGACAGCTGCCAAGATTGGCTGGAGTTGTGAGCTTTTGCTTTGTGAGGAGAAGTAGAGGAGCTGACCTTGTTGTTGAGCCTGGAGAAGAAAAGGCTTGGGGGACCTTTCCAGCACCTGTGTGAAGGTTTTTGAGAAAGTGAAGTCAAGTTCTTCACAGTGGTGCGTGGTGGGAAGACCAGAGATAGCAGGTGTGAATTGAAGTCACAGAGGTCTGTGTCCATAAGGCATTTTCCACCCTGAGGTGTGTCACGGGGTGGGACTTGGTAGCCCAGAGAGCTCCTGCAGACTCCTTCTGTGGAAGTTTTCTAAATCCAGCTGGATAAAGCCCTGAGAAAGCAGGTGTGATTTCACAGCTGACTCTGCTTTGAGCTTGAGGTTGTACCCGAGCCCCCTGATGTCCTTTTCCACCTGAATTATCCCATGGCTCTGTGTAGTGTCTGCCGACAGAGCTGTTGCAGTAGAAGGTTGTGAGCCAGCTTGTTTAGGGCTGCATGTGGTCTGGCAGTGCAGGTTTACATGTCAGACTTGGAGCAGTATAGCAAGCACTCAGGCCAGTCCTAGGCAGCTCTCAAATGGCAGGACTTTATTTGTTTAATTACGCAGTTAGAGTTGGAAGAACCTGCTCTTCATCCTGAGGGCCTGGTCTGCATCAGGGCCTGCCGTGTAGTAAAGCCTGAAGGGCTCTCCAAGGATTCAGTACTCAGATACAGTTTGGGATCTAATGATTTTGAGTCTGTTGAAGGAAATCATGTGGATAAGGCCGTATCCTCAACACACCTCCTGAGTAGCTATTCCAAAATAGGGGGTGGAGGGAAGAATGCAACTCTGAAGAAAACTCAAATCTTATTCTGTATTACCTTCTGAATCAATTAGAGAAAAGTTGTTCACAATTCAAAATGGTTTGAATCAACTCAGTTCAAAACTTGCAAGAGTCTTTTACTGATCCTTGGGAAGGAATCCTCACCCACGTGTCCTCTTGTTCCTTAAGTGAGCCTGCAGCTCATGGGAAGTCAAGGTGCTGCCTTCAGGCGTCTAATCCCGGAGGAGGAGGTGGCAATTTGTCACCACCTGTGCATTGGGACTTTGTCTTTGCCTCAGTGTTCATGAGCCTTGTTAATTACAAAAATGTGCTAGTTAATTACCATATCTGAAACGGGACAAGCTGGCTTCTCAGTCTGATGAATTTCCTGAAAAGCAGGGAAGATGAGATTATTGAAGTTACTGGCTTATGCATTTTCACTGTGGACAGTGAAAAGAGCAAGAACAAACTGCAAACCTTCTCCCATTGCAATATAGAACTGGAAATCTAGTGCTTTGCTTTTTAGAGCTGTGTAAATATCCTTACCTTGAATGCTTGTATCTATTAGATGAATCCAGTATGAGACCTGGAAGGGGAAAATAGATAGTGAAGATTAGAAGTGACTTGCAGAAGCAGCAGAGTGGCAATAGTACAGTACTGCCACATTCAGTTCCCCATCTATTTGCTGTGTTACATTCCTGCCTGTAGAGCATTCTCTCCTGAGATAACTTCATAAGGATACTGCAAACTGAAAACTGTGTAAAAATGCTTTTTCAGCATCTTTAGAGGCAAGACTTCTGCCTTTGCCTTACTGCTCTCCAGGACAGGCCATGGAACATCCCTCATTTTGTTCAGGGTGGCTGCTCAGACACGTGGGAAGCCTTGGCCATCCTCAGGAAGGTTTTCCATGGGTGCTGTGCTTCTTGAGCAGTTAGTGCAGTGCCATACATCAATGTGCATGGTGACCTAAGGTCTGTTAATCAGACACAGAATAAAATTTCTACCAACCAAAGTTAAGGCAGCATGAGAAGACAGTCTGTGAAACTGAGTGTGGTCTGGAGTCATTTCACCAAACCATTATTAAAATCAATGTTTATGAGCTCATTCTGTGAGAACCCATGAAAAACTGGAAAGTGGAGCATCTGCGGTGAACTTAGAATGTAGATGAGTTGGTAATTTGTTTGGTAGAGAAGTATCTGTAGTTGGTTTTGAGTATATGGGTATGGAGAAAGGCAGAAGGGAACAGAAGAAGCAGGAGGTGATGGCTTGCAGGAGGATTTAAGTGGTTATGTAGAGAAGCATCTGCTTTTTTGTGTCTGCAGATTCTGTGAGGATTTTTGTGAGTGCTGAGGAGAGGTAAAGGCAGCAGGCACCCAGGGGAGACAGCTGTCCCAGGAGTGCTCAGGCAGGGAGCTTGGTGGTCTTTGTGTCAAGCTGGGTTTGGTCTGTCCCATTGTAAGTCCACAAATGACTTGTAAAGCCCTGGTAATAGAACTTTCCAGGCATTTATAGCTGCAGTTTAATTGTCCTGATGAAGTATTGCTGCACTGTATTGTTCTAGAGAAACTGTGAATAGAGAAATGCTTTTCCTAATGGATTACTTTGAGATGCATAGAAAACATTTTCCAATTCTGTAGTGCTGAAAACTGTGTAGGTTTTATTTTTTCACCTTTCTTGATGGGGAAGATGCTTGTGGAGATTCTTACCTGATTTTCTTAAAATCTGCACAAAAGGCTTAACCTGGTAACTTTCAAGAGCAGGGTACCAATCCACTTCCCAGCAGGGCTGTGTGCTCATGTGTGAACGTCCAGGTCACCAAGCCAAGGCTGTTAGTGGGTGTTGGAAGGGGGGGTGAGGGTTTTTGATCAGGAAAGCTAGGTAAAACAGACACTCAAAAAAATTTAAATCTTTAATTTACTAATAAAATCAGTTATAGTTAAGAAAAACTCTCTGCCCAAATCCTGTGTTACACAGCCACAAATGCAGCTGTGGCCAGGTCAGCTTGTGAAAGGACTGACAACATCTGCTACCTTGACTTGTTTTTTTTGTGCATCTATAATTGTGTATACATCTAAGATAACAGATTCTAAGAGAGCGGTGGTTGAAACTGCATATATTTTAATTACATCATTAGCTTAATATTTCATGATTCTTTGGGGGATTTTTTCAAAAAGCAAGATGTATTTCTCTTGTTTGAAATGCTAGTGGCTCATGAAACATTGAAATATTTATATTCTTCTTCTAGAAATATTTAATAGTCTATTCTGGACTTCCAGCTTGTCAGATTGTATTAATGTAATGCTGACATCTGTATAAGACAGACAAAATAATTTTTCCTGAGAATATTCACAAAATTCCTACAAATGGTGTTGCCACTGTTGCACCTTTCTTTTTAAAAAAGGTCAGTGCTCTTGGAACTTAGCAGTGAAGGCTCTACCCAGCCACATACCTCAATTTTGGTCATGTTTACATAATCAGAATCTTAAGGGTGTGTTTGATTTCCCTGAAGAGAAAAACAGGATTCTCTTCTACCTGAACCTCCCTCTACCTACGCAGTATTTGTGTACTGATTCTGAACCACTGGCTTGAGTGATCTCCTGGGAGGATGAGGAGTTCCTTCCTTGCCTTCATCCCATTCCGAGTGTATCTGTGGGCACTGGGTATTGTCCTCTGATTGTCACCACCTATGTTGGTAAGTTTTGTTTTTAAGGGTGACACAGAAGGGCTTGGAGATGGGAACTGCACTTGTGTAATGCTTCTTCTCAGAGAATAAAATGGCTTCTAATTTAATGAGACCTTGTTCCATGTTTGCTTCGAGTTATGCAATTGTTGAGCATGTTCATGACTGATCCTGCCTTGCTTTGCTCACAAAAAAAGGAAGAGTGATAAAAAAAGAGAAAAGGATATTAGTTCCAGTGTGATGGAGAGAGGTTGTCCTGATACTCTGTTATTTCTAAAGCTAGAAAATAGAGTGATGACTCAAATAAGCAGGGTAGACTTCTTTATGCCACGTTTAAATAAATTATAGTGCTGGATTTTGAACAAAAGAGTAATTTTTCCCCAAGCAGTATAGATATAAAATCTAGATCAAGTAGTTCTTTAGGAAAACACTGAATTTGAAATATTTTCTTTTTCTTTGGCTGTTTCTTTATTTTGTAGCACATATTCCCCCCTGTCCCTGGAACTTTAGAGCAGCCAAGAGAAATAAAAACCATACAAAGCGGTTTGCAGAGAAACAGCCTACTTGTCTTTCTATAGCTCAGCCTTTTGTGACTTCCCATCAGTCACCCCACAACTTGTTGAATGCAAAATGTGCTGTCTGTCCATAATTAGATGGAGGAGTGAGGCCAAAGCATTAACAGCCAAAATTATCTTGGGTAGTTTTCCCCAGATTTCATCAAGTGCTTGATTGTTCAATGGTTTGGCCATGGTTTCCAGGCTTTCCAGTTCCTTTTGGCAGTTTGGTGTTTATGGTGCTATGCTTGTATCCATGGGAAATATTTGTTGAAGTCCCATTTCTCCTGATTGTGTGTGCAGCATTTTTGGTGTCTTATCAATTGGTTTGATTTGGTTGGAGTTTTTTGAAATCTGAAGTTAAATAAGTGAAGTAATTTTTTAGCATTAGGTCCTAAATAATACTAGGACGGAGGCAGTTTCTGGCCATTGCAGGACGATAGTTACATTTGCTATACCCCAAATCTTAAGCCAAGTGTTTCTGTTAAACTAGTTAAGAGTCAGGCTTAATCATCTGTAAACCTGGGTGTTTAGGATGTGGGGTTTCACAGGCATCGCTGTAAGCAATCTAAGAAGCAGCTAACTCTGGTTTTGAGAATAGGTTTATAACCTGTGGCAGAGGTCAAGTTACCAAAAGTGAAAAATACATATTCCCAGACCTTAGAGCAAATTTCATTTCTCCCTTGGAATTTGTGCTCAGGAAAAGCTCCACAAGTTATTTTTTGCATTTATATTGCTGCTGGAGTGAAGCACTGCTTTTGAGATGTCTGGCTTAGTCCTCACAGAGAGATTGAGTCTACAAACTCTGAAACTCCCAATGAATCTTGTGTGAGTATTGGTTTGAGACAAGACTTGCTAGGGCTGTGATTTTTATAAATTGCATTCCTGATGTTTTTCTGCTGTGTGGCTTGAGGGGGATCTCTTCATTGTACCGAGAGTGAGTGTTGGATAACACAGTCTGAGCCATGCACATGGGTTGAGAGCAGTAGTGTTTCCTTATTAAGGTGGTGATCCTTTCTGAAGGAATTGTGACTTCCATTGCAGGCCAGAGGAGAGGGGTTGTTCCTGTTCTGGAGTTTGGGGCACTACAGTGGAAAGTGTGGGGTGTGAGAAAAGTAGATATTCTCATGGGATCTGCTTAATTCCATTTATTTTGACAGGAAATCACTGTAGATGACTGGAACACAATGATGATGTTTAAAAAAAATAACAAACCAAACCAAATCTAGCAAAGCGCCAAATAATTAGAACCTGAGAATGTATTTATCCTTCACAAGAAAAAGTGTATTAAAAATGTCACCAGCTAATGTAATTTAGCCTGTCAAATTAAATGGTGAATCATCCCACTTTATCACTTTGATAACTTAGATCATGCTGTGGATATCCTTCTTGCTTTGAAATGTATTGTAAAATTCTCTTATATGTATTGTTCATCTGGTATTTTTCTTGTGAGAAATTTGCCTAAAGACTTGGAATTTTCACACTTTTTCTTGTGAAGTCTACATCTTCTATTTTGTTCTCTCAGATTTGTTTTGTTACCTGAGTATTCATCTACTTCTTGTTTTTCAGGAGCTTCTGGTGTAAGGTTATCAAGTCCCTCAAGATTTGAACTGAACCGTGCAGTTGTTTTGATGTTAATTAGTAGCTATAGGTAGGCAGTTATGATTAAGCAATTGCATTGTGAAACCTGTAGAGACTTGTAGGCTTGGCTAATCTTCTGTTTGGAGAGAAGGGGAACACAATCCAAGATGAGAGGGCTGTCTGGACAAGAGCCACCAGGAGTGAAGTCAGCAGGACTGAGCAGTAACTGGGGAAAGGGGATTCTGGCAGGGGGTTCATGGCCACCCACCCATGAGCACCTACCCAAAAGAGACCCTGACTGCAGTGCAGAGAGGGGCTGTGCATGTGGACTAATGAGCAAGGAGTAGTGAGAGAGGTAACTAGTGAGTAGGGTTTGAGTACTAGTTAGTGACAAGGCTGTGTATTTGTAACACTGATGCCCTTGGTGTAACTAGTGTAAAGTTTTGCTGACTTCGTGGGGTTACACCTGGATCCCTATTTTGTGCAAACTAGAATAAAGAAATCAAATATCTCATCTCGGTGTGTGAATTGACACTGCACACCAGGGAATGAGCCAGCATCAGGGCCAACACTTATCCCTAACAAAATCCCATCAAATAGAGAAGAAATGTTAAAGAATGAAGGCAAAGACAACATAAATATACAGGCTTACCAGATTTTGGACCTGGCCAAAGTTCATTGAAAAATGAATAAAGGATAATGGGTTATAATTTTTACTGTGGCACTACATGAACTCAAATTCATCTAAAAGTAAATAAGAGCAATATTTTGCATGTATAGCTTCTGCTGGAGAAAAAAATCCCAAAGCACCTTTACAGTTAAAATATGTGGGATTGTTTTGTTAATTTGTTTTTGTTCTGATCTAGTGAATGCATGACTAGGATGCAGTACAAACCACATTGAATGTGTGGCAGTAGACCATCTATTTTTGTTCTGTTTTCTAAGAAACAAACAAGCCAGAACTGTTCATGCCTTAGCATTTCAGATTTCCCAGAAATTGGAGAGCTGATCTTAGGCTGTGTTTTGTAGTAGAAAACAGCACATGAAACCATTCTGGTGAGTCCCTTGGATTGGGATGGAGAGCAGAGTCTGCCTCCCAGTGGAAGCACTTAGGGCAATTGACTTAAACGAGCCGGAAAACGACTGTAGGAATTTGGAGTGATAAGCTGGCAGTGATAACTCAGCTGTTACCCCACTTCTTCAGCAGGCAAAGGTTGCTGGTGAAGCTTCTGGCTTATTTTTATTCGGACTTTTTTCATGCTGTATGTGCCATGGTGTTGATGTTCTTGTTTATGTACTCTTCCATGTTTAATTTGTGTCTGTGGTTTGAAAATCTAGCAGTATGCTGGGGAAATTGGTGGTTTCATCTCTCTCTAGCAGTGAATTGACAGATACCAAAGTTCCTCTGAGGCCTTCTCCACTAGCAAGGCACTTTACCCATTAGTTTCTTTTTTTCTCTGTCACAAACATGTAAACATTTAATTTAGTTTGGCACTAAATGCATTTCTTAAATGCTCTAGTAGTTGCTTGTGAAAAGGAATGGAAGCAGTGTATTGACAGTGTCTGGTAAAGTGCCTGAAACGAGTTAAGCCACTTGTTTACCATGAAGTGTCATGGATGTAGTGGGAGGGGAAGGAGATGAAAGATGGAGCAGCACTGGATTGTGTTCTGGCATACATGTTACTTTGTGACATGATTTTAAAGAAGTGGTTTTAAGCACTTTTTGGAAAGTGCTTTCAGGTTTGCTGACAAAGTTGTCAGCTTAGAGCTGTGTTTTGTTGTTCTTATTAATAAAGATGTATTTGTCAATCCACTAAATATCTAAGCTGTCTTGGATAAGTTTAAAAACCCCTCTTATTTAGGGAAAATAATTTTTAAAATGTTTTAAATAGAAAAAATCTAAGATGCAATGTTACAATGAGTTTGCATTTTTAGTTGATTTTATTGGAAGGGTGTTCATTTTGTGGGTCAAGGTAGCTTTAGGAGTGTTTAATTATTGTTCCTGCAGCTCATTAGTGTTGAACTCACTTTGATTTAGTTTTATTTTTCACCTGGAACAAAGGTTTGAACTTAAGTTTGTAGCCCGTGCCGTCAGGCTGTGCGTTGGAGTCCTGTAGTTTTTTTGTGAGGGAAATAAATCTGTTTGTCTGCTTTGTCACTCTAGCTTTCAGTTTCTTATCAATGTCACTGTTTCGTTAGGAAGCGGAGGAGAAATGTACAAACCCGGGCCCTTGCTGCCCTGCAGTGTGCAGTGATATTTCAGACAGTGGGGCTTGGGTGTACCTAAAAGAGGTTGATCTCAAATAGAAGTTTTTAATGCCCACTTACCATTAACTTTTTCGAATAACTGGATATACCAAGGCTCTGTTTTAGAGAAAGCACAGTTCTGTGCCCTTGAGAAGTGTCAGCTCCTTCTATCTAGTTTAGTTCTGTGCTTCTGCATTTGTCTCCCTGTTGTCTGCCAACACTAGGTGTGATTTTTTTTAGTTTTTCTCCACTTGATGTAAATTAATCTACTAAGAGGAAAAGTAATCTTTTCTAGGTAATAAAACTTTTTCCTTTCTATCAAAATTTAGTTAATACCATAGACCTTGTCTCTCTAGGGTAGAAGGACTTCTTTGGTTCATGTAATTCCTACCTTTGTAGTATCTTGGTGTTTTACAAGGACATAATAATTTATTAATCCTAATAACATGCCTTCTGGCTGCCTCCTAGGGAAACAGGAGTATAATTTTACAAACATAGCATTGACATGTGAAGGACATAAATTAAACCCCTTTGTTTTTGTAGGATGTGTATTAGCCCATACCCAAAGTTTAAAGGTATTTATGCTTGTAGCCCTTGAAGCCCCCAAGGCTGAGCTCCTATAAAAGTAAGTAGTGAGATCATGAGTAGGAGAGCAGCAGGTTAATCCCAGCCCGCAGCTCTGCCCTGATCCCAGCGCAGTGTGCTGTGACAGCCGTGTCACAGGGCGTCCTGCTGTCCCTGTGCTGAGCCTGCTTCATCCACAGCCCAGTGAGCTTTCCTGTGCAGCTCCACTGACGGGCTCCTTCCCTCTCCTCCTCCCGTTTGGCCTTGTCAGTAACTCCTGTCAGTTCTTGGTTACTCAGTTTGCCATAGCAGAAGAATAACATCTTTTGTAGTGCTAATTTTCTGTTGATTTAGGTGATTGCAGTGACTCATGGTAGGCTCAAAACAAAGTTGATACAAAGGGAAATCCACCATTCTGCCCTGAGAAAGAGAGGGTTTAAACTGGATCAGCAAGTTAATCTGACTCATTCCTAGCCACATAGGCACTTGTGTGTTGGTACAATGGAGGGCAAGAGTGGAATTACCTTTTGGAGGTGAACAGTGTGTTTTTATTAGCAGCCCAGCATTAAATCTGCCTGAGCTAAACCGAAATCACAGCCTCAAGCTGTGCACTTTATGCACAACCTTGGCTGCCCCAGCAGTCTGTTAAACTCCTGCCTGGAAATTGGTTTGTTCCAGGTCATGATGCCTCTTCTCTGCTGGTCTGCGTGTGCCCCCTGTGCTGTTGAGAGCCGTGCTCCTGCAGGGCAGTGCCTGAGTGTCCCTCGGGACTGGAGCTGAGTTGTAGATTTGCTTACGCTGAAGCGTTGAGTGGGTTCAGTTGTGGAAGCAGGAGTGGGAGCGCTCTGTTGGCTCTGGCCATCTGCCAGCCTTGTGCTCCCTGGCTGAGCGAGGGGAAGCATTTAAAGAGCCTCAGGGTTCAGCCAGGCTTGTGCTAGAGGTGGGTCACAGCTGGAGGCTACAGATGATCTGAATAAGGTAGCTCAGAATTACCCTACGTGTCCTTTCAGAGAGCGTTTACTCTCTGTGTCCTGACGATCTGCTTCCTTTTGAGAGCAGAGACATAATCAGTAGCAGTTTTGGTCTCCCACCATCCCTCTGTCTGTGTGAGACCACAGCAGTTCACAGAATGTGGAGCAGCAGGGAGGGCAAAGTCCATGAGAGACAGGTTGTCTCCTGTCCAGGACTGGGAATGAGACATCAGGGACTGGAGTTGGGAATTAATTTCATTCTTGTGTGCTTACTTGAAAGAGTTTCAGGAGACCCTCTGGCTGAGTGCACACCTGTGTTACAGCCGTGCAGTCCTGTTCTGGATCTTTCTGTAGCAGGGGCTGTTCCATGCCTGTGGCAAGCCCTGTGTGGTCACATGGAGCTGTTGAGGAAGGTCCTGCTGGGTTTGTTCCCGGTGGGTGGGGGCTCCTGGGGGTCAGTGTGCTCAGCTGTGCTGTTCCTCCCTGTTGAAAGCAGATGTCCTTTGGGACAGAGCCATGGAGCTGTTCCCAGCTTGACTGCAGAGGCACTCCTGTTTGTAACAGGGTCCAGGTCTGCCTGGAGAGGGGTTTTGGGGATGTTTGGGAGGCTTGTGGAAGGTCTCCCTTGTGCTAGAAGTGGTGCTGAGACCCAGCAGCAGCCTGGAAAAGGGTGACTGGCAGGGGTCAGAGGCTGGAAAATCGGCAAGCAGGGGACAAGGACAGTGTGTGCACTTGTGTGGAAACCACAGGGCCTGTGAGAGAGGGGTGTGCTGGGATGGCCTGGAGGGTGCTGGGCCCTGGAGAGCAGCACGGCTCCCACAAGCAGTGCCAGGGCACAGTGCTCAGGGAATACAGGAGGTGGTGGGAGGAGAGGCTTGTGGGAAGCAGTGAAGGGTGAGTTGGGGGGATGAGGTGTGTCCTTGTGCCCATGCTGCTGTTGCTTCCAGTTTGGGAGGATGTACTGAGGACCAGCTCCTCTCCAGGGACCCAAAGCATCCATTTCCGGCATTCAGTAGGGCTTGCTGGGATTTCCATCCTCTCTGTTTCAAGAAGTGTGTGAAAACACTTGTGCTGTACCTGTGAAGAGCATCTGTTTTCAACTATAACTGTCCCTTAAACCCATATTGCAAAAGAGACCTTCCCCTTAGATAGGTGCATGTTTGGGATTCCACTCTGCACTGTTCATTGCCTCAGGCCCCCCTTGCTTCACAGTCCAGGGAGTTGGCTGGTGAAGCATTGGCTGTTGTGTCTGTGCACATTTGGTTTGCCTTCTTAATTTATATAGATGACTACATGAGTATTTTTAAATCAGTGAAGGGGATTTCTTTCTTTTTGGTCTCTTCTTTTGTGAAAGAAAGGCTTACCTGCTGAGTGCTAGCAAATGCTGACAGCTCTTGAGTGAATTCCAGATGTAGTAAAAGCCTGCCTCTTCAGGGTTGTCAATGTTACTTTTTGAGTCCAGATGTAAACTAATATAGGCTGTTTTTTGGGTACAGTTTAGAAGTATTAAGGGCTTTGTTACATTGTCTTGAGAACTCCTGTTGTTGCATTCTGTAGTGAAGAGATTGGGCAGTACATGAAGATACTCTGTTATTTTGTCTGTTAAAGCCTAATCCAGTGAATAACCTTTTTATCTTTTCAGTGAATGTTAATAAATCAGGGTTGGGTTTTTTTGCAAGATTCACCGATAAGAGGAATTCCATATGTGTTTATACAACTATAAATTGTTGACCAAAATGCTTTTTTTTTGGCAAGAGTATCTTGGAGTCTCTGGGTTGGAGTTTGGTTAGTATGTGTGAAGTCATGGAAGTCAAAAACCAGGGCAGTGAGCACTCTGGATGCTCACCTCAAGCAGCAAATAGTTAATCCACTGAAACTGGAAAAGATTATCTTTAAGAACTGTGTAAATAGTCATGTTTGCAGAAAGGTGATAGGTACAAAATGTTTACATTTGCCTATTTTAAGTGTGATTTGCTGGCACAGGTTTTCAAGACTTCTTTCTGCAAAGGACAATAAAAACCCCTTTAATGTATAGTAGAGCAAAATCAATAAATACAATGATTACTATTTTATTAAGTCTTTTTTAAAAGTGTTCAAGAACATTTTATTACTTAGGCTGAAGTGCATTCTCTGTGTGGGTGGATACAGGTCTGTTTTTTTTTCCTGCCCCAAATGGTAGAAGCAGTGTACACTGAAAGGCACTGGGGAGTTAGAATTTCTCAGGGGGAGGAGTACCATGAGCTCCTGAGTTCAGCCAAAGCTGCTGCAGCCACCTTGATTGTACAGGACTCAAGTCTGAGCAGTGGCTGTGGCACATCTGGCTTTGTGTTAACTTGCATGAGTGGGCCTGGACTCTCTGAGGTGATACAGTGCAGTGTCAGATGAGAAAAAGGTTTTATTTATTACAAAATACAAGTGAAAAAATGGAGGATGTGTTTTATAATTGCCATATTTAATGGGAATTTTCCATTTTTAGATTTCATGCAGTTGCCTGTGACAGCTCCTGTTGAGTAAACTGAGACTGGAACGTCTTGTATCAGCTCTTGTACCTGTACCTGCCACGATGAGAAGTTGCATAAGGTTCCTTTTTTTCTTGTTAATTCATGCTTTTATTGTCATGTAATTGTTATAAGCAGGTCAATTAGTAAACACATTCCTTGAAGGATTTTTTTCTTTGTCATCTAACAAAAGTTTTCTTCTGAAACTAAAGGGTATAACAGTATTAGTATAAGTAGTATATCAGGCCAAATCACTGATTATGTATTAAGAAGGATCAGTCCTGAAAAGTACTGGTTTATTTCTCCAGACTCATGAATGAGTGTGCTGATTGCTGCTTCTTTCTGCTGTTGAAAAAGTGTGTCAAACTTAATTTGTGGTCTTGCTCTTTCCCATTTGGTAACTACCACACTAAGCATGAATGACATGTAACTGAACAGCTCTTATGCATGTCCAGAACCCTTTGCTTGAGCAGATTTTCTATAAGTTATATTCTTGTATAAATTAGCAGCCCTTTCATCCAGGATTTCACCTCCCAACATTTCCTGCAGCACCAGTCAGGGTTTGAGCACTGAATCCTCAGAAACCCCAGCAGGATTATGTGAAACCAGGATGGACTCATGTTCTGTAAGAGCCTGAGTGTTTACAGCTTATCTGCAGACCAAACCACTAAGTTAGAATATTACCACATGTCATGTATTTCTATTTGTTAGTGATTTAGCAGGAGCTACCTAAGAACAAAATTCCAGTGCTGAAAATGCAGTGAACTTTCTCACTGTGCCATAGTCTCATACTTGCAAAAACTGCTTAGGATCACGTCCTCTGCTTTCTGTTCCCTGCCCCAAAATGGTGGGTTTGCTTACCCTCTTTTTATAGTCAGAAGCAGTCATCTACTTCCAAAATTAAAAAGTACAACATTTTGTACTTCAATTACATGTTAAAACCATGTCTAGTATTTCACTAAACCTTTCAAAGTTTTGTTTTTGTTAACTACTACTTTTTTATTTTTAAGGCAGAATATTAAACAGCAAACATTGCTTCCCTTATAGGCCTTCCAGATCTGATATAACCTTGAAAATTTCACTAAAACTTCTAATTTTTAAATTAGTTCTGCAGGTTGATTTTTAATACTGTATTTTCATTTTGAGTTTTTAAAATAGCATGCATTTTGAAATAATAATTGTTACAGAGAAGAATGCATGAGCAAGCATTGTATCTTAATGTAAACAATGTTGTTCTTTTACATTGTCATTAAAAGTGGTTTTCTTAATGGAGGTTAAATGACCTTTTGTCTAAGGGAAAAAAAACAAAAGAAAATGTACTGTTGTGTTCAGCTGCATTGGTTTTGCTTGCTGTAAGTCATGATTGCCTTACATCTAACACTCCAGCCTCAAGTGAGGGTAGAGTTTTGCTTCACTGTCATCAAAATGATTTTTTAATTGAATGTTCAGTGATCCACTTAGCTGACTTTGATATTCTTTTGGGAGTAGCAGTTATAAATCTGTGGGGCACCAAGGCATTTTAAACTGCATCTCCTTTGCTTACCTGGTGTTTTCCTCTTCAACAACATAGCAAACAAATCAACAAAATGATGAGTTGACATGCAGCTTCTCTTCTTCAGTTACACAAGGAAAGAGACTATATTGCCACCAAGGAACTTCCTTTGTGTCATGGCTCAGCTCTCCTTAGAGCTATCACCCTACAAAGATCCTGGAGCTTATTCTTCTGATGAAACTACAGGAATATAGTTTTTTTCTTTCTTGTTCCAAAAGGCATTGCACTTTCCCAATGTCCAATTACAATGGTAATTACAATTAGTTACAAGCATAGATGCTCTGTGAATATCACAGTCTTAAATCCATTGCCAAATTAAGACATTTGCACCTGAGCTCTCTCTCTTGACAAAGTTTGCTATCTCATAGTTATAAGATTTTGAAAGAAAAAAATGGACTCTTACTCAGCCTGTAAGACAAGAAACTTCATTTGCAAAAGATAATTTTGAATTTTAAAAACATTACATTTTGAGTGAAAAAAAATTGTCTTAATTTTTAAAATAAACTGTTTTCAATAAATGACTGGTAATAGCCTCACTTTTTTTAAGGAATAACTGAAATACTTAGCAATTTAGGAGATGTACATCAGAGCAGAGTTTTACAACAGGGTGCTTGCTTTTCTGAGCCAGGGGACAGTCCCAGACTGTCCCTTTAGTCTGTGCTGTTGGAGTGTTCCTTAGACCCTTTCTTGCAGTGCAGCTTTTATGGAATGACGAGCAAAACACCATTTATGTTTGCAATTCAAAGCAAAGATTTCCAGGTTTGGGGGTTATTATGCAAGGATGAGCCAGAAGAGAGGGCTTGACGTGGCACCTTGGCATGGTTATCATAGAAATAGTGGAAAAGGTTCCTCCCTCCTTCTGAGGAAAGAATAAAGCTGTTGGGATAACTAACTGCAAAATGAAATGGGAGGCTGCTGTTCTGGAAAGGTCCAGTGCCTCTCTAACCAAGGAAATTATGAAACCTAGAGAGAATACTATTTGAACAGCTTTGACTGTGTGTCAGGTAGGGAATTTCTTTGAAGAGCAGTTTGCCTAAAGGTATTAAATGAGTTGCTTTAATTTTCATTTGTAGCAGTGTTTGGTTAAATTCTGTTTCTACTTTTTTAGGCAAAGAGAAGTTCTCCAGCTTTATAAGGAGAAAAAAGATGTTCATCTCCTGAACTGTGCCAGGCAAAATAATAGTACAACATAAAACTTTTTAAAAAATGGGCAAACTCTTGTTGTGTGAACTCTGGATTCAGCTTTTAAACATCTTGTTCTGTGCTGCTATCAACAGCAGTATAATTTTTCTGGCCTGCAGTAGCTGATTGGCTGGCTCATGATTATTTTCATTAAGTATCCTTCAGTGGCACCCTAAGAACATAAGTCTCTTCAAGCGATTACTGAATTTGCCCTTTAGCATATTTAAATTTGTTTTCTGTTTGTCATTGCTTTTTGCCTTTGATCTGAAAATTAAAATATATGTACTTCCATTTAATTTTTAAAATATTTTAAGTCTTTCCTCCATTGCTGCTTGTTGCAGTAAGTTCCTACTGTGAAGAGCTCATGTGGTTTATTTGAGTATGTGTCTCAGGGTGCTCTGCAGAACAGGCTTTGATGTTGTTTGGTTCCTTCAAGTTGCCTGTAATGATGCAGTGTTAACAGTGAGATTGCAGGAGCTCGTTAGGGAAAAAGATGGTCATGAAATATTTTTGCTTGAAGTTTTAGTAAGTTATGTTTCAGCAAAAGGTGGAATGAATCTCTCCCTAGAAGTGAAGGATGCTGGATTGATCCATTCCCAAAACGACTGCAGATCTAGGATTAATAAATTTCCATTGCTACTGAAGGATCTTACATGATTTAAGCATTACTTTTTTCAACTCAAATTTCTGTTCATTAGGGTTTTCAGAGAGTTAATGGGAGGAAAAGTCAGAGTGGAAGACATCAGCACAGAATAATACATCTCATGAATAAAAACTAATTTAGAATTGTCAAAAGCTGTGCAGCTTATGTATACATCATTATTAGTTGCTTGATTTATGATACTGCTTTTAATAAGTTGTATCGATAAGTTCGAAAGGTTAACTGAGTGAAGTGCATTTGTAGTTTATTATGTACAAAACAGTGTTTTTCAGCTAGTGGCTCATGGACTGTTGCAGAAATTCATCTTTAGACATTATGGCAACCATCCCTGATTTCCATAAGGATTTCAGTTATTTTGTTGATTTACCTTTTTAATCTTTTAGACAGATTGCATCATTTCATGACTCAACAGTAGAATGCGTTAGAAAGTTGCATTGTCATTGTAGTCATTAGATATAGTAAATTATGCTTTAAAAAAAGACAAAGTGACTATCCTGGCATCATTAAGGACTCTGGAAACTGTTACACATCTCTTCATTGTGCTGTTGTTAGGAATTTGGGGATATTTATGAGCTCTTTCCTGGGATTTACCCAATATTTCTTAGCTGGTGTTTGTTGATACAAGTGGGCTCATTGGATCCTGGTTCTAAGACTGAAATCATAGGGAAGTCCCTAGGAATAGAGCAGCAAAGTTCTGTCACATACACAGCTTTCCTTCTCTCAGGTGGGTGTCCCAGTGTGTCCCAACACTTGGGAAACATTTCAACATCCTTAGTGGTTGGGGTTCCCATGTGCAGAGTGGGGACATTGCCTGTGTTCCTAGGGCTTGTTTGGAGGCTGATGATTCACAGTCAAGGTCATAGGGATTCCTAGTCGAGGTGCACATGGAGGTGCTCTGATGTTGAAGAGGGTGTTTTAAACTGCATAATCACAAAACACTTTCAGATAAATACCTGTGATGCACATGTCATTATACTGCAGTCTGCTAAAGGGGAGTGGGTCAGTGTCTGCTTTCATTTGTGTCTGGGGCTCAGACTTCTAACTCCTGCCTAAAGACCCCTACAGGGATATGGATTGTAATGTCATGTTTAAAAATACCTTCTGCCAACAGTGATGGTTTACCACTAACCTTTTCTTTTTTCTCTTTTCAGATCTTTTTGGACCCCTGTCTAGCTGATCCACGTTTCCAAACTGTCTCTTGTAACATTCTCAAGCGGCCAAAATGAAGTTGAAGCATAACATCAACCCTGTTCTTTTACAGTTTATAAACTTCATAGTCCTGGTGTACTCCCTTGTAACATACATTCCATGGTACATCCTTTCAGGATCAAAGCAGGCTATAGCAAAAGCCAAGCAGGTTAAAGCCAGGCCTGTGAATAACAAGCCTGGGGGTGCATACAGATCTGTGAACAGTCTGCACTGCTTAGCTTCAGTTTTATATCCCGGGTGTGATACACTTGACAAGGTTTTTAAATATGCTAAAACAAAATACAAGGACAAAAAACTCTTGGGAACGCGTGAAATTCTGAAAGAGGAAGATGAAATCCAGCCATCAGGAAAGGTTTTTAAAAAGGTAAGTCTTTTTGCAGTCTGCCTTCAAGTTTTTTTCCAAAGTATGTTTACTTTTTTACGCAGCACTTCTAGTCCAGTAAAGCAAGGCTAGGGAAAAAAAAATTCTCTGCTCAGATTCAGTAGCTGTGAAAAGAAATCAAATTATCTAATTCCTAATCTTTCAGTACTTGGCATTTAAGCCAAATCTAAACCTTTTTGCACTCTTGAATAGTTATCCTATTTATGGTTTCAGTCCAAGTAACAACACAAGTATGTTTTAGGTATTTGTTTTTAATATTCAGCTAGTGATGTAAGTGGTTTTAAAGGTTTCTTTTTAAAGCAAATTTAAAACAGTCTCCCTTTGTGTTATTCTGAGCTGTCATCAGATAAATGCACAAAAATACTAGATGCCAGTACTCCGATGTGCCTTTCCAGAGCCTTAGTTGTGAGTTAAAGATTTTCTCTTCTGTCCAGGGAATTCAGGACTTAAATGAATTTATTGTTTGGAAAAGGATTGCTCAGATTTGATTGAAGAGTCTTTTTTTCTTTGAGTCTCCTTTAACTTGAACCACTCTGCCAATCTGTAATCCTGATGTGTGTGGGAGATGTGATTTCAGTGTCTGACAACAGCTCTGTTGTTTCAAGGGACTGACTTTTTATAGTGTATTATGTTCAAGCCTGTATTGTCATTTGCTGCTTTGTGTCTGTTCAGACACATTGAGAAATGCACTTCTGCCTGAAGAAGGGTAGAATACTTCAACAGAATGTTCATATTTGTGTGTCTCTGTGTGTTAAAGTTCTGCATTCCTGTATTAGAAGTTATTAAATCCACAATAGGTAATTTTTAGTTAAGATTAGTTTCTGTGCAGATGGAGAAAATTTCTCTTCATGCTGCTAGTTTTAATTCTGATAGAGGAGTAGGTTTAAAATCAAATTTAATATCACAATATATGGCAAAGTTCAGTTCTGTTAAAATCTTTATACAAACTTTATTGTTAGTGAAACTTCCCCTTAGCTGTGCAGGTAGTTTTGCAGTATGAAGGAAATGCTGGGATGAGTTCTTGGTGTACTCTTGCTTCATGCACATTTTGCTGCCTCATTACCCTATAAAGAAACAGAAAGTTCATGTTGTATAAAGAATGGCTTCTGAGCACAGATCAGAATTTTGGCTGCCCTGTTTTTTGCATAAAAAACATGTGCCCTGTTTTTTAATCATAATTTTGAATGCAAGACTTAAGGACTTAGGAGTTTTAGCCTTTTCCATTATGCAAGCAGAGCATTGTGAATATTGGAAATCTGAAGGATGTTTGTGTTGATCCACTTAAATTACTTGTTTGTGAGTATTTAGGCTTAGAAATTACCCAAGTTAGGTAATTTTGTCTAAGCTTTACACAAGGGTTCATTGTGGTCAATTGCCATACTTGCTCTCCTGTTACTTTGTTCCAAGTTGTGGCATTATCACACAAGACCATTTATTTTTTCTTTTCTGTTAGGGAATACAGTGTTTCTTAAGACCTCATAGCATGTGTTAGCAAGTGAGGAAAATCAGAACATTTCACAAGATACCTTGTTGATTCTAAATGTCAGGGTTCTCTTCCTTTGATTTCTATCATTCCAGGCACCTTTTATTGCCTGGCTCCCTTTAGCACAAAGCCAGCTTGCTGAGGTTTGGTGCAGTCCTTCAAAAAGGCGCACAACAAGTTTAATTCTTAGGTATAATGCATGTTATTTCTATACCTTACAGGATCTGCAATATATTTTTATATTTTATATATATATATCTCATAAAGAAGGTAAAATATTCAGCTTTTGACTATTGGGAAAACTAAGTGTCCTTGCACTTGCAGCTAAAATTATTTAGAGATTCTTAACATCTTTAAGGTCAGATACTCCATTAATTTCTTGTGAGAACAATATCTCAGATGATCTGTAATTTTAAAAATTTTTATGGTAGTATATTGTTGCAAAATTATTTGTTTCTGTGCAGATTCCGAAGTAGCAGAAATTCATGGATGTGAATAAAATATAAATACTTGCTTATGCACTTGTTGCATTTCATAGTAATTCATAAATGGTTAGTTCTTCTATTTCCTTCTGTAGTGTACTCTGCAATTTCCTTTTCCAATATCATGCATACCTAATATGAATTTCATAAACCATGTGTTTAGGTCAGTATAAAATAATGTTGAAAATACCTCTGAGATTAAGATGTAATTAATTGGAATAGGGACTTAATTTAACCACAGCTGAAATTTTATAATGCCCAAAAGATGAGCTTCATTATTTTGTGTCATCTTAGTTGTAGGTTATATCATTAGGTGCTTGCTTTGATCTATATTAGTATGTGGATTTGGCTTTGTGTGTGTTCTTTAATTGCTTTATTTTTTGAGAGACGTGTCTGTTTGTTTTGGGGGTTGTTTGTTTGTTTGTCTTGCTCGGCTTCAAAAAGGGTCAGTAACCAAGAACAGAATTACTGGGAACATAATAAATAAGACAGAGTGGGGAGAAGAAAACACAGCTTTTTTGGGGAGGGTGATGCATCTAAAGCCTGAGAGACTTGGGTGCAACAGCAAGCACATGGGCAATTCTTGAAATTCAGAACTTTACTCATTATTGCTGATACTGGAAGCTTAAAGTCAAGGTTCAGGAAGGTTTTTGTCATGACAAGAACCTTATCATGTTGAAAACCGTAGCTTGCTGTGTAAGTGGTATGTTAGGGTGGGGGTTTTCAGGTATATTCAGCTGCAATCCGTGTGTTCATGTGAAAAAGGCCAGAAGTGGGAATTTCAAATAACCTCCTTTGTATTATTTTT
The DNA here is from genome assembly GCA_034509185.1 of Euphonia xanthogaster. Lineage (NCBI taxonomy): Eukaryota > Metazoa > Chordata > Aves > Passeriformes > Fringillidae > Euphonia > Euphonia xanthogaster. The sequence continues at coordinate 17,182,540 of JAYDZK010000016.1, read as the reverse complement.
AATATACTTTTACAGGAAGATGTATTTAATTCATCATCATAGTCAATGTTCTTTAAACCTTAGAAGGTACTTTTAGGAAGACCTTCAAGGGTAGCTGAGATCAGGTAGTTTAATGACTCTACATGAGCCTGCAGCTTTATCAAGAGCCTTTTATTACACCTTTGTACCATAAATTTTAATGTTTCTAAAATCCACGTAAGAGAAATGCTAGCTGTGTGTTTAGTCTCTGCTGCTCTGGATTTCCAAATACTAATGGAGTCTGGATAGTTCCTGGTGATTTGTGTGACTCAGGCTGCAGTTGAAGGCTGGAGCACGAGAGGGCAGCCTTCTCCTATGGAATGCCGTGGTTCCAGGGAAACCCCCAGCGCTGCAGGTCCTGCTGCCTGCTCTCTGTGGGGCTCTTCCATCTCTGCTCAAACTCTCTTCTTGGGCCCTTCTGCCAGCTCTTGGATAGTCATCTTCTTTCCATTATTTGCCAAGCAGAAGTAAACTCTGAAAGTTGTTAAGTTAAACATCTGTGGATGTTTAAAGGATTATGGTGCCTAATGCCAGTCTTACCTGTTGGCAGCAGAAGCAGAATCACAGAATTTGTTAGGGTTGGAAGGGACCTCTGGAGATCCATCCAGTCCTGCCCAGGCAGGGTCACCCAGAGCAGGTGGCACAGGAGCATGTCCAGGTGGGTTTGGAATGTCTCCAGAGAGGGAGCCTCCACGCCTTCCCTGGGCAGCTGCTCCAGGGCTCTCCACCCTCCATGTCAAGAAATTCTTCCTCGTGTTGAAATGGAATTTATTCTGTTTTAGTTCATGGCCATTGCTCCTTGTCCCATCACTGGGAACCCTTGAAAAGAGCCTGGCAGCATGCTCCTGGCACCCCTTTGAGATACTTGTATGCATGAATGAGATCTCCTCAGTCTTCTCTTCTCCAGAATAACCAGACCCAGCTCCTGCAGTGTCTCCTCATAAGAGAGATGTTCCAGACCCCTCACCATCTTTGTGGCATCCACTGCACTCTCTCCAGTAGCTCCTTGTCTTGCCTACACATTGGGAAATGTTAGCAAAAGCTACTGAGGGCAAGTCCAAGAAGGGAGATGGGTTTGGAGACACACTCCAACATGAAGAGTATGAGATAAACTAACCTGCTCTGTGTCCTGCAGAGGAAGCTGGTAGAGAAATGCAGGAGAAAGGGACTTAGAGCCAGTTTAGTAATATGTATATATGACTAGCAGTTATTCACTAATGTGTATAATGTAAATGTCATAGGGGTGGAATAGAGGAGGAACACTGGGCATGGGGAAGGAACACTGGAATTTGAATATATGGAAAGCAGTAGGAAAGTAAAACTCAAAATTGCTGCATTGAAAAAGGTCTTACCTGTTCTCACCTCAGTGTTCTTCAGAAATGTATTTTTTATGTGTATAGCTACAGCCAATGGTGCTACACATCCTTAAAAAGGAGTTTTCCTTTTTAAGAAAAGAAAGCACCAGTGAGTGGTCTTTCATTACATATCAACAAGCTTAAGATGAATTATTTAAGAGAATAAAAAAAGGGAAAAAAAAGCAGAATCACAAGTATTATTTGGAGAGATTAATTTTTGGCCAATTACAGATTTATGTTCCCCAGTTCAGTGAGAGTGGAAATTACTAAAACCTCTTATGGATTGGCAAGTTTACCAGAAACAGTAACAAGAATCTGCTTGTATTTCTTGGTCTAATTATTTGTGAGCAGTTTTCCTGAGGCTACACTGTAGGCAGACTATAATGAGGGAAAGGGTATTGCCCAAGTTACTGCTATAAATTATTTTTAGCTGATGAGCTTGTCAAGAACTTCCCCATCGGCCAAAAATACTGCCTTTGGGGGAAAAAAATCCCAAATTGGAATTTAGATTCCAAATTACCAAAATTTGGATGGACAGGAAGAGGTGCAATATTTTTTTTGGAAGCAGTGAGAATTTTCCATACCAGAAATGTCCTGGTGTGTTGAAACAGAAAGGGACTCCCAGCTTTTGGGTTTTGAAGCAGCCTGTTTGCCACTGAAACAGAGCTTCTGGAAATAAACCAGGAAAAACTGAGCAGGTAGTTGTGTGAGAAATCTGTGTTTTCTGGTGGAATTGCTGTATATTGTTGTTGTTGACAAATGTTGTTTTTTGGGCTTGTTAAATATTTTCCCATAAAGACATTTATAAAATTCCAAGCAGCTGCACATGTACCTGTTTGTCCTACTAAACTAGTAGGTTAATGAGCAGTATGCAGTGAAGCTGTAGTAGGTACAACTCATTGTTACAACTAATTGTAACCATGAAACAGTTTGGAAAAGTGTCTCGACAAAGGAAATCTACTAAATTTTATTTTTCTATTAGAATTTGAGAGAAATTTTAAAATATGTTTTATTAAAGAAGCAGATGTGGAAACACAGACGCATTAGAAATGTAGTTACATGTCAAAAATTGTTAGATTTGACAGCCCAGAGTTTGAAATTTAGTTCCCATTGATGAATGAAATATGGAAAAAAATGAAGGCGCTTTTCTAGTTCTAGCTTTTCTTGTTTTTGTAGTGTTTTCTTGCATTTATTACTAATGCTTTGTAAAGAACATGTCTGAAATACTTGATTAATAAATTGTTTTTGAGAATTGTCAGTGTGCTTATATAAGTAGATGGGTAAGATATAAGAATTTGAAGTATAGATTTTCAGTATAAAACATCATACTATATCTACAAATGAAAATTTCTGGGTTGGTCTCAAAGAAATATCCTATGAGTCAGTAAGGAAAAAGTACTGCAAGGTGCAAGTCCACACAGAAACCTGTGAATTCGCATCCAGTTTTACTGTGCACCAGCTTTCCCAGATGGAGAAGTGAGATTGCATAATATATCCTACATGACTTCTCAGAACTGAGGTTTGCCAGTCATTTCTTATCCTGTCTTCTGTCCCGCTTTTGTTTAACAGTAAAAAAAAAGGCAAAATTATTACTGCTCATCCCCTTGACGTTTGTTTCAGAACAAAAGGAAAGGGATTTCACAATTTCTGACTGAGGGCCCATGGAAATACTGCTTTCTGGAGTCCAGTTTCCATTTTTTAAAATAATTTTTTTTAAATGAACATCTGAGTGTCATATTTGTGTAGAATTGTAGCCCAAATATCCAAGACAGCAAATACAGAGGATGTACTGTGCTAACTAGTGCTTCCCATCTTTTACATGACCCAAACTTTTTTAAAAAGTAGAGGTATGTGGGCCAGGTAACCAAACAGTCTTTCAGAGGGCTCCTGAAGCTACGAAAGATGGTGGGAATCATTTGCTTTCCCTTCTGTGAAAATAGAAACTGAGGTGGTAACATGCATGGAGATATTGCATTGTGATATGGTATTTATGTTGGAACTTGCACAGGCCCTGTAGCTTTTGGCAAGAAAGTGTCATCTTTATCTTGAGTGAACTGCTGTTACAATTCAAGCACATGTTCCTCAAACATCCATGGGTTCTTCACGTGGGTGAAGATGTAGTAGGACATGTTAAGGGTTTTCATTTTCGAAATTGATTTTATTTTTCTTATTAGGTCATCCTTGGCAAGTACACCTGGCTTTCTTATGAAGATGTATACATTAAAGCTGTTAATTTTGGAAATGGCTTGGCAGTCTTGGGTCAGCAGCCAAAGACTAACATTGCTATCTTCTGTGAGACCAGAGCAGAGTGGATGATTGCAGCCCAGGCCTGCTTTATGTGCAACTACCAGCGTGAGTACCTGCCTTCCCTGAAGGTTTTATGGCTTTCAGCCTCACAATCTGAAAACAAAACTCTTTCTTGCTTTGCTTTATGTACTAAGAAAACTTTATCTGGATTTTATAGAGAACATTAAAGTTTTCAAATTAAAAAATACTGTGTAGGTTGGAAACTGTGCACTTTGTAGCCTTTTGCTTTGGTGACTAGAGAAGCCTGTACCTGTTGGCAGATGGGGAGAACGGTTTTGGTAACTATAGTTTGCTCAATGAATTTGTGAGGGGTTTATTTTCTTTTCATCTCGAATCAGTGCAGATTCCCAAGTTTCTGAAAACAAACAAACAAAAATCACACATTAATTCATTGACTCAGTTTCAGGAGTTGATGTCAAACCTTCATCTGTGCCTGCAAGTTTTGTTTTATCTGAATATTTTGTCAGTTCTTCAATTTTGATTTTGGTTGGGCCTTTTCTTCTTGGTCAGGAATGTACTGAGTGCTGGTCTCAGTGTGCTATAGCTGCTTAAATGTCTGTTTCATCATCACTCCTTAATATGTCCTTTATCTAACTAAGCCCAGCCTGGCTGGGGTCTGTGATGCTCTCATGGGGGATACATCTTGTCCCTCAGGGCATGCCAGAAACTGCTGCTCCTCACAGGCTGTGGCCTTTTCCCTCCTGTGCCACATTTACCCTTTCAATAAGATATGGTTGTGAAATCTTCATCCTTGTAGAGCCATAAAACCCAGAGTGGCCATGGCTCTGAGCACTCTGCTGCAGGGGATGGTGTGTGCAGGTCATCTCTGCAGGTGCCTTCCCACCTGAATGGGTGATGCTTTTGCTTGGTTCTTCAGTGTGTAAGTGCTGCTGGCCTGCCAGCCGGAGCAGAGAACTGCAGGGACTATTCTCAGATAAGGTGCCTGTGCTGCTTTTAAACTACATGTCTCTGTGCCACTTTTATCATTTTTGGGATCTGTCAGATTCCTAGTGGCTATCCTGGGAATAAAATACAAGGGCTTGTACTATTTTTCCATTTTTTTTCCTTTGGAGCTGAAGCACATTTACAAATCCTAAGGACATTTCCAATTTGAGGGGGGAAATCTGAGCTGGGGGCTGGATGTTGTGAGCAGAGTGGTATGTGTGTGTTTTTGGGTTTGCTGGGTTGGAGCTTTAAATCCCTTGCTGCGACGTGCCTCGGCACACACTCTGGCGTGGTGTTCAGCAGCTAAGCTCTGTCATCATCTGTGAACTTGGCTGACTTGTGCTGGCAGATGAAGAGAGAGCTGTGCAATGTTCACAGGCATCTTGCAGGACAAACTGGAAGATTCAGATGATGTTGAAACAGTAATAGTGGCAAGACATTGCTAAATGGCTTATGTTAGCACTTTTCAGTGTGCAGGGTTGATACCAGCCAACTGCTGTGGGGGTGTTGGGACATTCTTTCCAAATGTGAGATGTGTTCAGTCTGATGGGGTGGGCCCAGAGCTGGTGTCAACAGAGCAGGTTCATCTGCTTCATACATAGTGTTGGAGAGAATGTCTTTTGCACTATAGAGTTGAAATTAGGAAAATGATGTTTATTATGGATTACTTGCACAAACAAGTTATTTTATGATTGGAAATACTTGCTTGGTTTTAAATGTGACTTTTTCTGAAGTTCTCTAAGTCTTATATTTGCAAGAGGTAGGGTGGGATTGCTAGATCAGAGACAGAAGAAGCAGTACTAACATGAAAACAGATTTTCTTCCTGAGTACCTCTTCATGTGTGTGAACAGCTCTTTGCTAGAATAGGCAGATAAAACACAAAAGTGCATAGCCAAATCGTGGAATAGCAGAGGTTAGGTTTCATTTTTCAGTCATGCTTGAGCAGATGTGGTTTTGTCAGAAGTAAATGTGCCTGAAGTTTTTAAAGGTGCATTTTGCTTTTTATTCTTGATGTATGATGGGTGCTGGAATACTCAGTTTAACATTCCACTTACCTTGAAATAAATTGTAGAGGTTCTGTTTGTTTTTTTAGGGTAAGGTTTTGTCTTTTCCTAAGAGCTGGTAAATTCAGTGTTGGGGATTTTCTTTTTGTCAAGCCTTTGGTCAGATAACAAAGACTCACTTGTACTGTTGCATGTGTAAAGGTGAATACAAAATAATCCCTTTTTAGTACATTTTCAAGAGAATGAGGAGAGAAACTATCAAAACTTTTGGATTTGCCTGAAAAAGTTTTAGGTGCCATTGTGGAGAAGGGAGAATTTCAGAGATGAGTCATTGCTCAGTTTTGCTCTCTCCATGACGTCAGTGCACCATCATATAAATGGTCTCTCTTTCCCTTTGGCTCTGTCATATAGCTCTGAGTGTCTTAATGTACTTATTTGCAGATGAGTAACCAAGTACCCCGTGGTTATTCCCGCGATGATGCTCTGCCTTCTGGGCGGTGTTGTCAGCTCGGTTCTGCTTGTTGGCTCGGGGCAGCTGAATTTCTGCTACTTGTTTATATAGCAGGGGTCACTGCAGTAAGGAGAGAGAGCTCGTGGGAACGAGGAGAGGCACTCTTCTGGACTTTGCTCCCACCAAATTAAAGAAAACACAGTGCATGTGCATTTGCCCTGCAACAGTTCTGAACTATGATCGGCTGTTTTAACAAGAAAAAAATAAGTAGAGGTCAACTATTTACTTTTCTGTGTAAGAAGACTGCTTTTGAGTTGTTTTGTGTTAGTAACTCCTTGGATTTAAAATATTAAAATAAAAATCATAGAATACAACAGAACTTTATTTAATTTAATTTTTAATCTTTGCTGTAGTGATTACAGTCCTAATGTACGAGGGGTTGTCTTATTTTCATAATTACATTCATACATTATATTCAGCTATATACAGACTAAAAAGCAGAAGATATTCTGATACCTGATGTGACAAAACTCCCAGCAAGAATATTATAATTATGGATTGTGTTGATTGATCTCTGAGCTTTTATGAGATGTCCCTGTTTAGTGTTCTGCTTGGAAAATAGAAATTTTTTTTTTGAGAGCAATACTTCTCTTCAATTTTTAGTTGCCTTTTTCTTTTCTAGTCTCTTTTGGTCTCTTGTCATTCAATTCCATTGAAAATGACAGGAAATTAATTATTTTTTTAAAGGTGTTAATATGAAATTATTGTGTAACATGCTCACTAATGAGCTGACCTTACAAACAGGAAACAATTTTTCTTATAGTCAATTTTCTAAATATTTTCTTTCTTGCTGTTCTGTATGATTCTCATGATGTCAGTTCAAGGTCTAATGACTGTGATGATTAAACCTTTATTACATTATTTTAAATAGATGGCAGAACAAGCTAGTCATAGATTTATTCCTGAGTGTGAGAATTCTCTGCTGATGACACGTATTGCCGTGCTGCAATAATTTGTTATTAGCAGTCAATTGTAAAAGATTAGTAACAGAAGGTGTGAATTCTGGAAAGAGAAGTCACATGGATGAAAGCCGTTGCTTTCCTGTGTGCCAGGGGAATGTAACACAGTGGTTAAACTGAGAAGGTTTGCCTGCTTTTCAAATGGTAAAAGCAGTGACAGTATGAGAGTAGATCCAGGAGAATTTCATAAGGTGATGTGGTTTTGGGACCTCTAATTAGACCTTGGAAAAGAGTAAACAGTCACATAGAGAATGGTTGTTCATTCTGCCTTCTGGGAGTAACTGAAGATCACACTGTATTTAAATTCAAATGTTAAGAGGCTTTTTAAATACAAAACTTTCCCAGCTTTGAGTTGACAAATATTTTTACTGTGCTGCCTAAGTTGGAATAGATTAATCTCAGTTCTTTTTTGTAAACTACACTTGAAAATGTAACCCAGGGTGTGACCATTTGCCCTGTTTTGTGTTTCAGTTGTTACTCTGTATGCCACGCTGGGAGGCCCAGCAATAGTTCATGGGCTGAACGAAACAGAGGTGACCACCATCATTACTAGTAAAGAGCTGATGCAAACAAAACTCAAGGTCAGAAAGCTGTTCTTTGGCTATCTCTTTGCAATGTGTCTGTTCACCATTGTTAAATGGCCTGCTTCCATTGTACAGAGCAATGATTTATTGCCTTTGCATAAGGTAGACACTTGGGGAAGAAAATTTATGTCTCTCTCTTCATGTACAGAAAGTGATAGTTTGCTTTTAGTGGGTTTAGGCTGCTCAGTGACTGGAGAATGAGCAGTTTGCAGTATTGCAGAGCTGGAGTGCTGCCTGGAAAAACACCTTTACAAGAAACTGCCATGGTTTCTGGGTGGATTTAGTGCCTATAAATGTAACAACGGGAAGAACAGAAAAATGTATAAAGAGCTAACTGTGATCATGCTCCTGGCTTATTATCAGATGTTTTCCCAGCAGAGAATGGTTTTTATGTCTTAAAGATGGGTGTTTAAAGAGTTAGAGCTGTTTTTCCATGCAGGGGGAGAAAAAGCTCATTAAACATTAGCACAGTCAAAGAACTTTTTTGACTTACTGACCCTGATGGAATACCCAAGTGGAACAACTAATCTGCATGAGTTTCATCATTGTGTGTTTTGGGGAACGTGGACCTTTCAGTTAAGGAAATTGTTTTAATGAAAAACTGTGCTGCTGTGGAAATTTGAATGAGAATTTCCCAAACTTTAAAAAGAAGTTACTGCAACGACAGAATCTATGCCGTGCACATTTATTTCAGCTTGCAGTGAGAGAATGTGTTTGCTCTGCTGTAGTTGATGATCCCTTCTTCCATGAGAACACTGATAAATGTCTTTAAACTCATGTTTTGCTTGAAATGCTTAACTAGTAATTTTCAATATTTTTGCTAGCTGTTGCTTATTTTAAATTGCATAATAACCAAGGAGCAGCCTAAGAATTATTGTGAGCTCAGTATCACCAATTTTTCTCTGTGTTCTATGGGAAGGGAAAGTCAATTATGTCTACAAATCACTGCAGTCTTATTTGTGGGGTTTTCATGAAATAAAATACAAATCAGTAAATGTTTGGAGAAGTTTTTGGACTTAAAATTGGTAAGCTTCAAGCTTTGCAGCTATTTGAGCTTGGCAGGTTTATCCTTTAAAATTCTGAGATGTTTATGTTTTATATTAATGCTTTTAAAAAAGTATACAGCAGATAGCATGGAGGTTTTTGTTCTTGTTTCGGGGTTTTTTTTTTACTTCCTGGCATAAAACAAATTTTTCATTTTCACAGGAAATTGTTTCTCAAGTTCCACTACTGCGACACATAATTACAGTGGATGGCAAACCCACAACGTGGTCCGAGTTCCCCAAGGGGGTCATTGTTCACACCATGGCATCTGTGCAAGCCATGGGGGCCAAGGCAGACACTGGTAGGTTCTTCTTCTTCAGACCATCTCTCTTGGTGCCCTAGTTTGACCCTGTTGAGTAAACTTGAAGAAACTGCAGATTTCAAAATTCTGCAGATTTAACCTTTTCTTATCTCCTTTTCCTTTAAGTAAAATCTGTGTGATTTTTTTGTTGTTGTTTTATTTTCGTTGTGGGTGGTTGGATTTTGGGGTGTAAGTTTGTTTTATGTTTTTCAACAGAGTAAAAACTGACTCCACAATCAAGTGTCACAGGTTGAAGGGTAGTTTTTAGGATAAGCAATTAATTCATGATAGAAACTTCAAAAGCATTCTTATGATCAGACATATTAAAACCAGGTTATTCAGGGCACAGAAGGAAAATCATTGCGTATTTTATAACAAAAGAAATCGGTAATTTGTTACTATTCAGTTTTGTAAAATTCACAGATAGGAAAATGTTAAAATAGTCCTTTGAATCTGATAGAACTTGGTCACTTATTCCATTTCTGAAAGCATCAATCTATGTAAATTCGTTGAAATCTCTTTCTGGTCTATGTAATATTTTTAGAACTCTAATTCAGAATTTTAGTACTTATTTTAATTGTAATCTTAAGAAATTTTTATTCTTGGCTCTGAAGAGCTGCCCATCCTAATATTTTAAGACTTCAGTATATTCAGTAATTGCTTTGTTTTGTTCTTATCCTTTGTGTTTTCAGAATCTCTTAACTACTGCAGGCTCAGGAATGTTGGATTGTATTTTAGGAGTGGGGGGTGGTCAGTCCATCTGATTTTGATGTTCAGGGGAATGGCAGGTTTGCTCCAAACACCCTGACCTCTCAATTTCTTTGGAAGATGCATTTCCCTATTTGATATACCAGTTTCATGTACTACTAAAACAACTTAATACAACACCAGCAGAAAAATTTTGGCTGTAATTCATTAGCTGCCTGAAATTTTTTAATCTATGTGCTATGTAAAAGTATTTAGTCTTTAAATATCACATACTCTGCACTGCAATAAAGAAACATTATCTTTGTCAAGTTAACCATTCATAAACTGTGAAATCCTATCATGAATTGTTTATGGTCAAGCATGTCCAATTAATATTAAGTAGGTGAGCTATTGCTTATGTTTCTTTTCCTCTGTGTTGTTCATTGCGCAGGATAGGCAGGATTCAGTGAATGGAAAATTATTAAATGTTGCTTTCATGCTTCTCATTCAGTGTGTGCACTCTGCCTCATGCACTGTGTGTGATGCAGTTTCCTCTGAGTAAGCACAGTAGTTTTTGTATTTCTTACTCTCAGCACAAGCATTTAAAAAGCACTTTAATCCAATTAAAGCTGTTGAACTTCTTTTCAATATTCATGGAGGTGGGACCTCTGGTTGGCTCAGCAGTGCTTTGCTGCAGGTGTTGCAAATGAGGCAGTGTGTTGTTCCCTGCCAGGGAGCACGTGAGGCACAGAGGGGTGGAAGCAGGGCAGCAAACCTTCCCAAGGCAGGGATGCTCAGTGGTGCTTTAGACAAGCCAAAGCTCTGCCTGTTTTTCTCTCCACTGCAGGAGTAGGGGAAAAATAATAGGAAAACTGGTGTGGTGGATAAGGACAATCAGTCAAAGTATTGCTCAGCTAGTGCAAAGTTCCTACTCTTTGTGGAGGCACTTAAGCTTGACCACAATCTTTTTCAAGCAAAAGCAGAATGTAATAGCAGGAGTCCTGTGGTGCTGTATTGCAGCACTGCTGAAATGTGTCAGTGTGTCAGATCTCCCAGCTTGAGAGGCTCTCCACACATCACACATCCTATTTTTGAATAACTTGCAGGAAACAAGCAGCAATCCAGGCCTGTGCCCTCAGATATTGCAGTGATCATGTACACAAGTGGATCCACAGGAATTCCCAAAGGAGTGATGATCTCCCATTGCAACATAATTGCTGGGATAACTGGAATGGCTGAGAGGATCCCAAATCTGGGGTGGGTACCAACTGTTACTGACCAGCTAGTAAACAAGTCATGTAGTTGCATTTAATTTTAGATTAATTACTGTGCAAAATGTGAATTGTTTCATGTTGCTATGGCTGTGATCCATCATAGTATGCACTGACATCTGAGCATCTTCCAGCACTGCACTAAATGACATGGTACTACTTCATGGACTCTTTGTTCTCTCCTCTTTGGTATGTGGGCAAGACCAGGACACAAAAACCTGTGAGGCCACCTTGCACTAGAGTGGTTGAAAGCCTTCCTAAGCAGTGCTTGCCTTGGTTAATGTTTAAATCCTGTGGCTCCTTTCTGTGTGGTGCAGTTTTTAATTGCATCCACTGAGTTGCCTTTGCAGCCATAACACATGGTTAATTGTCTTGAGATGAGTAATCAGAGTAACCATCACCCTTTTTTCATGCCTAAAACCTACAGTGTATAGTGTGTAACTTTTGAAACAAAACCCACATGATTTGAAATATGCTGTCAAGCTTGAAGGCATTTTCTGCTTTCTCATTTCTGCACTAAACTTTGCATGAATTTGGCTTAATGATGCATCTGAGGACTCTAGTGATACAGCATATAGCTATATTTTAAAATAAATTCTTTGCAGGGAAAAAGATATTTATATTGGGTACCTGCCCCTTGCCCACGTTCTGGAGCTGAGTGCTGAGCTTGTGTGTCTGTCTCACGGGTGCCCCATCGGTTACTCTTCCCCTCAGACACTGGCTGACCAGGTATGTTGCAGGTGTAAGTCCTTACAGTAAAAAAAAAGAAATTAATAAAAAATTACTTATATCAGATATTTTTAATATTTCTTTAAAAATAGTACAAATTTAATTTCTGATGTTAAAGATCTTGAATGTGTTTGCTAGTAAACTTGTTCTTCACTTCAGTCTTCTAAAATAAAGAAAGGAAGCAAAGGGGATGTTACTACACTTAAGCCAACTCTAATGGCAGCAGTCCCGGTAAGTAACTGAAGCATGAGTAATTTTTCAAATCTTTTTTAAAATATAATTTATAATTCAATTTTTAGCAACAAAATAAAAATTATAAAAGGTAGCATCTTTGATGTTAAGCTGCCTTAAAATAATACTTTTGGTATTTGTTTGTATGTTGGGGATAAACAGTCATGATATGAGTATCAAACTTTTTCAAAATTAAGATAGCTAGAGAGATTAAATTCCCATTTTAATAAGTCATTGCTAGTTTGTTACAGTGAAAGAGTGGAATAAAGAGAATTGGCAGCTGGGGGTTAACTGCTGCTCTTGCCCAGATTTTGCTTTCCTCCTTTCCATGAACATCTTGCTGTCTCTTAGCAAGGGAAGAAGAGGGAACCTGGGAGTGGGGCTGCCACCTGAAGCTCACTTGAATTTCTAGATTGTGTTTTCTTTTTGCTGTACTGAACTCAGGATTTCTGTTCCTTTGAGATAAAGTTCATCTTTTTATGTAACTAGGAAATTATGGATCGAATCTACAAAAACGTCATGAATAAAGTGAATGAAATGACCAGTTTCCAGAGGAATCTATTTATATTGGCCTACAACTACAAAATGGAGCAGATTTCCAAAGGTTACAGTACCCCACTCTGTGACAGGTAATGTTAACTTCCTTTGTAATGGCACCAAAAAATCCAAGGCTTACCATGGGAGCAGTATTTGGTTTTCTTGTGCTTTTCTTCATTTTATCATTGACACTTTGAACGTGAAAAAATCTGTACTTGAGTGTAAATTGAAACAACAAATCAAGAGTTTGTGTGATGGATTTAAATACTTTCTGATACAATTTGAGCGTTCTTTAACTTGAAACTGATTAAAAATTCACATTTATTGAATTTTCATCAGGAATTTAATAATTGATTTATACAATTTTTGGGTAAGATGAGGAGTTTATTCCTACAGAAAACTGTAGACTCTGTATTTTGACAGAGGGGAACAATGGTATACCTCAAATTGGAAAGAACCCACAGGACCATGGAGTCTAACTCTGGGTTTCCATGAGAGTAAAGGATAATGTATTTGCAAAATGTATACAACTCAAAGTATTTTTAGGAGAAAATCATGCAACTATTCTGCCTCATTAAATCTGTGTTCTCAAACATGTTCAAAAACCCATCTTCAAACTAGAACATGGAAACAATCTTAGAAATCTGTGCCTGTATTTCTGAAAACGTCAGTATGCTCCTTCAAGGCTTTCCTTGGAAGTCTTAAAAGTGTATTCTAAGACAGTGGAAGCTCAGTTCAGATCCAAAACGAGGTTTTCTCTTGCTTTGTTTTGAAGCTCCAAGATGTCCTTTTGCCTTTCAGCCTTATCTTCCGCAAGGTGCGGATGCTGCTGGGCGGGAAGATCCGCGTGCTGCTGTGCGGCGGCGCCCCGCTCTCGGCGGCCACGCAGCGCTTCATGAACATCTGCTTCTGCTGCCCCGTGGGGCAGGGCTACGGCCTCACCGAGTCCGCGGGGGCCGGCACCATCACCGAAGGTGGGTGGCACTGCATCCCTCGGGGCTGGCACCGTCACCCCAGCTTGGTGGCACTGCATCCC
>JAYDZK010000016.1:17149649-17168920 GCA_034509185.1 Euphonia xanthogaster | reverse complement strand
GCTGGGTGGCACTGCATCCCTCGGGGCTGGCACCGTCACCCCAGCTGGGTGGCACTGCATCCCTCGGGGCTGGCACCGTCACCCCAGCTGGGTGGCACTGCATCCCTCGGGGCTGGCACCATCACCCCAGCTGGGTGGCACCGTGTCCCTCGGGGCTGGCACCGTCACCCCAGCTGGGTGGCACTGCATCCCTCGGGGCTGGCACCGTCACCCAAGCTGGGTGGCACTGCATCCCTCGGGGCTGGCACCACACCCCAGCTGGGTGGCACCGTGTCCCTAGGGGCTGGCACCGTCACCCAAGGTGGGTGGCACTGCATCCCTCGGGGCTGGCTCCGTCACCCAAGGTGGGTGGCACCGTGTCCCTCAGGGCTGGCACTGTCACCCAAGCTGGGTGGTGCCGTGTCCCTCGGGTACTGGTGCTCACGCTCAGCCCCGTGCTGCTCAGCCCTGCCCACCTGCTCCTTTGCTGGTGTCACCAAATATCACCGGGGAATCCAAAGCGTGTCCAACGGTGGCAGTGCTGATTTGGGGGCATTGTGCTGATTTGGAGGCATTGTGCTGATTTGGAGGCATTGTGCTGAAGCAGCTGACCCACGTGTAAAATGAGTGGCAGAGCCACCCATTCTGGTGTGAATGGGATCTTGGTGTTGTTGTAATTACCACATGAACTGAGTAATTTTTTTCAAATTTTGTTGAGCATATTGAGATGTCAGGGACTAAAATCTTACTGCACCAGATTTCAATTTCATATAACAGAACCTAATGGCTTCAGTTGCTTTTTAGATACTGAGGGTATCTGTTAATACAGCCATCTACTCTCCTGGTGGGATAAGAATTTTATCTGTGTTCTCTTGATAAATCTATTCAGTTTTCTTGGAGGTTTGGTTCTGTGAATTAAAGTTCAGAAATAAATAGCAGTTAATTTTCACTGAGGATGCATGGCAACAGAAGATTTTTATTTTCTGGCCATCTTTGGTTTTTTGTTTTTCTAAAATGCACTTACTTAAATTCTAGTTTGGGACTACACTACAGGAAGAGTGGGAGCGCCGTTGGTCTGTTGTGAAATCAAGTTAATGAACTGGGAAGAAGGTGAGAATTCCTGCTTATGATTTAATTGTAATGTGTTTGTAAGAACTGTGTTTTTCTATTGGGCTTTCCTCAGTAGCAGTAATTAAAGACTATTTCTTGGCTGTTTGCATTGTAAATGCTACTTTTGCCTATAAATGTTTGCTCTTGGGGAGAAGAAACGTAAAATAAATTCCTCAGTACTTTCAAAACGGAAATATCCAGATAGAAGTCATCAATGCAAGTGGCATTTTGACTAGGTAGTATGCATGATACCTTCAGTTGCCATTAAGAAATTATTTTAAAATAATTTTCATAATATTAAAGTCATTAAAAATTGGCATGTAGAATAGAAGCTTAATGGATACATTCTAAAAATACATATAATAAATTTTGAAATGCATTTAGATATTTCCTTTCACTGTAGGCTTTTATGTACTGTAGAGTAGAAATACATAATACTTAAGTGTGTTTTGGACTAATGCAAAACCTTATGGATTTTTTCTTCTCTATACTATGAGGCAAAATTATTTGGTTTTATTTGAGCCTGTGTAAAACTGATAAAACACATTACTTACTACTGCCAGAAGGATGGCACAAATTTTTCCTTTTGAATAGGTTTTCATTCTCATAAACTAAATAAAACTCCCTATCCTTCTAGGTGGGTATTACAACACTGATAAACCATATCCTAGAGGTGAGATCCTTATTGGAGGGCAGAATGTGACTGTGGGCTACTACAAAAATGAAGCACGAACCAAAAAAGATTTCATTGTTGATGAGAATGGGCAGAGGTGGCTCCATACTGGAGACATTGGAGAGTTTCATCATGATGGATGTCTAAAAATTATTGGTGAGTTAATAAATGCAGGTAACATGTATATGTATAGATATTCATATACACACATGTTTTTCAGGACTGCGAAATACAGTAATGAGAAAAAATCTCCCTATCTTGTCATGCAATCTAAAGCCTTCCCATGTATCCCAGGGAAGTCCTGTTATGTTAATGTAAACTTGTTTGTGTGTTTTAGAAGCTGATTCTTGGTTCACTTTGAAGCAGTCTTAACGCTGAGTCTCTAAGTTAGTGAGACTGGGTAGTAATTAGGGAGTTAAATACAAGCTAACTGAGTAGATAGGCTGCCTTATATTGTATAATTTTGCACAGTTGTGTTCAGTAACCTCAAGTAATTTAGGCATAATTTTTGGTTCCTATTGTTGTTTTTCAAGTTGAAGGTGAACAGTTGCTCTTTGAATATGGATTTAGCCTGAAATAAGTAACATAATGCCACCAAATGGTGCATATCCTGCCCTGTGGGTCTGGGCCAGATAGCACAGAATGTGTGCTCCTGGCTAACAGTGGCTTTTGCATAGTCCTGTTTGTCTTCCATGCACATGATGGTGCTATCATATAGGAAATGCTGTTCTGAAGGCAGAAAATGCATGGAACTGTAATATCCCTCATTTTATTGGGACAGACAGACTGATAAAATGCATTCTAGAAACCTCACAGTAAAGGTTTTTGGTACGTTCACCAAACACGAGTCAGTTTGGGTATTTAAATAAGCATTTCAGAAAAATGTAAAATCAATGTCTCAAAGTTTTCTGTTCTGTAATTAACCCTTAATTCCTTTCTTCCTCAATAGATCGCAAAAAGGATCTTGTAAAACTGCAGGCAGGAGAATATGTTTCTCTTGGCAAAGTAGAAGCAGCTCTGAAGAATCTCCCACTGGTGGATAATATTTGTGCATATGCGAGCAGGTAAGAGCAGCTTATACTTTGTTGCTCTGTTCTTTGTCCTCTTGAAGCAAAATTTTTTGCCATTCAATTTGTAGAATTTTTTAATCAGTTAAAAAAAGGATTTTACTTATCCTACAATGGAATAACTCTCCATCAGAACTAAAATATCTGAAATCCATTTTTAGTTTTTCTTTTTCATTTGTTGTCATCTTTTATTGGGAAATACCAGTGATGAGTCTTACATTCTCCCTTCCCCAGTCTGAAAAGCAGCTGAGCTCTATTGCTTTACTTACAGGCATCACTCAAGCACTTTGAGATTGTTACCTTTAGAAGCCCTAGGACACCTTGTTCTTTGCTGTCTTTAGTTGCCATTTGGCTTTCAGAGGAAGTACTTTGGTACTTCAGAGGAAGCTGGGGGGGGAAAGCCACCAATGGCCCAGTAGCTGGCTGGTGAATTAAAGTTACTTTTCTTTATCCCTGCAGTGCAACACCTTGAAGTTTGAGAAAAACCACAATCTAAACACTGTGCAAACACACAATAAATGACAATCAAATGTTATTTCTATTTGCTTTATATGTGGACTAATAAATGAGGTGATAAGGGCTCAAGCATGTCTTAAGTTTCTATTTCTAGAGTTTCTTAGCTCTTACAAGTATAAATATACTTCAGGTGGTCTTTGCTTCCTCTTGACATTTGACACTGATGTTTGGAAAGTTATTTGGAGCTTCTGAATGATCAGAAATATTCTGACCCCGATTAATGTCCCAAAAAGCCCCACTTTACTTTGAAAGAAGCCAGGATAAGCATACCAGAGAATTGCTCAGTGGTAATAAATAAAACAATTAACTTCTGGTTTGTTCACCTAGTTCTCTAGTTTTGGGGGAGTTTGTGTAGTCATTCTGTAACTGCAGTTTTGACAGTTTTGGATCAGTAGGCTGGCATGCATTGGGCCAGCCACTGCTGAGGAAATTTGCATTCTTTTAAGCTTTATTTGTGGTTTGGACTCACTGTGTGAGTCTCACGTTTGCTGGCTTTGACAGCTTGAAGCTGCCCCTGTTCCAAGCACCCTCTGTAATCTGTGGAGAAAGAGCTTCCTACCTGTGATTTCTTCTCTTCCAGGGTTGCAGTTCACTATTGGACTCAGGTTACCAAATCCTTGTGTTAATTTTGCCAGGTCAACATAATGTTGGAAGCTAAAATGCACTTGGCAGCCAGGCACTTGACTCTGATAGGCCATGTCTTGTCTATCACTTAAAAACAGGAAAACCTATGAGCAATTTTTAAAGGTAACTGACAAACAAGAGTCCAGACCAAGCACAAACAAGACAAGACATTCCAGATTGGTTTTTCTGTTGCTGCTGCACTTTCTTAATACTGTTCTGTGTGTAATGTGGCCTGAGTAGCCATGTAATAGAGGCCCTGAATGATTGTCCATATGCACATTTCATTGTGGGCAAGTGCTCAACTCAGCAGTGTGAGCTCAGAGAGATTTTGTAACAGTGCCTGTGACCTATCTTGGATCCTGTCTCTCCTTATACTTTGCCTGGGTGATCTCATATGCAGGAGGAGTCCTTTATTTGTAGCTGTTCCGTCTCCCACATGCAAAAGGACAGGGAGGGAAGACTTTTACAAATGGGTTTAATATCTGATTTGACCTTAGATTTTAGGGTGCAAAGTTCCTGTGAGCATGGTAGTAGGGAATCACAGTTGTTTGCATGATATTGCTACTTCAAAAGCTGTATTGACTTCAGACAAAAGAAATGAGATAAGGAATAAAAAACATTTGCTGAAAGGAATGGTGATTAGAGCTCTGTCAGGGGAGACTCCTGCTGCTTTATCAGCGTTTCACCCATCCAAGACACATTAAGTGGGGTTCAAGCATCACATCAGGAAAATAAGTAGTTCACTTACCTGAGGAATGAGCAAACATAACAAAAAACCTGAGGAAGTCCTCATTAATCTCAAGGAGATAAGGACCAGGCTTTACAGAATAGAAGCAGTGATATCTATGTGTAGTGCCATTAAATGTGTTTCTGACCACAGGTCTGAGAGCCCTACGTGGGTAGAATTGTAAGCACAGCAAGGGAATGGGGCTGCCTAGTGTAGGACTGACATTTTGGCAAAATCTTTCATCATGGAAGAGATGACTAAGGAGGTCTTGAGGACCAAAGTCTGAAAATTTCCACTGAAAATCACTTCCAAGACAAAGCTGCCAAATACAAAGGATTGGCATAAGGAGCTGCGACAGGGCAGTGACTGCTCGAGAGGGAAGATGGACCTTCAGGATACCTCTCAAGACAAAACAGTGCTTTAGCATTTGAACTGCAACAAATGAAGATTTAACTTTGTGGCACAGAATGAAAAACTACATGTACCAGGAACTGAGAGCTGCAAGGTGTTCTTTCCAAGAAAAAAATGGTTGGATGAACCTGTTTGTTCAGAACAAGTACACTTCTACTGAAGGGGGCTGAATTTTAGAAAATTTGATGCTTACCCAGCCAACTGATTACTTCTATGTGCTGTTTATCCCTGGAGACACTGGTGATATTGCTGGACATGATCTTGAGCATGTCAAAAGACTACAGGAGCCAGGGATGGAAGTGCCGGAGTCCCTTGTGTCCCAGGTGCCTTCACACACAATGCATACTCAGCAGGGAGCAAGGTTTACAAGGGTTCAGTGCAGAGTACAGCATGAGTGTGTATGGGGGGAATGGGGCAGAGGCAAAGGCAGAAGGTGAGATGCAGGCAGTAGTGATAGTGAGGCTAATCTGAAATCCTCCTTTAATACATTTTCAGGAAGAGAAAAATGAGAATGGTTTTGTGCTGGCAGGCACAGCTTGTGATGATGCTGCCAGGGAAGTCTTTGTTTCTAAATGGCCTCTGGTGCAGTCTTCTCAACTCCTGTCAGATGCCCATTATGATTCCTGCCAGTAAGAAAGGAGAAAGTTGTAATGTGTGGTAACCAAAAGCATATTTAGAGGTAGTATCTTAAAGTTATCTTGAAGACCTTAAAGGATATAGTACAGTAATCTGCATGCTAGGGCTAAGTTTCCATAGTTTGTATTAATGATCTGTCTGGTGAGACTTGAAAAGATCTAATAATTCTGTAGATAGTTAAGATGGGAGGGAACCAAAGCCACAGTGGAGGATAGGATGAGAATTCAGAGCAAGCTTGGCTAGATGGAGATTTGCTTGAAAATAGCAGTAAGTTGAAAGAGAGGAGTTGTAAATTATACTTACAGCTAAATAGACTGCAGAAGTTAAGGGTGAGAACCACCAGCTGGTAGCAAATCTGTAGGAGCTGACATGAGTCCACAATTGCCATGCTGTTATTAGAAGGTAAAAGGCAATACATAATAATGTATTGCCTACAAAATGCACAGTGATCTCTTTGCTCTTAAAAGTATTAAGGGGTCTGAGTTCCACGTGTAGCCCATCTGAAGAGAGAGACCTCATGAAAGGAGTCCAGGAAAAAAATGGCAATGTCTGGGCAGAGACCTGTGATGAATTAGGAGGAAAGGGCACTGCTGGTATGTCTAAATAAACCTAAGAAAGGAAGCAAAACTGAAAAGGTGACAAGAAAAATCTGTGAATGAATAAATAGCTTCTGTGGAAGAGAGGGACATCTGACAATTTTTAGGTAAATTTCAGAGGAAGAGTCAGGAGTTGCCATCAGCAGCAGCTTATCCATGCTACAAGTGATGAAATGCTGGTGCTTGCTGATGTTTAAGCAAGATGTAGACAAACATCTGTTAGATGTATCCTGCTTCAGGGCAGATGAATTGATTAGGAGCTCTTCTGAGATCGCTTTCAACTCTGGCTCTGTGATCTGCTTTGTTAGAATGTGCCAAGCTGCTGTGTGAGGTTCTGTGCACATTTTACCTAAACTTTACACCATCAGAAAAGCTTTGAATACCTGTTTCAGAGTGAATTATGCTTTAGGGCCCAAAGACTTTGAGATCACATCTTCCTGTGCTCTGGCATGTCAGGAGCAAAGAGTGCCAACAGTAGAGTGAGTGTATGGACAATCACTTGAAAGAGAAAGAGAAGTCACTTCCCTTACAGAAGCAGGCATCCTTTGAGATGTGTTGTGCATATGCTCATTCCACAACCTGCTGTCCAACCCCTCTTCACTGCAGTCCTCTACTCCTCTACAGTAACTGGACTCTGCAGTTGAGAGGAAACTGAGGTAGGGAGGCCGCACGCCAGGCTCCATTCCGGGCTGCCAAACATGAGCAGAGCAGGGCGCAGTGACATCGTCTGGGTGCTGCTTCCCAAAGCTTTGGGCATGAGACACAGTGGAATATGCATATGGACAGCACACCTTGAAGCAATCCAGTTACTGTAAGGTAAGTAGCTTCTCTTTCTACTTACTTTTAAGCAGGCAGAGGTAATTTGTGTACTATTTCAGGAGGATTATCAGGTGAACAAAAGCCAGCTGTTAAGAGCAATATCTCTGTATGAAGTGTAAAACCCCCAACTTGAAATGTTATTTTTGAAGAGTTGTTTGCTTTGACAAATTCATACTAAAGTACATTGTGCTTCTCAGTTTCCATTCTTATGTCATTGGATTTGTGGTGCCAAATCAAAAGGAGCTCGCAGAACTAGCCCGAAGGAAAGGATTTAAAGGAACTTGGGAAGAGATCTGTAACAGTCCTGAGATGGAAAAAGAGGTTCTGAAGGTTCTAGCTGAGGCTGCTGTGGCAGGTGAGTGGCTGGGTGGATGCTATCAATCTTGTGGACTTCAATGTCTGTGAAGTAGGTAAGCATAGGCCCTAAAATATTTCATTGAACCTGTATGAAGTGAGATTTTAATGCAAAAACCCCTAACAACAAAACATGAATTGGGTCAGTCCTTTTGTCTCACGCAGCTTCTTTTACTGAATATAAAACCAGTGAAGCTTTACAAGTACAGTTCTCTATATCTGTGTGTGTGTGTGGTGTTCTGTGAGATGTCCTGTAGTATCTTGTTGGCCTTGGTGCTGGTCCAAAACCAGTGTGGGCCAGCTATAGATCCATAATCATTAAATATGCATTTGGTATGAGACAGTCTCACATGCTGCATACCAGTGCAGAGTTGAGATAAACCCATGGTGAAAGGGGCTCTCCTGGCTTGCACTTGCATCTCAGGGATTTCCAAAACCAAAGCAGCATCTGTGTGGTTAGCAATTTTCAGAAGACTTTCCTTGCATTAACTTTTCTAGCCACATTTGAAAATTACTCAGATATTCTGTACCAGTGTCCATAGTATCTCGTGGGAGTTTGTAGCTTCTTGGCCCATTTATGTGAAGAAATGCCTTGTTTGTCCCAGCCTTCCATCTGCCAGTTCAGGCTGACTCTGCTGAGCTCTGCTCTGGGAGGGGGAGCAGTAAACAATCCCAGTGGTGGTTGAGATTCTGGCAGTGGGGATTGTTCTTCCCCCTCAGTATCTTTTTCATGCTAATTGGCCATACTCTGTCAGGCTGTTCTGGTGCAGAATGAAGCAGTGGCACAGGGATATTTTGTTTGTTCTTTCTAATAATTTCTGCCTTATTTTTGCTTTTGGCCATTTCTGAATGCTGGCTTTTTTCATAACACTCAGTTATGGCCACAGAATGATTTTTTAAAAATGATCATCAGGGGTGTAGAATTTTCCATACTCATCTCTTGGCACTTTGCTGCAATGGATGCTTCCTGCTCTTTTGCAACATCATGATGTCCTTCTGTCCCTCTTTGCCCTCATCCTTTTTTTCCTGGATAACTACATGCTTCCAGCAGTCTCTGCTTGTTAATATTCATCTCTTCTCCATATTGCTTGTGAATATATTAAACTCTGATGAGCTATTTGCCAGCTCCCATCCCAGGAGCACCCTCCTGCCATGAGTGCAGTCTCAACACTGCAGCTGCTCTTTCCTTGCCCCACCTCTCCAGTCTGCTTTTCTTCACTGTATTCTCAGTCATTCGCAGAAGCTGCTGCCATGGGGAGCATGTACAAAGTTGCTTTCATTTTTTGTGTAACATTGTTCTAAACAGAATTAAGTACTTTTAAAATTTGATGAAAGGTAGTATTTGGTTCAATGCTTTTGATGTTATTTTATATTTGGTTTTGGTTTTCACTTTGATATCACAGGTTTTACTTTTAAATACTGTGGATTTTAGTGATAAATTGCAAAAAAAACCTGAAAACCCAAACCTAGTAATCTAATGCCAAAGGGAGAAAAAGGGGCAGGAAAATCTAAAAATGGCAGGTTGCACTTGATAAATATACATTTGTGTATGTTTTTGAAATTCAGCTTGAAAGGAGAGGATTTTTAAATTATTGCTATCTGTTGACTACTTTTCTTAGTTATTTTCTTTTCTCATACCTGAAACCACAGCAGGAATTGTTGCAAGTGATAGTGTTTTGTGATGAAGGTGTAACATGGAGAGCACTGCTCTCTTTCAGTACAGGGAAGAGCTCCCATATGAACTGAATTCCCTTGATCAATTTCGAACTATGAGGAAAAAACAAACTCCCCCATTTTTTCTAACCTAAGTAGTATGGATTTTAAGATTTTCTCTCCAGATGATGAGTACCATGATGCTGATAGAGTTTTCTCGGGATTTCTGCTGGTCAGAGTGACCCTGAGATGTGTTAGAAAGTCTCTGTTCCCAGCCCAGCAGTCAAAGGAGTCAGAACTCTTCAGTTCTCATTCTCAAGGTTGTTTATTGTTTCTTATCTATAAAATTCTTTCTCTGGCCTGCCAAGGTCCATTCAGCAGGTCAGACAGAGGCACACTGGCCGCCCTCAGGGCGGTGTTATCTTTTTATACAAGAAATTACATGTACATTATTTTATTTACAATAACTTCCCAATACCTATCACATATGTTAGACAGTGAGTTTCTACCTTAAGCCAATCCAAAAGTGCCAGCATCACAGCAGAAGATGGAGGCCAAGAAGAAGGAGAAAGACTGGACACACCCAGATTCCTCCATCTTGCCTCCTGAATCCCCATGCTAAAAACCCCAAAAATCTATTTTTCACCCTGTGACTAACTGTTATTCTACTTGGACTTCCTTGGCTTGCAGATCCTCATATAAGGTTGGTCATTTTTTCCATGGGTCATAATCAAAGTCACAGGTGTCTTGGGCTCTGTGCCAGGGTTTCTGAGCCCCCTGGGAGGGGTTCAAGCCATCCAGGACAGCCAGAGGGATGTCCTGAATTCCGACAGAGTTTGTTTTGAGGATATCATTTCCGTGCACTGAGGAAGTGCATGGAAGTTAGGGAGCTGCAGAGATGCCTGAACAGCTGGGCTTTATTCCAGTATTTCTGTGGAAATTGGACAAACAAGTACTAGCAGATTCTGTCCTTCTGCTTGTGACCCCACAGGTTGTCAAACCAGCCGTGGGGGGTTGGAGGAGCACTTCTTCATTTGGGTCACGTGTGTGAGAATACGCTTTCTCCTTTTGTGCTTAACTTCAGGAAAATGGCTCCACTTAGCTTCTGTATTAAAAATGTTTCTTTTCACAGCAAACCTGGAGAAGTTTGAAATCCCAGTGAAGATCCGTTTGAGCCCGGATCCCTGGACGCCAGAGACTGGTCTGGTGACAGACGCGTTCAAGCTGAAGCGCAAGGAGCTGATGGCGTTCTACCAGCCGGACATTGAGCGCATGTATGGCAAAAACGTCAAATAACCCCCCTGCCCACTGCTGCTCTGCTGAGCTGGGATCAAACAGCAAATACTTGAATTGCCTGTCTCAACTCGACGCTTGAGATCAACACACAAAACCACCACTCCTCATTTCCAGCTTAAACTGTTCTTTCTAATGACATCACCGCGATGACTGGCAAGTTCAGTAAAATGTTACGGCAGCAAATTTGGGTGTCTCCTTTTCTCCAGTTTTCTCTGCTACCTTGGCAGTCTGTGGATTTTCCCAGGCCTTTTTGGGAAACCATGATTCTGAAGCCTCAAGTTTTTAAACATTTATAAATCCTGTATAATGTTTTATTTGTATCTTGAAAATTTGGATGTATATAGAGAGAACTTGGCTATATAAGAAATGGTTATACTGGGGGCCTTTTTTTACCTAATTATTTAAAGATAAGAAGGTATTGAAGTTGTGACATTATGTACATTGAAAATGCTTGTAACAAGGTAATTGTTGAGCAGAGGACCAGGTTATTTGCTGCTGTGCTATTTTTCTGTGTAAATCTGAGGGAGAAAATGTTTGACATTCCAGATTGTGTAATGCACCTTCAATATGTGCCTAATGGTTACTTTTATTTTTGTCTGAAAATGGAAGGATGGTTGTGGCACAGTTCTGCCTCGGGGCAGGTACTCTTGCAGGTGTTAGTTAAAGCTCCTTTAATACAGAAGATGCTATTAACACAGCAGAAGTTAAACCTAAGAATAATCTCTCAGATGCAGAAACTCCTTTTTTAAATAGCTCTGACCATTTCATCCAGAGCTGAATTGTGTAGTGCTAATATGAACTCTCATCATTAATTCACCTTATACTTTACAAGCTTGTCTGTGTCCTTTTAACAGAGGGACTGTAGCAACCTTTGTCTTTTCTCATTAGGTCCGGACATTACGGTGGATTTCCTCTTTCGTTGTTTATTAAGGTTTGGCAAGACCCCTGCTCTGCCCTAGCTGCAACCCAAATCTTCCTGGGGGGATTTTTAAAGTCATAATGACAGTTATGTTCTCAGCTCACACAGTGCCTAGCTGCCCTTTGTGCCATTAAAAATCTCCCTTTGATTCTGTGTTCTTTTGTGTAGTACTTTTTGCTTTAAAAACAGATATTTGAAGCATTTGTCAGCCAGAGTTATTTATGTTGCTTGGTTTGTTACATCTAATTCTTACTTTGGGAAGGGGGTCTCAATTTCTGTTTCAATAGGGATTCATGGATATTGTTTGAAAAAATGTGGGGGCTCTTTTCATCTTGAGTAAGAGCGTTCAGATTTGTTTCACATGTGAATTTTATTTTCAAAATATTTCTGGAAAGAATGTTCAGGGTTACTTGAGAATGTAAAAAGGCAATCATTAGTCAACTTTGTGATGAAGCAAATACTAAAACGGTTTTAGTTTGGAGATTACTCTCTTGTGTATCATTTACTTGTAGTACTAAAACTCAAGGTCCTGATGCTTACTTAGTGCCCTGCTGTGGTAGCACATAGCAATGCTGAAGGCCAGAAGCTTGATTTGGGAGAGGGAGTTCCTGCTGATTGTCTTTGTGACATGAGGTTTTGGGAGGTATGTGATGTGCAAATTCTCATTTTTAAACCTCTGAAATATTGTTTTAATTAATGCTCTCCACTGATTATAGAAAGCAGACTCATAGGAGTTGAAGGTTATCAAGCAAGTTCCCTGATGAAATAATGAGGTGGTTTGGGCTAATTATGGATTTCCCCTGCTGCTGCCCGTGACAAACTGTTAACATTTGGTAAATTTTGGTGCAAGTAATCAAATGAAAATAGAAGCAACGAGAAGAAATCAGAACCATATTTTTGAGATTATTGCTTTTAGATATCCAGATCATGAATGAAAACCTTGTGATAAATAGAGATAAGACAAATGTTGAAAAATAACTGAAGAATCCAAATGTGGAAAAATTGCCAAGGCTGTAGGGAAGTGTCACACCATGTATTAGACATTGCTGACATTTAAATTTGTATCTGTGCTCCATCAACAGGTTCTTAAATAGAACTCAGCACAGACTGTACATTGTTCAAATATTTTTGTGATTTTTAGTGAAAAATAATCAATTGCTGAAGTACTATGTATATCACTTGGTGCATTGTGCAGCAGATTTAAGAAAAAAAATCTGCTTTTGGTTGAACAAATCTGAAGTTAGTATTTTGTTCTGCTAAGGGTTTAAATCCCCTTTTGAGAAATTGCATAAAGGAAACTTTTTAAAGTGGTTTGGAAATAGTAGTTTTATTTTCTTTTTTCTTATCCAGTCACAAGATGGGGTTGCAGTCTAACTGTGCATTTGATTTTACAGTTCAGGTTTTTTCATGTTTAAAATGGATGTGATATATATAGCTTCTCTTTCATTAGGCATTAAGATTCATTGTGGACATTTATTTCTTCTACAGAATGTGAAAACAAAGCAGTTTATTAAGTTCAGTCTCAGTGCTGGAGATAGACTTTTAAAAAATCTTTGTGATGAGTGTGGAGTTTTTTCTTTTGATTTATAGCAGAAGATGGACTCCTCTCCTGCTGGATTGTGAGTACTTCCATGTCCCTTTGAGGCCACCTGTGCTGTGGGTGCTGGGGGCTCTGCTGGGATGTTCAGTCAGGCTGCAGCTCAGGTGTGGGGCTGCTTCTGCTGCTCCTCTGGGCTGCCAGGTCCTTCTGGCTGCCACCCTGTGCTCCTGCATTGCTGAGCACAAGAGCAGCTTTGGAGGGATTTGTTCCAGCCCTGCAGAGATGCACTGCTTGCCAGCAGGGAATTCCCTCCTTTTTCTTTTTTTTTTTTTCTTTCTTTTTTTTTTTCTTTTGTGTCTTCCCATGTCCTGAGTAACAAGAACAAAAGTAGCTGCTGGAATGCCCTGCACTGTCCCAGGGGCTGTGGGCAGCTGTGCAGGAGCTGAGATGTGTGTTTGGGAGGAGTGGTCTCTGTCACTTTGGGGGTCTGTAATGGAAAGAGCTGTAACTTTAAACAATCTGAGTTCAAACTAAGAGCAAAGGGCATATACCTCACCTGAAGGGCCCCCAAAAGAGGGGGATTTTTAACAAAACTTTTGTAAATAAAAACTTACCAGGTCTCTGAATCGTTGAAAATTGTAACTACTTACTCTCTTGTGAAAATCTATGTATTTCATTACTAAAATGGTTGACCAAGAAATTCCAGGGATGCTGTGAATATCCTTTAAATTTCACAATTCTTTAAAATATTTTCAGGACTTGAGGCTATCATTCCGTCTAGATGTAAGTGTTCTTTACAGAGCATGGGGTTTCTGGGTAGGTGAGAAATTCAAAAGTTGCATGTCAGAAAAGAGAGTGTTGAGTTGGCTGCTGCAGGTCTCCAGAGGCAGGAGCACACCTCAGAGGGGAGCTGTAGCTGAGCAGGGAAACATTCTGCTGAAATGGCAGTGAACAGCAATGTGTGACTGGAGCTGAGAGCATAGCAGGTCCCTACATCCCACTGCTTTACAGAGAGGATGCAGAGAAGGGTATGGAATCCAAACCACACATTAGGAACACCCTGTAAAGCTGGTAAGTTTATGCAGAAATTGCTATAGGACATAAAACTCCTTTGCAATAACCTTTGTCCTGCTAAAATTCACGACCTTTTTATTCTGTACTAAACCTACATTTAGGTGATGCAATGCAGCATTTTTAATTTTTATTACTGTGGTGTATTAACTACTTTGGACTTGGTATAAAATAGTGTACATCTGTTTCTTTACTGGTAAGAGGAACAATTTTCAACTTGCCTACACCTTGGACCAGGCTGAAACATGAATTGAATGACCAATTGTATATTGTTGTAATGGGTTATTTAATGTAAACTCATTTTCAATGTGATCTTGGTTGTTACTATGAACTGCCTGAACATTGTATACCCTAACTGAGCTATATTGTATGAATTATTTATTTGTAATTGGATATCATGTTTCAAAAATAAAATTAATTTCACAAACTGGGTCCTGCATATCCTATTTTTTCAGTGATACAGAGTTGATAATATAGAAATGTATTTATTATCGTCAAGTGTTTCAAATACATTTGACCATTTTGGACTGAATGCAGGAGCAGGAATTACCCAGGTTAGCCTGGATTTTCACTACAGGAAAATTAATAGTGTTTGGCCAATTTTTATTTGCATATGATCTGCCATTTACCTAGTTTTAAAAGCACTGGCTGTGGGTAATACCTGATGTAAAGCTGTAGGCTTATGACTTTTTTTTTCCTATGCAAGTGTGCTAGGACTTGTGTTTAGTGTGTAATTTCCCTTAAGTTTGTGTGTTGAAGCATCAAATTCTAGATGCTTGCAATTGGACTTAAGGGATCTTGAGCACTTACATTTCAAATTTTGATTACAAGCTCACAAACCATTGCTGGTGACAGTCCAGCCTGGAGGCATCTCAACAGAAGCCTCTTTTTCCCTTTTTTCTGTCTCTATTTCCAGATTCCCCAAATGCCCAGGGTCATTCATAGTGCTGACAAAATGTCAAACCTTTGTGTAGCTGATATTTTTGTTTATCCCTTTAACCAGCCATGAGAAGGCTCCAGCTTCCTCTAGATTCAGTTGTATCCTAAGCAGTTGTTTATTTTTTTTCTTTCAAAAATACTGGAGGGTTTTAAGACTGAAAACTTATTTCAAATGATTTAGGATAATGTGATTAGCTTTAACCAATTTTTTTGTTTTTCTGTTAGACTTTTATAGCTAATAAAATGCTGTTAGGGGTCTCTTTAGTAAAGAGAAATAAACGAGTTCAAAACTATTATAATAGGTATTTGTAACAGCAACTAATTTCAGGAAGGGTAAGTGTAACAATATCAGAAAATATGTTACTGTAGCCATTAGAGAGGCATAGGATCCAAAATAGATACAATGAAAATACAAATAAAAACATTCTAGACCTGAGTTGCTGTTACTGTCTACAAAAAGCCAGGGTGACAGCGGGAAAAGGGAGTACCCAAACAGTTGAAAAGGTGAGTAATTTTTGAAAAACTTCTAAATATTTTTTAAACCCTGTTGTTATTTCTGTGTGTGTAGGATTTCTCCCTTGGCACTGAAGGTTAAAGGAGAGCCAGGCCTGAGCTCTGCTCCGAGCAGTGCCTGTCCTTCCCTGCTGTCCCAGGGCCCTGCTGCTCTCTGGGTCACCTGCCCCCCCGTTTAGTGTTCTCCTGCAGACCTGAGTGGTGTGGAAGGGAGCTCTGGTTTTCCCTGGAGTTGATGTAAAGGGGCCAGTGCAGAGACCTTGCACAGGGCTGGCCATCGGCGCACTTCCATCTGCAGGTGCTCCTGGATGGGCATCCCCAGAGTGCTGCCTGGTCCCCAGTACCAGGTGGTTGGTAGAAAAACAAACACTGTTTCCCTGTTGGGAGTTGGGTGGGTTCAGTTTCCTGGGAACACACGTACCCAAAGGGATAGTGCTGCCTGTCGTGCATGAAATGTCCAAAAGATATTTTATATCAGACTTCAGGGGTGCTCAGCCTTGCCAAGTGCAACAGCAGGAAAAACCATGTACCACATTTGAATCCCTAGCTCCTGAATTTCCATGTATTCCACTGTACCTTTGCCACTGCATTACAGGTGTGTGTTTATTTCTTTCTCTGAACCTGGCATGCCTTCTATTGGTAGCAAGGTTGGGTAGGTTGGTTGGTTTTTGTTTTGGTAATTATTTGCAGATAACTGGGAGCCAACTTTGTGAATGTGAGAGTTAAACTTCAGTGGAATAGTTTATATGACTTCCCATTGATGTGCAATCACAGTGGTGTTTGGCAATGAGCCTGGTGGCTGGAGACCTTTATTCCTCTGAAATGGTGAGATTTTGATGTAGACCCTTACACTGAGTGAGTTTGCTTACATAAAGTGAATTTACATCGAGTTTCTGCTACTTTAGGCTCCTAGAGATGTTAAGGGAGAAAGAAGCGTCATTTTGAAATATGAAATTATTAATAGCAAATGAAACTATCAAATTCCTATAAAATTCATTGTATTTATCTTAATGCGCATCAGATACACTTCATTTTTATTTTTTTTTTTTTAAATAAGATTTGTATTGGGGAATTTTTCAGCAAACTCTCTATTTCTGGTACATTTTCTAGTACCATATTTGCATAGCTGTTTTTAAGTCTTAAGCATATAGCTTACAAGGCTGAAGAATGATTTGGAAAGCATAGTTCCTGTTATGCAGTGTAGTTGGAAGATAGGCTGTGGATGTTTAACAAGCTGTAAGGAAGCTATTTACTGAAACTCATTAAGCATTTTATGTTTCATCAGTTCTCTGGATCTCACACACATTTACTAGGTATTTCTGCCAGGTTTCTTGGAAATGAGGTGACTTTGCTCAATTTTGTTGCAATTCAGGTCTTGGTGTGTTCCAGCTAAAGCAGTGTAACAAAATTAGCAGGAGGGCTGAGATGCCAGTGAGCAATGTGGCCTGTTCAGCATCACATCCTCTTCCCTCCCCTTCTTGCCAAAGCTGCATAAGAGCTGTAAAACAATAGGAGAATCAGAAAAGGGAGACTTTTCAAGAGTAATTTCTGCATCAAAATGGGTTGATTGGTACCCATTGATATATTTCTGTAGCAAAATGAGTTGCTGAGTTGCTGGTTGAGTGCAGCTCCAGTGGGATATGTGCACTTCCCTGGGCTGACAGGCACAAGCAAACGTGGTGGGGGTGACCTGCAACAGGACAGATTTGGGGCCAGGAGGCTTTGGGCTGTCCCTGGTGCAGACCACCATGGAACTTGGGGGGAGGTGGTTCCTGCTGAACTGTTTGATGTCTCTCCAAGGATGTTGTAAGTAAAATATGCTAAAACTTGTCTCAGAAATTTCTTTCATTTTTATTTGAAGTCTTGATAGGCTTCTGGAATATCCCTTTGAAAGTATCTCCCCTGTAGTTATTCCTCCATGTGCTTAGCAATGGAGGTTTTGGAGGTTTTCCAGGACTGGCAGGTGACAGGTCTGGTTGAGGGCAGCATGTTGCTGATGGGAAGTGTGTGTTTTGCAGTAATTTTCCTAATATTTTCATAAATAGATGAGATTTGGGACTTTCCCCAGAATTTTTCCTGGTGCTACTAAGGGATACTTGTTTTTAAACCATTTTTCCATTTCCTTCTATCACTTTTGTTTTCTACCAGTAACTTTTCATTATACCATGGGCTGATCAGATCTCTCTGGTGTGCTTTTTTCCCATAACTGATGGTTTGTCTTTTTATATTATTTTACAGAATTTACAAAAATATGTAGATAGAATGGGTTGCTTGCACAGGAGGCATGATGCTCTCTCTAAGTCTTGACTGGAAGAGATTCCTAGATAGGATTTTTTCTGAAATGCTGGAACAGTGAGGCTGTGGCTGCCAGGTGTCACCTGCAGCAGCCTGTGCTCAGGGCACTGTGCAGGTGAGTACCCACCCTGTCTTTGTGCTCCTGGTGGAACCAGGTGAGCTAATCTGGTAGAGAGAAAGAATTCCAGCTGAGAAATGCCTGCCATGAAAGCAAAGATTTGCTGTCCTCAGCCTCTGGCTTGAGGATTTGTGAATGGTCAGTGTTGCTGGTCTGTAGCAGCCCCAGTTCAGTGGGAAATGGAAAACCTGATTTTAAAAAAGGAAAAGAAAAAAAATTACATAATCATGACACCATTCTTTTTCCTTTAGTCTAAATATCCCACAGCTAATATGAAACAAGGTTCTGAATTGCCATGTGATGTCTGGCAGTTTAACTGGCCACAGAGTGCACTCCTGGTGCCAGGATGCTGCCCCTTCACCCCTTCTCCATCCCCTCTGTGCTGAGGGTCACTGGCTGCCCCTCTCCTTTGCTGAACCATGGTCCTGGCCCTTGTGTGCCACAGGAAATACCTGGTCAGTCACCTGAACTGCTGGGCCATTCCCTGGCTGTCCCACTCCAAGGGCTTGTTCCTCCTTGAAGGTGAGGGGTGCCCGAGGTGCCAGGCTGTTCTTCAGGGCTCCATGGAGTGTGTGCTGGATGGGCCAGAGCCCAGGAACCTCCCACCTGTTTATGCCAGGAGGGATTTTTTTTTTTTTCTCTTTTCTAGCTTTAGCTAGAAAGAGTTTGGATGGGATTTTAGGGCCCAAACCAATTTGGGACAGTTGAAAGCAGAACTCCAACAATCCCAAGTATTTGAATTATAACTATTTCCATCTGTTTGTTTATTTACATTTTCAAGAAAGCTCCAGTAGTAGTCAGAACAGCTTTATTGTGACAGAAATTTCTAGCCCACTGTGGTTTGAAGAATCCTGTGCTGATTCAGTGCAGCAAAGCCTTAGAAAGTCTCTTTAGGAGCTCATGCTGGCACCATTTCACATCCTCTTCGCCTCTCAGGGCTGAGACTACAGCCAGCCTCTGGCTTCTTTCAGATTTTGGTTTAAGACTCTTTAAAGAAGAGTTTTGTTCCTTCTCTTCCACGCTCTCTTCTGCCTGTACCTGTGTGAGGCTGGCTATTCCCTTGTCTGCCGGAGTGCTGGCAGTGCCATGGGAGCCCTGGCAGTGCCATGGGAGCCCTGACAGTGCCATGGGGAGTGCTGGCAGTGCCATGGGAGCCCTGGCAGTGCCATGGGAGCCCTGACAGTGCCATGGGAGCGCTGGCAGTGCCATGGGAGCCCTGGCAGTGCCATGGGGAGCGCTGGCAGTGCCATGGGAGTGCTGGCAGTGCCATGGGAGCCCTGACAGTGCCATGGGGAGTGCTGGCAGTGCCATGGGAGTGCTGGCAGTGCCATGGGGAGCGCTGGCAGTGCCATGGGAGCCCTGACAGTGCCATGGGGAGTGCTGGCAGTGCCATGGGAGTGCTGGCAGTGCCATGG
>JAYDZK010000016.1:17107065-17146348 GCA_034509185.1 Euphonia xanthogaster | reverse complement strand
ATCAGGCCTGCTTCTAATCTTTAGTAATTGGTTCAGCTGCAGCTCACTGGGGGAGAAGATCACCTTCTATACCACCTTCATTTACCCATCCTGTATCCCCCTACAAAAGGGAAAGCAGCTGAGCAGGGATGGGGTTGTGCTGTGGGCTTCCAGGGAAGGAGGAGGGGCCCAGCTGTGGATGTAAGCACGGAGAGAGAGCGAGAA
The DNA here is from genome assembly GCA_034509185.1 of Euphonia xanthogaster. Taxonomy (NCBI): domain Eukaryota; kingdom Metazoa; phylum Chordata; class Aves; order Passeriformes; family Fringillidae; genus Euphonia; species Euphonia xanthogaster. The sequence goes on along the minus strand of JAYDZK010000016.1, from coordinate 17,146,144 downwards.
CTTGCTAGCACTCGAGGGAGAAAGGGGTGAAGACAGAGGAACCTGTGGTCATGTCTGCTTTTTAAAGTTTAATTGCTCCTGCTAACTCCTAGCAAGATGTAATTGAAAATTCACAACTCAGATCCCCAGATGATTAAAGTAATGGATTCAGGATTTTACTTTTCTGGTTTCCTGGTTATCTGAGGCATGCAAAAGCCATGGGCTAAACTTAATTTGACTGCTTGCAAGAGCAAGAAGCTTTTTCCTCTTGCCCTGTTTTCTTACAGCAGCCTTGGATTCTTCTGGAGTGCTTTGAAAGCCCAGGGCAGAAGATTATTAGCTGCTGTTAATGGGGAGCCAGAAGTGTGAATGGTGTCTTGGCAACAGCTCAGCTGTGTGAGGTGAGTGTCTCAGTGCTGCAAGGTATCTGATTAAATGGGGCAGTCGATAACACGGCCCTGCTTAGGAGTGCTTGTGAGTCACACGGAGTGAGTTTTGAACACCCCCAGTCATGGACAAATTTCCAGTATTAAAAATCCTGGTACAGAGGAGATTGCTGCTTGCTGGATTTTCCTTGCACTGTATCTGCCTCCTGGGAAGGAAGCCTCCACCTTTCATCTTCAGAAAGTAGTACGGAGTTCATGTAGATGTGAGGGATCCTCATTTAGTTTTTTTGTTATGTTTACTCCATATTAATTGCCCCCAGTTTATTGTTATAACAATAGAAATCCAATATGTTTTGTTGGTGATATATTTTGTTAACAAACTTGTGCGGTTTTGCCACTTGTTTTTAAAGCTGGACTAGAACCTCTGCTAAGTTTAGTCCAACAGAAATGGCCCCAGAAATCTGCATTACCTGTGTGCAGTTGGCTCCGTTACAATCCCTTATTAGTTAAAACGATGGCATCTGGGCTAAGGAGCATGTTCCCTGCCCCCGTGGCCTCTCTTGCCGGTGCCATGGCAATCTCATCTCCCTGAGCATCGCTCGTAGCCATGGCAACTTGGGCTGGAGCTGTGCAGCTCTGTCCTGCTGGAGTCACTGCTCTCAAGGTGCTGCTGCAGTCAGAGGCACTGGCCTGGCACGTGGATTTTTCCATGTGATAATGAACCTATGTGGCTGTAACTTGACCAGCTCTGAAATGAAGGGCTGAGTAAAATAAGAGAAATTAAGTGAAAATGCTAATAAATTAGGGGGCAAAGCCTAGGATCACTTTACTCATAAGACTTCTAATATCTTTAATTTAGCAAAATGGCTGCTTTCCTGAGCTAAATTACAGCAAGACACTGGGCAATTTATTGGAAGTGTCTGATCACTGGGTACCCAAATTAATGCCTGTGTTTCATTTTCTTTTCTTTCCTTTTTGAGTTTCATCAGACCCTGAAAAGAGTAATGGGGGGCAGGATAAAAAGACACGAGCCAAACACCAAAAAACCTGAAAAGGCAACTTTGTGTTTTAGTGGTGATCTAAACTTCCCTACCCTGAGATTTCTGATGAGACAGGATCTATCACAGCTCCCACCTGCAGAAACCTGTTGTGGTTTGTTGAGCACCAAAGAGAGTCCAGTCAGTTGTGTTTGAGGGGGAGCTAATGGCAGAGATGTACCAGGGACCAGCAAACACTGAGCTGTGAGACCTGGAGGTGGCTGCAGAGGGGCAGATTTGGGGCTCTTCTGGGGCACAGAGAAGAGGTGACCAGCCCTTGCTGCTGTTGACATCATTGGGATGTTATGAGGCAATTTGCAGAGCTGAGGTGGTAGGAATCTTTTCTAGAAAAGGATGTAGATATTGAACCCAAAGGGCAGAGTATGATTCACCTTACAGAGAAACAAACCAACCCAGGACTTCGGTGAGGAATGATCTCTGTGTGGGTTTGCTGTGTCCTGTGGAACTGAGCAGCTCCCAGGCTGTGCCTGTGCTGGTTGAGTGCCTGTAATAAAAGAGAGATTTTCTTTCCTTAAAATGAAGTGTAGGGGGGGGGTTGTGAGCTTCCTGCTGGGAACATTTGGGATCCTGTAATGTCCCTCAGCTCAGCCCTGCCTCCTGAGAGAGCTGCAGGAGCACTGGGGCTGCAGCAGAGGTGGGCAGAGCCTGCTGGTCCTGCAGGTAAGGGTTGTGGTATCCTCAGGGATTTCTGACCTGTGCCTGTCTGAGTGATTCTGCAGCTGCCTTTCATCGTCCTCATAACTGGAAGAGAGTAATTTTGTTTTATTCATCCCCACATCATGCAGGAGTCCAGAACAAGTTGGTTCTGCCCTTGTCATCTCAAAGTTGCACCCTGGCACAGCTCATCACTGGCAATCTTGTGCTGTTTACATTTCAGTTATGTTCTGTAGTAATCTTCAGATCCTGATATTAAAAAAAAAGCCTTTATAATAGACCAAAACATTGATTGGAGTTTATTTTTTTTCCTTGTTAGTTCTTGGGTTTAGAAAAAAATAATGACATATTTTGACTTGTTGGTTGGTCCAGCAGCAAATCATAAAGCTTAATTGTCAAAACTCCTTAATCCCAAAGAACTGGCTTTTAAATTTTTTTTTTGTGAGGCTTTTTTCATGGTTCTTTTTTTTGCTTATGCTGCTAGCTAATCCTAATGCTGTTAAATCTGCATTCACTGTTTCATTTAAATCTGTTATTTACAAATGGAAATGAATTCAGATTAGTATTTTCTTGGGCTGCACTCCAATCCTAATAGAATATACCAAGCAACAAGGACCTGGGCAGGGAACCTTCCAGAACAGATGCACCCCTCTCTGCTTTCAAATGAACAACTATTTGAAGTTAAAATATATGATTAAAGCATGGGTGAACTCTCAGGAAAAGGAGGAGAGTTAGGAGCTGGAAGCACAGACAATGGCGGGAAGCATTCCTGGAATGTGCCTTGCACGAGCCCCAGTGCTGGTGCTGTGGGGAGCAAGGTGCTGAGCTGCACCCCCAGGGAAATCTGAAAAAAAAAAAGAGAGTTCATTTCTGGGGAGAAGGAAGGAACTGGTTTGGGCAGCTCTTTCTTCAAGGGAGGTGTTGGGAAAGCACTTGGAACCCTACAGAGCTGTCCCAGCCCAGAGTGCTTCCCAAATGCATGGGGTGTGATTGCTGCTTCAGGGCTCAGAAAAACGTGAGGTGTTTAGCTCCAGAAAAACACAGTCTTGCCCCAGCACAAACACAGCAATTTGGTTTGTTATGGCACATTGTGTTTACAGCCAGTAATGTCAGAGAAAAGACACAGAAGGTGTAGACAAGTACAAGGATGTGTACTGAGTGCACATGAGTATTTTTCATAGTATTTTAGTGTTATTTAAAATCTTTTTTCTATCTCACTTCCCACCCTACAAGATAGTGGGTTGATTTTGGGGATGCTTTTAAGGGGATGCTTTGCTTTTAAGGGGATACTTTGGCCACCTGGTTTTTGAAGGACTGATTGTGAAAATGAGATGACTTGGGAGAAATCAAAGGCAAGGGACAAGAGCCACAGAGGGAGAAGGTGGTGGGATGTTTAACTCAGAAGATGACAAGCCCAGAAATGAAGGCAAGGACCACATGAATCCCAGTATTCAAAGCCATGGCTTCCAGTTTGCATTTTCAGTTCACAGTGGAAGGATTTTGTGTCAGATTAGGCTGTGTCCTCTTGGCCTTGTACTCCACAGAGCATGAAGCTGAGCCCAGGGGACACAGGGACCCAGCCAAATCCTGTGGGTGCCTCGAGGGAGCAAACCTCTCCTGGGCTTTGGCTGAGCTGGATTCAATGGCTGGGCAGGGTGGGGTCAAAACCATCCAGAGGGAGGGCTGGGGATATGGATAGGTCGTGTGGGAGAGAGGTTTTGGGGCAGGGAAAGGGAGCAGGCAGTTGGAAAACTCGGGGAGTCGATGCTTTGTGTGCATCCCCTGCCAGGGTGGGAGGAGTTGGGGGATGCTGGGGCTGGGTGAGCGAGCAGTGGTTCAGAAAACCAACACAAGCCTTCCACAGTCCGTGTGGATGTGAAAATGGGCAGCAGCATGGTAAACACTCATCACTCTTTCAGGAGCCCTGCTGAAGAAAGCAGCTAATGGACTCCTTGCAAGGGGAGCACAGCCCCTGCTGGGCTGAGCCTTTCTGTCTGCCAGGGCACTGTTCCTCTTCCCCAGCTGGGTGGTTTATGTCAGCAACCACCACACATCAGGAGCTATATTGCAAATAATGCAGCAGTTATGCTGCTTCCAGGAACTCCTTTAACGCTGCAGTTGAAGGATTGACTGGTACTCAGTGACGTTGGAGCATTGAAATGCTCAGGAAAGAGTCAGGAAATGTTGTAAGTAAGGCTACACAAAATTCTTTAGCTATGCGACTTAAAGAAACATTTATTCATTCTCTGTGTTTAAATGTAATTTTTTTTTGCATTTCCCATCTGTAACAGGAATGACTTTTTTCCTTTAAACACGCTGTATTTCCAGAGCTTGTTGGGAAAGCACAAGGTCTCCTGTATCTGTGCAGAACTCCCCACTTCCTGTCACTTCCTAGTTTCAAGTGAAATACCAACCTCATATGAAAAGACCAGACAAGACCACATGTTGTTTACTTTGGGCTGATTATTCACATGTTACAAGCAGCCAAGAGAGGAAGAGAGAGTTTTCCCCTAAGTTCTAAAAGCACAGTTCCATCAAAACAATGGTTATCTTTGCTTTAACAAAATTTTTTCATGTCTGCCCACTGAGATAGAAAAGATTGCATTTGAAAAATACATCCCCTCTGGGTTTTTTTTTTTATCATTTGCAAGTAAACCACCTCTGCCTAGAGTAGGCATTTTTTTATTGCTAAATTTCTTTTCTTTGGTATAATTTTGTAATAATCCATTTGGGAATTTAGTTTGGATTCCTTTGATCAGCCTTGTTGCACTGTTGATGTGTGCTCTCTCCTGTTTCTGTTCCCCACGTGGCACAGGGGCACTTTTCCATGGGCAGTGTGGGCACAGACCCAGCAGAGCATGGAATGTGGCAGTGATTCCCGGGGGCTGCACGCTTTGTTCAGTTTGATGCCAGTGCAACCCCCTGGGTGTGCCTGATCTGCAGGGGGGCACTCACAGCCGTGGTGAGACAGACTCGGGAGGGCTTCTCCTTGGGCTTTCCCAGCTCTCTTGGAGCTCCTTCCAAATGTCTGTCATGCAGGAGGTATGAGAGGGTTTGGGGGGCTGTTGCATTAGCCAAGGTCCTGGTAGTGGAGGATTAGATTATTCAGACTCCATCATTGTCCACACAAGGCTGGATTAGGAGTGCTTGTGTTAGCTGAAGGAAACAAAGTTTTCCTAACAGTTAAGGAGAAAGAAATGTTGTCCTGTTAGAGCTGGCATGATTCTGCATTGCTCACAGCCCATTCTCTACATTATGCTTTCAGGGACCCTTTCCCTGCATGCGCACAGCTGTGCCTATCTGGACTAGTACCAAAACACTGAAACACAGGGAGAAATCTTAGCCTCAGAAATCACAGCTTAGTGCTTTCCCTCCGGCCTGGCAGAGCCCCTCCCTTTGGAGAGGATGCATGGGCTGTTGCTGCCCCTTTTGCACACATTCTGTCCTCTTTGCTGTACACCTGGGGCTCATCCTACTGTTGCTCTTTACACCCCAGATTGCTATTGTGCTCCTTTTGTTGTGTTTCTGAAGCAGAATTTTGGAACAAGAATACAAATAGCTGTTCTGAGTATTTCAAAAAGTGAATGCTCTAAAAGTGAATACAGTCAACAGATGACAAGATGTAATAGATCAAACTGAAGTGCTATCTTAGTTGCTTCAGCTAGAAAGGGACTGCTGTTGAGAGCAGCAGTGATGTAATCTAAGCTGTATCTGAAATCCCATGAAGATTCAGGTCAACAGGCTTGAGAGCTGAAATTAATGGATGTTTGCTGTAACAGCTACAGTTAAATGGGGAGGTTTCACAACCAAAACTCAGAGGGAGTGCTACTAACACACATGGTGAGGAGTGCCTGATGTTGTAGAAGAGTGAATATCAGAGGGAGAGGGCTAACATCTGGTGTCCATGTGAAAATTAAAACCTCACAAGCGCCAAAGGTCACAGTGACCTGGGATGTTATCCTGACATGGCTGTGAAACAAGGATGGGCTGCTTCTTTCTTTGTGAACTCATTTTGTAGGATTGGAAGAAATAACAATGAAAAAAAAGTGGGTTGTTCCTCTAAGGGCTTGCAAGTGCCTTGACTTTGGCTGGGCTGGATTTGTCCTACTGTGATAGCACTCTCTGTTCCTTTCATCTCTGCCCTGCACCTGTTTCTGGGAGAGGAGAGTGAATCTGCCCCTGCATGTGTTTCTGTCCTTGGGAGAGTGGAAGATCACGGTGACACTCAGGTTGTAGTCTTTACTTTATGGTGTGAGTTCCTAAAAGGGTAGAATTGTTTTTGTAGTAAATGCCATGATGATCTCTCTCTCTCTGTTTCCAGCCTCTTTTGAATGCTGTGTTTTCAAGAGCAGTGTTGGAACTTGGTATGAAGTACCCTTCAGTACTGGCAGGCATTTTAATCTTAGGGCAGAAAAATAGACACAGACCATGGTGGAAGCCAAGCTGGTACCCTGCCTTGTATTAGCAGTTGTATTCCTAACACTCACTAAAATCCAGCTGGATTCAGGGGGAGCTCTGGGCATGTCTGAGGCAGAGCTTGCATTGTTAAATGTTGACATCTTTACCGTTCCTTGATGTATAAAAATAAAACCCACAATGTTGTGGTTTAGTAGGGCTAAGCAAGAGCTGTCTCCTTGATTTCAGAGTCTGTGGTTTCCCTCATGATTAAATTTTTGTCTGCTTTTCTTCTCAAATTCTCTGAGTTGTGATCAACTTTGAGAGCAGTTACACCTCTGAACCTGGGCAAGTGAAGTCACTGCATGTGTGAACCTTGCCCTGTTCAGTTCATGGGAGAGGATCCTGCTCCCCTGTTCTCCTTGGCTTCCAAATATCATTTTTTCTAAAAAGCTCAAAGCAGAATGACCATGCCATGCTGGGCTTCTCCATAGCCCACAGAACTGAGGAGGAGGAAGAGATTACCTGGGGTGGGACATGAGCTTGTCCAAGTGTTGGCAGGTGATGTGTAGCTGCTCTTACTCACAAAGGCAGCAGGGTCCCAGCTGCTGTGAACCCATTCTAGCAAAAATTTTCCTGGCATGCTGTCCTGCTTGATCTCTGGTTGTGTTTCACTGGACAGCTGGGTGTTTAGCAGTGTCTCCATAAGCTTATGGAGACACTGCTAAACATGTCTTGCCACTTTTCTACCTTATGCAGGGCAAGCAGCTCTTAACTTTTCCAATGATCTTTAATTTATGATCTGTAGTCAGGTGAGGGTTCAAGTTGAGCACTTGAATATTTTCATCCCCTTTATTTCTTATGTGGTTTCATCCCCTTTATTTCTTATGCTTAGCAATTACTGGCAATGCTGAGTTTCTCTTGTAGTAGAAAGTCTTAAAATTAACCAAAAAAAAAAAAAAAGCCCAAAAAACTGAGATCTGCATGAAGAGGATTTTTTCAAAAGCCCTATAAATATTGATACATACCTCCTTATCTAAATTTTTTTGTTGAAAAGGCTTCACTAATGTAAATCAAGGTGCTCATTCTGAGCAGATTAGAGCTAGAAGGTGTTCAGGGGGAATGAATGGACCTAAATAAGGACCTTTCCATAGCTGGGAGAGCAAGAACACTCTCTTTGCTGTACAGAAAGAATTGTGTGTTTGGATTTGCCAATGAATTTCTCCTAAACACTGCTAATCACATTTAAAGGCTCTTGCATATTTTTTTTTGGTGGCATCCAGAATTTAATATTTTGCTTGCTGTTTTGGATCCAAATAGAAGCAAAAAATGTTGAACACAGTTAAGCTATACAGAGCAGCTGAATCTACTATTTGACTCCAAAAGCCAAGTAAGCTTTGAGTTCATTTTGTTTTTAAAGGTAATGCATCCAACAGGTAATTATATTTGGCAGAAGAAAAAGTAAAGGAAAAAGAAAAAAAAATAGTATTTTCAAATCAAGCATCACTACATTCACTGTGTCACATCAAAAGAAAAGGGTAGGATAATGTGAAGTATAGGTTTCATTTTATTGCATGGAAATCTATGTTGATAAAATAACTTCTTAACCTGTCTAAGATACAGGAGAGAGAATTGAGGCTGTGATGACTTTGAACTCAGATTCTCATAATAACCACAGAAAAGTTTGTATTTTTTAATGTAATTTCTGGTTATTGCTATCATGAGAGTTACCTCTTTTCACTCTTTCCAGCCACTCTTAACTTTCTGAAATTCAGTTTAGAGGTTGAAAAGGAATTCCTCTCCAAGACTCTCACAAAACATGCCTTACAGTAAACACTAAGTTCAGTCTGAACTGTTATTACAGATATCACTGAGGTTTTCTGTTGCTTGTAATCTCTCAGAATCTGAAACCATTTGCCTTTACAGATCTTTGTTGTGTGCTTGGAGAGCAATTGCACACTCCAGATGAGGCTTCTGGGAAATCTCTTGCCACTGCTAGAGCTGAGTGCAGATGGTCACCTTGGCTGTGAGATGCTGCTAAATCATGTATTTGCCTCTATTAATTAATTTTTTTTTTGCTGTCCTGTGTGCAGAGAAGCCATGAGAAATTTCAGATTTCATGAATATGGATCTTCTATGAAGGCTAAAAAAATTTGAATTAAAGCAAACTAAACTCTGAAGTTGGAAAGAAGGCTGATGCATGATTCTTCTGGAGTTATATTTGCATGTTTTCCTTAGTGAAGGGTGTAAAGCAACAAGGCAGAGCTGCAGCATTTTACTAAGTTTTTTATAGTTAATAACAGATCAGACCATTACTCCCGCTTGGCATCCAGATGGCAACACAGTATATTATGGATGACACTGAGGAAATTGCCATCTTCCTCTAGAAATTGCTCATGTCAAGTTTATGAAGAATGCCATCTATTTCTGCAGTATGAAAAACAAGGGAGAGTGATGGAAATTGACACTGAACCTGGAGCCATGTGCCAGTGGCTCAAACCCAGCCCTGGTGCCTGTGGACACAGTGGTTGTTGCCTCTTTGGGGGGTGATCTGCCACCGTGTTACCATGCTGTGCCTCCCAGCACAAGAAATTTGTAGGCATTATTAGATTAATTTCATTTAAGTGGCTGAACTGCTGAGGCATAGAAGGATTAAGAGCAAGTAGTAAAGGTCATAAACTTCATCCCTTATTGCACTTAGCAGTGAGGAGGCATGGGGCTTGTGCTTCTGCTGCCCCTCATTGCCTGCTCTGGGGGTGAGTGTCTTGCTGCTTTTGAGCTAGCTTTTATTCCAGCACACTCACAGGCTTCACTGAGCTGCACAGAACTTGAAAGGAGCAGGTGCTGATGTTTGTTTTAGGAGAGGCACTGCCAGTAACTTGAGGGGGCTTTGGCTCTGGTGCTCAGTGAGGTGTGTGTTTTGCAGCTGGACTGAAAGTCAGTGTGAACATCTCAGCATGGCACATCCTTAAATGCAAGACCAGATCAGGACCATGAACATCTATTTTATCATGTCTTCCTTTATGGTTTCAAAAGCAGCTCCAACTTTACTTTAATTGAAGTAATATGTGTGAGTGAAATACATTGATCATCTGTTTGATCACCATTGGTTGGTTGTCCTTTGCCAAATGCAGTGTTTGGAAGGTCTAAATCAAAAATAATACTTGCATGGCAAAACTCTCCCTTCCTTTTCCCCCTAGCAGTAAATTATCCAACATTTACTTCCATTAAATGTGCATGTGCAGGAAGGAAAAAACACCAACTCCTCTGTGCTTCCTGTTTCTCATTTCATTTTTTTTCAGATGATAACTCTAAAAAGGCACATACTTGGGTACTCTTTAGAGTGGTACTGTCAGCAAACACTCATCAAACAGACTCAGCTTCCCACAGGAGCTGGCCCTTTAACAGCTGTTTGGTGTCTTTATTCTTATTAACTCACTAACTGGGGCAAGAAAGATAAATGCAGCATCAGAGCATGGATTGTGCCCGTAATGAAGGGTTAGGCATATATTTTCCATGGCAGCCTGCAGAGTCATCTGGGTCTCTAAGGAGGTTTCATGTTGTCTGCATAATAGATTCTGTCTTTGTTCAGTTTTCTGACTGTCCTCAAATTTTTATTTGGAGAAAGGGCTCACATTATATGATCTCTTAAGCCATGTTGTGAATTCCTGCCCCGTGGGATGCCTCAAGCCTCAACGTTTGCGTCCTTTGGTGACGGAGGTTGCTGCTACAAAAGGCTCTCTAGGAGACAGGGACCTTGAGAAAAAAAATCTGGCATCAACAACTATGTTGTGACCTTTTCATTGTTGGAGTGCCTGGCTGTTGCTCTGCTTTATTGGCCTGAATGTTTTCCAAAGGGGGAATATGGAAGGTGGAAGCAGCAGCACCAGGATTATTCTTAAACGTTATAGCCTTGTTCGGGATGGGCACAAAGAAGGTGGAGAGGAACATGTGAGAGGCAATTGCTGAAAGCATAAGACATGTGTAGGTGAAATTTCAGGGAAAATTCTCTGAAGTTTGGGGAAAATAATTGATCTGAAAGGAAGAAAGAAAGAGACATCAAAAAAGAAGTAGCTAGTAAGCTTAACTTTAAAATAAGTTATTCATATATAACTATATAATAGTTATATATGAAATTAGGCAAGCTTTTGCTGTGATCAATGGCTTTACAATATATTTTGCAGCAAATACAATTTTGAAACACAAAACTAAAACTCCAATTTTTAATTTTGTGGGTCCTTGTGTTTGGACAAAAATACAGTTTCTACAGAGTACAGCTTGAGAAAGCTAACTGATGGCATCAGTAAGCAAGTGGCATATGTTTTTCAGGTGGTTATTCCCCAGTGTCTTTCTATCCCTGCTCTTCATGTCTATAGACGTTTCAGGGATTCCTTGCAGGCCTTTTAAAAACTAAACTGTTTTTGAGAACCGTGGGCTAACAGATGGAGAAGAGCTGTCACCAGCTAGCCAAAGTAAACACAGTTGCAAAGAGTTTTCGTCAATAACTCTGCAGAATTATGCAATCCAGTTATCTTCCAGTTAAACTTCTGGGGAATTGCATAAATCTATGGATGTACCTGAGCAGTCTTCCTGTGCTCCAGTTCTTCTCGGTAATTTTGTACAGAGTTTCCCCTGCATGAAGAATGCAAGGGTTTGGAGCAAACGAAGGAGTCTGTTTGCACGTGCAGGTGCCTACAGAAGAGCCGGTCTGCCCCTGCTCTGCTGGGAGCCCTGGGGTGTCCGTGCCTCTGCGTGTGCCTTTGTGTCCAGGTGAGTGGTGACACTGATGACAGGCTTTAGCTGGTCTTGTTCCCAGGATCAAGCAACTTCCAAGAGACACTCCTGGGCAGAGAGATAGGATTTCTCCTTGTACTGAACCAATTTTCACTGACCCAACAATGCAAGGCGCTTCCTCACGAGTCTGTGGAAGCCCTGCTTGAGAAGGTGTTGCTAAAATCTGACACGTCGTCTTTAATTTTTCAACCCCCAAATTTCCAGAGCTAGATGGGGAGGGCAGATATCACATGGAGCTGAGAAAGTTGTGAAGTAAATATTCCCTAGAGTTAGCTAGAAAATCCAGAGATTTGCTCTGGGTTCTGCTTTAGTCTACAGTTGATATGCTCTTGTTGCCTGCTTGGTAATTTGTCGGGAACAGGGAAGAAGAATTCAGACTTAGCAAGCTGGTGCTGCAGACAGATTTTGTCAGATGAAATCCCAGTAGACGTTAGCCCAACATCAACAGCTCCTGAGCTATCACATGGGAATGCACAGGGAGATAAAACCAACATCCTGAAGGGAGGATCCTCTATTTTAAGGTGCAGAGAGGGCAATCTGGCTAATGTAATTTTTTCCTTTCTTTCTGTAGTAGTTCAGAGAAATGATGGAAAATGCTGGTTCCAAACACAGATGCAATTCTGTCTTTTCTCGAATGCTCAACTACATCTAAAGTTGCTTAACTTTTCTCTCTTGCCTTCTCTTACGTGTGAAGAGAAGTTAATCCTATCTGCCTTTACCTCAGAGGGATTGTAAGGGCAGAGTTTGGAAAAGAATTTGCTGTCTATGCAAAGAATCCACAAGTGACTGCAGGGAAAAAAACCCCAGACCTACCGTTGGGAAACTCCAGCACCAGTCCACTGCTTTCTGGAAGTGGAGTGTTCTGTTACATAAACATCCTTGAAGCTTTGCAGAAGGGGTGACATTCACATGTGGGCCCTGACTAATTGGGCTTTGTGTGTGAAGAACGGGGATGGAGAGGATAAGGAAATGAAATCCCTAAGGTGCAAGCTGGGCCTCCTTCTTCCCATGGCCTGGGCTGTTGCTTACGTGTTGGAAGGGGGTCTCAGAGCCTCCTGTACCACTGAGCTGATGACTGGGAACTCTGTGGGCCCTGCAACCCAGGCTGCACCCAAAATCCCCAGTGGGCTGCGAGGTGTCCAGCTCTGCCCAGCAGCCTGCAGCAGTGGCTCAGAGAGCTTCCCTCTGCCCAGGAACTGCTGAGGTCCCTTTGTGCTTAAATCATCATTAACTCAGTGGGCCTGGCCTCTGTTTAGGCATAATATCCTGCATGCAGCATTAACCCTTAGCTGCTTCTATGGAGGCAAAATGCAACTACAAACTTCAGGAGCTCCAAGTTACTCCCTGGAGGAGTCTGCACCCTTCCAGTGACGATGTGAAGAACCTAGATCGCACAGTTGCTGCTTTTATACCCAAAGTTAGGCAGTACCAGCACCCATCCATCCATCCAAAACTCACTGGAGACCCAGGGCCCAGATCTCCCCAGCCCCTCACCTTGTGGCAAAGTGGAGCTGCAGCATGAGTTGAAAGTCACCACTTTGTTCTGCACACACTTTGCAAAGATTTGTCACTAGTCCTGACCAAAGAAAAGAACTTGTTTCCTCCTCTGTCTCTTTAGAAAAGACTCTGTGTAGCAGACATGTAAATAACTTGTAGTGTCTGATATAAAATTCACATGTATATTTTTCTATATGTATGACAAACACAGAATAACAATCTGCAGGTTTTCCATTCTGTGTAGCAGCTCTCAGGGTAAGAGGTCAGATTTAGCAACTGAGATGTTAAAAGAGCAGATTCACAAGCTGAAAGATCCAGTGTGGAACTGGTTAGGAAAGAGTAAAATCTGAATTCCCAACTCTTTTTCTTTTCACAGCTGTTAAGAGTTCAGTGGGTTGAACTGCAATCCTTCAAGTTCATCTGTTGACTCCAACACAAAACTATTATAAACTGTGCCTCTAAAACACGTGATGAAACATTTCTTGAGAGCTATTTATTCCAACTGCAGCAGAGGAAAGTTTTCAGAACACCCGGCATTTGGTAGAGGAAAGGTCTCTTGAGCTTTGCAAAAGGAGGAATTATTGACATACCGGCGTAAGTTGCTTTTTGATTACTTTTTTTTCCTGCATCACTGAACAAAATAATACTTCTAACTTTCCCCACCATGGAAACATGATCAAGTAGCACAAAACTATATTTAAGTGCCTAGCAGAGAATTTCTATATAGTTTCCTCTTTTTAATCATATGGATTGGGGTTTTATAATTCAGCAATGAATTCAAGATATTATGTGTTTCCTTTCCTTTAATGTTTTCTGTATCTGAATAAGAGTTCATTTACTTACAATACTAATACAGAGGTAAAATAGACTGAGAGCTTGAATCGGGTGTGGGGTTTGCAAGCTCACAATTACAAGGAATAAGGAAGAGTTTGGGGTAACCTTTTGCCAGGTGTTTCTTTTACACCTTTGCTCTGAATTTTGATCTTACATACCCATTTACATTCTCCTCTAGGCTTTAGCTCTGGTAAAACTCTTTCCATGCTGAAGATGGACCATGCAAATGTGACCCAAGCTATGCTTGATGCTGAATCCCCCAGCACAGAGAAGAACAACAGCAACGAGTATTTTTACATTCTGATTGTCATGTCTTTCTATGGGATCTTCCTGATAGGAATAATGCTTGGCTACATGAAATCCAAAAGAAAAGAGAAGTCATCCAATTTGCTTCTGCTCTACAAAGATGAGGAGAGAGAGTGGGGGGAAGCTGTGAAGCCTCTCCCAACCGTGGCAGGGCTGAGATCCGTGCAGATCCCCATGATGCTGAACATGCTGCAGGAGAGCATGGTGCCCTCCCTGTCCTGCGCCATCTGCTCCATGGAAGGCAGCAGTGTGAGCTCCGAGTCCTCCTCCCCAGATGTGCACTTCACCATCCAGGAGGAAGTGCTGGATACTGAGCTGGGGGAAGTGTCAGAAACGCCCCTCAACGAGAGCAGCGAGGGCTCTGTGGAAAACCTCCAGAAGAACTCCTAGCACTTGCAGGGCACCCCTGATCAGCTGCCAAAGCACGAGTGGAGCTCCCACTAAGAACTTGTGGCTCTACTTTTCTGCTCTCCAATGAACTCTGAACAGGTATCTGTGCTCCTGGGCCCAAGGTGTTCCTGGGAGCTGGCAGGACAAGGATGCAGTGGTACCTAACTTCAAAGTGTGACTTGCACATAATTGGGTTGCTTAATTTTAATTTTTCCATTACTATTTCTTACTATGAAAGCTAAGAACATGGTGAATATATATGTATTTTCTAACGAGGTAATTATTACTGGCATGTCTCTGCATATTTCAGAATTCTGTAAATATCTGGGAAATGTTTGGGGAAGTTACCTTCATGCAATTGCCTGGTTCTTAAGATGATGGGTAATGCTCATTCACACAAAGCTGTGATGGACTAGAAATACTCTTACTGTGTTTTTCTTATGACAAACCACAGCCAGCAGCACATTTGCTCAATGAGGGCTCGAAAGCTGAAAATTTGTTGATGCTGTATTTGAAGGGAGATTGCAGCATGGCTGGAGGCTGGCTTTAGATACAAAAAGAGTGAAAGACAAGGCAGAAAAAAAGAGGCACTGAGTTCCTGTGCAGCTTGTAGAGCCTGGCTCCAGACCCATGACACTCTGTGCCTTTGCTGAAGTTATCCATGTACTGGCTGGGTCAGGTTCACCATAATCTGCTGCAGTCCAGCCTGTGACTGAGTTACTAACAGGAAAGGTGGTTTCGTTTTTTGCTTTTGTACTTTTTAAAGATGGGTACCTTTGGTCACTAAAAGCAAAGATCTGTAAATTAAAGGAGATGGTAAAAGATCTTTGTTACAGGCTGTGAGATGCAGAAAGGCTCAGATGCTGCTCTGTTACGCCCCCTTGAAAAATAGGTGGAATTCTGGATGGAATTTAACCTAGCAAGGGTGAATTCCTGGCCCCACTGAAATCATCAGCTGAGTCAGGGACCAGCACAAGATTTTGTGCTTCTCTGTTGGAGTTAAATTCTCTGTTTGAGGTCACTAAATTGTACTCATTTACATCATTAAAGAATCTAGACTTTCTGCTCTATTTAAGCCAGTGTAGGTAAGCATTGTGTTACATCTTTTTTTTTTAATCAGCTCGCATGTGACACATGCATTTCTATAAAGCTGTTAGTAACCAGTTTTTAAAACCACCACAGACTCCCCCCTCCCCAATCTAATGGTACTGTGACATTTTTCAAATGCTCATGAAATTTGTTGCTAAATTATTGCACTTTTACAAGAAGTAAAAATTAATACAAAGAAGAAAATTAATATTTCAATCATACCTTATATTTTATAATAACTTATTACAGTGTTTTGATTAGTTTTGAAGCATGAGGGCTGAAGAGCCTGAGTCTAAAGCATTGCACAGCAAAATATTTGCAAAATGTCTCCACATATTTCCTGCACTAAAATAGCTCTGTGATTTATCCACTGGCATCAGAGCTTGAGAGACAGCTCGAAAAACATGAATGCAGAAGGGCAGAGATGAACTGAAGCCAGAGTGTGCAGTGCTGCTGGCGCTGGGGAGGGCTCAGAGGGTTAACGGGGTGCAGGATCAGGGATCTCTGTCTGAGCACAGCAGAACAAAGGCTCCATTGTGCTCCAAAGGGCTGATTGGGGCAGACTGAAGGCACCGGGAGTTTTTCCATCGGCTTCACTGAACTTTGGATCAGACCATATAAAGCTTTTTGGTAGATTTACTCTAAAAGGGGCTGTTTTAAGTTTGAAAGGAGCCAAATTAAGTTTGGCACTTTGCCTGGAATCACTTGAATCCTGAAACTTTCCAAATGAGACTGACATGTACAAGTTGTCACATTTTCCATTGCTTTCTCCTTTGTCCTTTACTTTTGGTATAAATGTATTTGTATCTGTAAAAAACTGATGTATATAATTCCTAACATCGAGTTGTATATAATTGTCTCATGTATTTAAAGTTTATTGTTTCTACTGGCACTAATTTTATTTAAATAAAGAAACACATTTCCTGGAAAAGTCTCCATGTTTGTTCACTACGTCAAATAGATTTCCAGTAACGAGACTAGGCACATTTCCTGCAGGATCCTTTTCTAAGCCTCTTTTTGAAATGATTCCTTGAGCTCTACAGTACTGCAGCATTATGGGCTGGCTGCAGGGCTGGGCCAGGTGCTCCCAACCCACCTTTGGATGCTGTTGGCTGTTGGGCAGCACGCTCAGGGTGTGAGTGTGTGCCAGCAGGGCTACAGGGATACCCTTCTGCAAAGACCTGGGCGTGCTGGGGAGGCACTGGGAGGCTGGAAAACTGCTGTGGCAACTTGTGTTGCTTATTCAGCCTCTGGAGATGTCTTCATTTGGAGTTTCAGAGTTAGATTTGCAGTGTAGCAAATTGAGTGGGCTAGGGTTGAGGTTATGGACAAGTATCTGACACAGACCTCTGATCCACTGGATTTCCACTGCATGGCCATGGCACGCAGCTGGCTTTGTCACAAGCTTTGACCCTGGGTCTCACTGCTGCTCCGTCATTCCCAGTATTACACAGAGAGGAGGTTTTCAGAATCTGCCTCCCTAAGAACGGGATAAATGTTTAGAGGCAACTTTGAACTTCCCTAAACCTGTTGAGTTACAAGTACAGGTTCACCAGCACTGGTTAAGACCTGCATGCATGGGGTAATTTGAGGTTGTTTCAAAAATCAGATTGCTAAAAAGTTACATCTACTCACTTTCCCACAAAACAGGCTCCCTATGAAATAATTCTGGGGCCTGGTCACAAGCTCCTGTGGAGCTGAAACTGCCCTTGAGCAAGGCTGTGTTGGCTGCAGCCGTGGCCTGTCCTGGGCTCAGTCCCAAACATCTCACATTTACCCACTGCTGCCTCGGGCTTCAGGGTTTCCATTGCCACCACAATGAATCAAGGAACTTCTGACAGCACTGCTGATAAGGAGGAAAAACAGAACCAAATGTAAACTACAGCTCTGCTGCGTGGATCACAAAGGTAACTTATTCCAGCAGCTTCTTGTTTGAAATTGAGCTGCTATAAAGGGAAACACTGCCTGCTTCTGAGCCGATTTACACCAAAAAAAGCAACTAAACACAAAAATGTGGCCACCTTCTTGCAGACTGTGATGGAGCTGGCCTTGGGTTGTGGGGCTGGAAAAAGCATGTAGATAGTTTTGAATGGATTTGTCTGTGTCCTAAGGCATTTGTTTTTGTCCAAATCAGTGTTTTGATGACATCAGGGAAAAAAAAAAAAAGGAAAAATCGTTTTGGCTATTAAAGTTGGATGCATGTGCAAGCAAATGCAATGATGCCTTGAAGACAGCCCAGTGACCCTAGACTGCTAGGTAGGTATTATTCCAAAATAAAAGAAGTGTTGTTAATCTTCAAATGCTACAGATAGAAGGGAAAAAAATTGCTCCCATTAATCTTGTTTCAAAATTCTTTTGACTACTAAGGAGTAAAAGGTAATAATATTGTTTTTTTCCAAAATGAATGACATTTCCAGTGTGCTTCAGTAACTGAGTTAAGTTAGATTCAGACCTAATAGGTCTTGGCTTGAAGGCCATGATCATTGACTGTAATTTGGCTGAATGGAGGTGATTTTTTTTACTAATGCATTCTTCTTTAAAAGAACACAGCAATTAGGCTCCCATTTCTTGGCAGCCTATACCTCATACATTTGCTGCAGTAGTTAACACATATCCCCTTTGAGAGGAAAGGAGAAGGTGGCCTCATGTGGCCTGTGTCTGTGGGCTGGCTCCAGGACCTGATGTGAACAGAAATGCTCAGAGATGCTCAAAGTGGGTGCAGCACAGAATAGTTGGATGTGCCAAGTGCAATTGTGGCAAAGCTGGACCCTGCTCTCCTGTGTTTGTTGACTTACTATGGTCATATTTTTAGAACTTGTTCTAGTAGGAAGATGATTTCCTCCTGAGTTAACAGTTGGATCTAAGAGGTAAAAAAGTTGGTAAAATTGTTTAGGCTGTTAGCTGCCCCTTCTTAGTGCCTGGACACTTCTGCAACCAGCTCAACCAGGCAAGAAAATGGAAAATAATCAAAAAATCAATGAGCACCACTTTTTCAAAGTTTAATTTGGTTTGGTTTGGGTAGGGTTCTAGCTTGTGTTAGGCCAGGTTAGACTGAGGCTTTTGCCACACAAATAAATGATTTAAAAGGATAATGAAGGCAATTGGATGATGCATTACAGACTGTGTTCCCAGCTCTATCCCTCAGTAATCTGTTCAACTGGCCCATGCTTCTCTTGATTATCATATGAAGCTACTTACATTGCTGTCTGTGAAAATATGAGATGTTTCTGATAGATATGAAAGGCTTGTGAATTTTAAATGAAAGTTTTGGTATATCTTTGACCACTTAGGAACAACAAATTTTTTTTTCCTCCTTAATACTGCTAGATGAAACAGTAGCCACTGGCAGCAAATGCCAATTTCTACTATTTCAGCACATCCCTCCTCAGGAGCTGCATAACAGGGTTTTGTGCTTTGTTGAGAGCTGGAGAGCAGGGCAGTAGTTCTGGGATATGGGAGACTAAATTCAGTTCTCCCTTCAGCTCGAGGTTCACTGTGGTACTCTGGAAAATTACTTGCTTTGGCTAAGACTACCTTTTATAAACTTCAAAGGAGAGCACACCTTCGCTGCCTAAGGCTGATGTGAAGATAACTATTTCAGAGTGCTGAGCTCTGATGGAAAGAGAGAAAAGGCAGAAGAGTTGTTTGTCCTTAGAGGAGGAACCAATTAAAGAATTTCCTCTGGTGTGAACTCCGGCTGTTTAGATGGAACTATCCTGTGATGCCTCCAGGCCCTGCAGCTTACCTATGAATGCTGGCCCTGGAGCAGCCTGCTGTGGGGCTGGTCCCCAGCCTAGCCCTCCCTGGGACAGCTGTGTCTCATCCCAGCAATAAAACATCAGCCAAGCACTGCAGGTGAGAGGATGTGAGACAGGCAAGTGGTTTTGAATTCCACCCTAGCCAATGCACAAAAGCTCACTCTTTGCTTCTCCCCAGGAGGAAATATAAACTGTGTACCTCTAAAGATGCACATCCCCCTTCTCCTTCCTCAGATCAGGATAAACTGATTGAACAAGGTTTCCTGTAAGAGAAGAGAGGGGGAGAGAAAAACCAGTGCTGCTCCTATTTTATAATGATAGGCATGGAGTGACACAGCAGCACACAGGCTGCCTGGAACACAACACAGGAGAGCCCCCCTGGTGCCTCCTTCCAGGCCTTAACTGAAGACCCATCCCATTGTTTTCCCTACCAACACCTGATGCTCCAAAAGGACCCATTGCAGCTGCCAGTGCTGTCAGCAGCAGCAGCCACTGAGTGCCAGTGACTGCTCCCCAGCCTGCAAGCCCTGTGCTGGCCCTGCACTGGCAAGCAGGGAACACTCCTGGCACTTGCAGGAGCACAGAGCAGCACCGGCTCTGCTGAAAGCCCAAGCACCACTGGGACATTTCTCCAGGTCTGACTTTCCTCAAGCACCACTGGGACATTTCTCCAGGTCTGACTTTCCTCACTCATCACTGCATGAGGGTGCTGTGGAAATTCAGGGGATGTTCGTGGGGTGCAGATGGGTTAATTTTCATCAGCTGCACAGGATTTACACCAAAGGATGCTGCCTGCTTTGGTTACAAGGGTGAGTGTTGTCTAAGAAATGACACTGGGGCCACTGGGGATGTGATGGTAGCACCTGCCCATGTTTACTGAGAAACAGCTCCCTGTGCCTCCACTGGAGGAAACAGCAGCAAGAGCCTGTCACATTCTGTTTCTCAGGGTCTATCTGCTCAGTGTTAAGCATAATTAACTTCAGTCATATCTAATTAGCTGCTCTTTGGCCAGGACGTGTATCTCAGATGGATGCTCACTGTAAAGGTTTCTTTCTTCTGTATTCATCAAGAATTCAAGACCAGATTAAAATAATCATGCAGCTCACTTCTGCAGAGAGGTGCAGATGCCTGCTGAAAGGGCTGACCTTCACCATGCTGCAGTGGCAAGTAAAATGCTGCCTTAGAGGTGGCTGCTCAGGGCTTTTCTTGCTTCAGGTGATCTATAGGTACTTTACCTACTGTTTGTGTAGACATTTGCACAGTGCATTATGCATTAGTTCTGTAACAAAACTCAGGAAGAGCATTCAATAGATCCCAGGATTTCTTCTGTCAGTAAAAAGAATTTTTTCCACAACTTTTCTTCCATGACCTTTAGTTTGTCTTGTGTAATACTATCATCAGGAACAACGAGAACATTATATTCATGCAGAAAGAAGAGTACAAAACTCATATTCATACAGAATAGACAGAACTTTGGGGCTAAAAGTGTCCTGTATAGGAATATTTGTGAGATACATGTGTGCCAGGGAAATATCAGAAACCCAGGAGTTCAGGGTAATAGGACTAGACTCCCTGAGTCCTTATATTTATTTATTTATGATGTCTAGACAGACAGTGATTTTCCCTCATTTTTCTGTTGAGAGCTGTGTCAGTTTGGACTGTGAGAGTCCAATAATTGTACTTACATCTGTATGTGTGTTCTTGATGTGCCTGTTTTTTCTCCCTTTTCTACTCTTTTTCTACAGGACTTCAGCCCAGGGAAATTATTTTTTTCAGGCCTATCCTTGCCTCCTTTTTCTTTACTGCATGAAAGGCATAGCTTAAGGCACTTAAGTCAGGTTGAACCTGATTTTTTTCTATTCCTTGGCACTCTTTAGTGCTGACTGCTACCATCTCTTTGGAGTAGTGCAGTACGTGCTTTCCTACCAGCTACACACACTGACATATGGTTACCATCAATTTTATAGGGGCCTGGAAGCACAAGGGGCTGTGCTCATTTCTCCTGTCATAAAATGGGGCACAGAATTTGTGACTTCTGCTGAGGGTCACCAGTTCAAATGCAAACCCAGGACAGGACTGACCAACCTTGGTGCGGGGACTCGGTGGCTTTTGTGCCGCAGGCTCTGTGAGGCTGGTTCCCTCAGCACACTGAAGGAAGTCATTTGAAGACAGAGAGGAGACATTTCATGCTTCATTCTGCAAAAGCAGCAGCAGGTCTGTGAACTGGGTGATGTGAGGGAGCTGCTGAAGTCACTGGCTGGTGGGGAATGGTGGAGCCTTCTCCCCACGACCTCCAAGGCATTCCTAGCAGGGGCAGTGATGATCACTGGCACTCCCCAGCTGGTATCTGCTCAGCAAAGCACAGCCCCAGCTGCCTCTGTTCACAAAAAGCTTCTGGGCCACGAGGGTGGGAGGCAGAGGGGTCAGCAGCCCCTTTCTTACACTGCCAGTGATGTTGGAGGGTGGGCTTTCTCACAGATGTTACACTCAAAGGGCCATCAGGGTGTGGTGAGGGGAGGGACAGGTTCCAGGCAGGATATGGGGACATAACCCTACATGCCCCCCAGCCCCTGCAAGCCAGGAATTTGTCTTTCAGAAACAACGTCTCTCCCTTTCACGTTGTTTTTTTTCCTTTTTGTTCCCTCTGGGCTCTGGAAACATGCATTTTATTGCTACACAGCAACTTCCCTGAACTCTATCTGGAAGATTAATGGTTTATTGAAGAGCAGGCAGGATTTAGATTGTCATCAAGAGACCCATAAAAGTAAGCATGTAAAAAGTGTTATGGAAACAGAGCGTGGCCCCTTGGAGTTTTCAAGGCTGGAAGCTGGGATGTACACATGCCCTGCATCCAGCTCCCTCACCCCTTGCTGGGAGCACACGTGGAAGGGCAGTGGGAGTTCATTATTTGTGCTGGAAATGAATGAGTCCCTTGCAATGAAGTTTACTGTAAGTGCACCTTTCCACATGAGCCGGGTTTTTTCCAGGCTAGCCTCTGCTTTGTTGGTGTGCATGTGCATCTTGTACGTCACTGGGAGCACATTAATGGCCATCAGGAACATTGCTTTTGGAATCCTCACAGATATCCCTAGTGATCCAATTTGAAGCACTGCCTGGAAAATGATTAACTCCTCTCTTTGGTCTGTAAGGGATTACAGGATTCTGCTGGGCCGCTTCGGGCCACAGCCAGCTCATTCCTGTAGACATCCTCATGCTCCTCCCCGGGGGCCTGAGCTCTCAGGGAGTCCTGCACGTAAGCTATTGTTGCATCTGAAGGCCAAACTGTTCCATTGAGCATGGCTTGATAAAAGTGACTGTGCTTCCAAGCCCTAGGGAAAGACTGGGCTGCAAGTGACCAGCTGAGCCCAGGGAAAGCAGCACCCTGCTCCAATGTCAGCTACAGCCCTCAGCCCTTTTTACCCCTCATCTCTTTCACAAGATTCATCAGGGGGGATGTATTCTGTGTGTGGAAATAATGGCTTCGTAAGTGTGCCAAGCACTGGGAGGTCAGCAGTACATGGACAATCACTGGAACCATTCCCCTGATTACTGAAAATTGGCTGAAGCTGCCTCTCTCCCTGTGCTTCCATGGGGTCTGCTTGTTAAAGCCCAGACAGAGCCAAACAGGGAATGCTGGAGCTGTAAAACCACAGCAGGCTTACAGCTGTGGGTAACTTTGGTGAATATTTAAAAAAGCTCTGAAGATTTGTTAGGACAAAACACGTGCTCATCTTCACACATATCATCATTTGCTCCATTAGCTTTCATCCAGCACCTTCTCCCAGTACTTCAGTTTCCATGGGCTCCCCTGCCCTCCTCAGCACCATGGGTCACTTTCTGTATACCATAGTAGAAGTAAAATTAAAGTATTAAAATAAATCCTGTTTCTTTAGCTTTCCATATTTCTTCTCAACCCAGTAAAGATGCAGGTCTGCTCTTGGCTCCTTGCACCAGTGGGGTTCCCCTATAAATGGCCTCAAAAGGGCTCCAGTGGCCTGGATCCTCTAGGTTTCCAGGCACGTCAATGGGGTCTCCTCACTCTGAATCTGTTGGGTTTTTGGTCCAATTCACACCAGATTTCTCACCTTCAGTCACAGATGTCCCTGAGGGCACGTTAACCTGCATGCTGCTTTTAACCTGCCGTTCTTAGATGCTTGTTTTGCATTTTTCTGTCCACTGTGCCCTGGATCAGCTGCACAGAAAACAGTCTGCCCTGACACAGAGCTCTGACCCTCATGAGGCAAGCTGGGACCTGGGGTGCCCCAACTCCTCCTTCCACTTGCAGTGGGGGATGAGTTTGTCAGCGGTGAAGAAAAATGTGGCAAAGATGGGGCAGACATGGGCTATGGCCACACAATTGCCTTAACACGGGGCATTTGTTAACAGCACAAGTGTTTCTGTGCAGCCCTCTGGCTGTTTAGCTGGTGTGCATGGAGCAACTGGAAGTTATTGAAGTTTTCTTAATTACACTGATTGACTCTTCAAAGAAGCTGTCAGGTGATAAAAGCCTTAAAAATTTGGAGAATTCCTGCCTCCGAGCAAGGGCAGCAAGTGGCACTCAGCCCAGTGAGGGCCTGCAGAGGGCTCGCAGCCCCATGGGGCATCTCTGAGAGGTCTCTGTGGGGCACAGCCCAAGCCAGGGCCTTTGCAGTCCCACAGCAGCCCCACAGGCATCTCCAAAAGAATTCTGGGAGAATTCCCTGCCCTATCCATCAGCACCAGGCTGACCAGAGGAATAACAAACCCGGTGAGCTCCTCCTTAGTCACACCTCTCAGGTGCTGCTGCTCACAGCTTTATGCCCTTTCATCCCCCAAGGGCTGTGATCAGTCCTCAGCAGCACTGTCAGGAGGCACTTCATGCTTTAATTACACATCCCTGAGTAATGTCTCTGGCTGCTCAGCCTGTCAGGCCCCATTAGCTGGGAGCCCCCACGTCCCAGCACTGAGCAGGCGGGGAGAAGGTGCCAAGCTTGCCCGATGGCTGCTTTGCCTTTGCTGCAGCTTTAACACAAACTGCTCTGACATCTCCTCATCCTTTGCAGAGCTGCCTCGTGAAGGTACAAAATGATTGTGAAGAGCTTCAGGGAACACCTTCTGCTGGTGGCTGTGCCCATGGAGGGGCCAGTGGGACATGGGCAGTCCTTCGTGGTGGTGGTGGTGGTGACCACAGCTGCAGTCTCCATCCATCACAGGATAATCAGAAAGCATTTCCTCCCCCCAGGCTAAGCTCTGCTCTAGCTGTGCCTTGTTGATATTTGTGAAACCTCTAATTAGCTGCCCTTTCATTTTGCTTTGTATCTGTGGTTGATACCGTGTCATCCTCTTTTCTCAGGAGTTTTAATATTTCCAGTGACTTATGAAAAGGGCAATTCTGTCAGGCATTTTGTGACCTTTAACTTGGGAGAATGTCATTCTTCAGGATGACTGTGGCCATTTTGTCTGCTGTGTGCCTCACAGTGATAACTTTGTGGTGATGGTCACTCTAGAAAGCCAGACTGCAGATTTTTAAGCGTGAACTAAGGAATCCCATGGTGAATTCCTTTCTATCCAAGCTACAAGAAAATACAAAGAAAATCTTGTTTGTTGTCTAATGTGTATAGTGAGGGACCTCAAATGAGCCAACTGGCCTTCAAAGTCAGAAGGAAAAAAAATCTGGTGAATAGTAAGTTTGTTGGGAAAATGGTATTTAGGTCATCCCAAAACTATTTATGAATTCAGGTCAAATTTTCTGAGTCGTTACTCCTGGGATTTAATTTTTTTTCCTGGGAGTGGATTAATTTTTCCTTTTTTACTACAGTCAGGGGTTAATGCATGTGCCCAGAAACTGGGAATCCCTCATACAGTTTCAGTCCATGCTTGGGTAGAGATGGGCAATCCATTCCCACTGAATTGCCAGCACTTTTGAGTATCTTAGGAAGAACGGGCAGTACACCCACAGTATGTCCCACTGGACCTGTGTCCCTACAGTATAAAATATGTGTTCCCTGAGCCAGAGAGAAAGAAATTGCAAATACTCCCTAGTATGGTGGTTAGTGAAGATGCAGAGGCAAGAATATATTAAACTTCTGCTACACAATCTGCTCTGACTTTAACTGGTATAAAATTGTACAAGAACACAAAGATGCTGTGAGATTTGTTTACCCTGTAGCCTGGCAGCCACAGTGCTCCCATAAGAGATGTGGATTCTCTCAGGGCATAGGTAGAAGTCAGTCTGGATCCACTGCTTCTTGGATTTAATCA
The DNA here is from genome assembly GCA_034509185.1 of Euphonia xanthogaster. Classification (NCBI taxonomy): domain Eukaryota; kingdom Metazoa; phylum Chordata; class Aves; order Passeriformes; family Fringillidae; genus Euphonia; species Euphonia xanthogaster. The sequence continues at coordinate 17,120,764 of JAYDZK010000016.1, read as the reverse complement.
GGGAATTAAATATCCTATTATTTCTTTTGCTGTTTAAGAAGCAAGTGCTTTGTTGAAACAACTGGGTTTTAAGTAAAAGGTTGATTTAGTTTTTGGTGTGGAAACATCAACTTACTAAATTTGTAAATCATCTTTTTGACTAAAAGCAGTTATTGACATCAAGGGGGGGGCCTCGTTTGCAGCTGCTAAATGAGGGGATATAAAACAAGCAACTCAGAGCTTGCAGAAGAGATGTGATAAACAGAGAGCTGAGACAAAGTAATCTGGGATGCGGTTTGGGGGTCATGAGTCAGGCAGGCAATGGATAATAGGGAAGTCTTTGACAACTGTGTTAATATCTAAAAACAACCTGAAAGCAATAATTGGATCCCACTAACTGCTTCAGTGTGCTTGTTAGAGGGCTGCCAGCTACAACTGACTTTCATAGTGCAAGCATCAGGGAAATATGCAGCTCATGAGACAGAAAGGACCATCTGACCTCTTTTCTCCTCAGTCTGTCCTAAGCACAGAAGAAAAAGTGGAGCTAGGCTGCCATTTATTTTTCTGAGAAGAAACCAGCCTGTCTTTAAATTGCTCTTTGGGGTTTTCCATCTGACTTTATAAATGACATGTTATTTTACTGCACCCTTAACTGCAAACAGACCTTAGATTTTGATGAGAATATGTATGTCCTATCTTTTTCTTAGCAGCTGATAGTACTGGGGAAGGTGCAGTGGGCAGAATGTCAGGAGCAAAATCCTACAAAAAACAAACCCATAAGCACAGGCTTTTGGATCAGTTCAGGACAACTCACAACATTCTCTGCTCATTTCCTTATATACCTGTTTTCAGTGGGAAAAATAAAATTCCCTTCAGAGTCAGGAAGGATGAAAATGCTGGGTACAACCTATAAGAAAGCAGGAATTTCAGCTGCATCTCTACAGTTGTTTCCAGTTAGCTGATGGGGCAGCTAACTAATCTCAGAGTGTTGGTGCCTTTCTCCCCAACCAACCTGATCCATGCAGCCAACAGCTGAACACATGGCAGGGGTTGCAGGGACTGAATAGAACCTTCACAAGCACATTTGAAGAGGGCTTGTGTTGCTCTAGGGTGTGGCTGCACAGTATCATACTGGGGAGAGGAGAGCAGCCCAGAGTGAGGTGGTGAAGCCAGCAGGACACAGCATGGTGGGCTGTGGAACAGCTCTGTACATGACACAAACAGTTCACTGACACACTGAGGCGGGCCAGAGCTCATCAGGTCTGTATTTGCCATATGGCTGAATTTGAGGAAAGCACCAAAGCAGTTTTAGAGCACCAAAGCAGTTTTAGCCTTAGTGGAAGTAGCAGGTGCCAAATCATTGCCTGTGTGCCTGAATTCTGTGCAGTAATTGGTGTTTGGTGCTTGCTGCCTCAGATGTGTTGCAGGCTAATGCCCAGCCATTGAGCTCTAATTCCTGTATACATTAGGATGTGCTGGTATTTGAAGGAAATGTGTAATATTCTGGGTTTGCATCTCTAATTGAATGCACAGCTTTCCTTGGTCGCTGGTTGACAGAGAATGCAGGAGCCAGCACAATCAGCAGTTCCAGGATTTATCTCTAAACAAACATATCTACAGGAGAAAAGCAGCAGTGCAGCAGCTTGCACTGGATATAATTCTCATCAATTCAGTGAGTAAGCACACAGGATTTGTCTTATGAGCTGCCAGACCATGCACAGTCTCCAATCCCATGGCACTGCAGAGGTATCAAAGCTCACTAAATGCATTTACCTGCTAGCACTGTGAGGCAAATATTCCTGTCTCAATAAAAGTAAAAGCCTGTTGGACAAGTCATGTACAGCTGCATCACAAAAACTGCACAAAATTTCTTTATTCTTTTTTAATTCAAGAGAAGCCTAGAATAACAAGATAGTCAAAGGGGAATTTTAATGAGATTGATCTCAGCAGAAGAGTTTAACAGAAGCACATGGCTCAGAGACAATATCAAAAGGTGCCATCCTTTCCTTTTTTCCCCTAGGGGCCACAGCTGCTTTTCTCCTTCCAGGACCCTGGGACTGCCCAGTGCAGCCCTGGCTGGGACCACCAGCCCTTGCACAGCTCTGGGGCAGCCCAGGCCAGCTGGGGGACTTGTCCCTGCAGTGTGCTCTGGGGCTGCTGTGCCAAACCCAGGCTGCAAAGGAGACCCTGGGCCATGGAGGCAGGTGTGGGTGAGGCCAATCAGGGTAATTAAGCTTATTAGTGCCCTCAGGTGTGGTAATTAGGAGTGGGGCTGGCCCAACCTCATCCCCAGTGGGCACAGCTGTGAGCAGCAGGTGAGCAGCACTGACAGCAACGAGCCCTGGAGTGCCCAGGGGCACTGACCAACCCCCAAAGGGAGCAGAGGGCACACAGGTGCACTGCATCAACAGGAGGGGATAAAAGGCTGGGACAAAGAACAAGGAGGGCAGATGCTTGCAGTTTTCTGAAGTGATGTTGCTTTGTGTGGGCAGACACCTGAAGCCTTCTGATGAGGTATGGTGTTGCTCTGAATGGGTTGAGGCTTTCTGATATTGTGTGGTGATACTCTGTGTATTGTGGCAACTGCAGCTGTGCTGTGAGAACACGGTACATGGCTTCTCTGGACACCATTTGTTCATTAGGACAGGGGATGCACCAAGGTTACTATAAATGATGTTAGCCAGTGTCCATAGTTTGACAGTGCAGAAGCATGAGTCACTAAGTCTTAAATATTTCCCCTGCAACTGGAAAAACTGGCTACTGGCTTCATTGGTAGCACAACAGCACAGAAATGGTAGCTTTAGTGTAGGATGCAGACAAAGAAGAAATTGTGAAAAGGGAGATATTGTTGTCAGTACCAGCATAGTTATGTGATGTTTATTTTTTCAGGCAGCCTGCTGATAAGCTAAAAATAGAAAAAGAAGTGGAAATTTTATTACCTGAATTTTTTTTGTATGGAGAAGCATCTTTTGACCAGTTGCACAGGGCCATTTCTGGCAATGGCATTGCTTTCAGTTTGCAAGAAATCTCTGTTGCTCATTGAAGTGTGATACTTTGGAAAGGGAGTAACGATACCTTTAGAGAAAGGGTAACATTCTCTGAGCATTCCTGTTGTGGAATACAAATGAAGGTTTACAGCTGGTCATTCAGTAAAGCTTATTAGAGTGAGCTTCATTAGCTCTTTTGTATGATTTTGCTGAAGGCTAAGCAGCATTCTTCATGTCTTTGTTACTTTTTGCACATGCTTGTACGTATGCTAAATATAGGAACCTAGAGAGATGGAACTGGTTACAGAAGACACAGCTGTGGAGTTATTATTTACAATCAAATTAGAGAAAAAGAACAATTGAAGAGAACAGAGACCCCACTAATAACTGCTGGGAGCCTTGATTGAAGTACTCTTTTTTCTTCTATCCAAATGTATCATCAAGAGACAATTCTGTATGGTGGTTTTATTATTGCAGTACTAGACTGTGTTGTTTTTACTGTGCCAAAATTTACTTTTTGTACAACTACTGTATCATATTAATCTGTTGCTTTGATTTTTCCTATTTTTTTTTCTCCCATAGATTGTTGGGTTTCACTGTAGTGTTCTAATGGAGAAAAAACATCTAAAGGCAGCATTTCCCTTCCTGAATCCAAACCAAACTGCAGAGCTGGTTACACAGAAATGAAACTTCCCTTTCCCAAATCAGTGATGTCAATCCATCATGTCACTGGCAGATGATGAGGCTCCAAGACTAACACTGGCATCCTAAGAAAACACAAGTTCTGGCTGTATGGTAATTTGAAGTCCACCTTCTTAAGGTTCAAGTCTGTTCAGCAAAATTCTCCCGCATATCTCCCAAGACATCGCTGTGTTGGCTTCAGTCACATTTTGTGACAGCAGGGTCCTGTGATGCTCTGCCCTTTGAACACCCTCGTCCCAGGCTGTACTTAACACTCTGCTGCAACCTACTGATGCTCCGAGGAACTACAGATTGGGCGATCCCTCCTCAGCCCCACCCAAGCAGAAGGCTTTAAATAATTTAAACAGTCCATTTTCAGCACTCGTGGCATCATTGTTTGGAGGGGAATGCTCTTCTATTTTGGCGTTTCTATATTGGAAAGTTTCCTGAAATGCAAACTTAAAATGAGTTGCTGGTTTTGAAAATGGCTGTCAAGTTTGATGAGCACAGCAGGATGAACAGATTGTAGAGTCACTAACATGAGGAATTGTTTCCTTCTCACTGCTATATTCTTTCTAGAAGTTCAGTAATTTGTCAGAATTTATGCAGAACGATTAATGAAGTCAGCTTTGATAACAGTTAGTAAGCACTTGCTGTGCAGGAGCAACTTGCTCTATTAAGCTACTGAGAATGATAATATGTATAGAAGGTAGCAGAGTTTTTCTCTAAGGTGCCTCAAATCAAGGTGTTGGGATTTTTCCTTGTTCTAGCATGACAATTACTATGTGCCCTATTAGTGTTTTGGGTTCATAAGCTGTGCAGAGATAATCTGGAATTCTCAAATGCACATAGTAGCTGCTAAGTCGTGTTGATTTTAGTAGAAAGGGGGAGCCCAGCACTGAGCTGGCATGAGAGACAAGAAGATCATTCCTCTGGTTGTACAGCTGAAGTGCTGGTTGCTTAAGTATATGCTGCTGTTAGGATAAGATTAACAAGCCAGATTTCTGGCCAAGATTTACCACAGATACCTCTGCAAAGATGATAGGTGGGTGAGGAAATATCCAAATTCTACCTTCAAATTATACTGTCTGATAGGTGGTGATGGGAGATGGAGCTTATGATTCTAAGAAAAATGAGTGGAAAGGAGGATGACTAAATAAGTGGAAAAGGTAACTATGGACACCACAGTAGCTGTACTTTATGGTGTGCTTTGGAATTACCAGAGAAGCAGTGTCCTGTGTCTTTCTTTGCAAACTGTCAAAGAACATGGCTCACAGTCTCCCAGAAGCTGTCCTAGTGTACTTTTTAAAGATTTTTAGCATTTAAAACAGTTCCCAAATTACACACTATGAAAATTATTTCAGAGCATGTCATGCTTTCTATTCCAGTGTACTTGAAGAGGAGCTGAGAGAAAAATGACTTGCATAAAAAAAAACCTGGAAAGAAAAGTGTTGCTCTCATGTTCTGATTTCACCTGCCTACTTAGCCAGCTTCAGTTCCAAGCCCCAGACCTCAGAAGTACTCTACTGGCTTAGTTGGTCCTTCACATTTGAACTAAAAATGTGTCTCACTTTAGGGCCATACATCACTAATCTTAATTGTAGTTCTTTTCCCCATGTCTAATTTTCACATGTTAAATCCACCACAGTGCTATTGACTAATGCCTGCCATTGTGTGAAGAGCTTTGGAATAGCAGAGCCTGATCTGGAGCTGATTTATGTTCCTACACAGAACGAGAACATATTTCTGTAGTTCTTAGCCATAAGAAAAGAAACAAGGGAGAAGCATTTTGAGGTTTAGTCTGAAAGGGCAGTTCAGCAGACAGAGGACATGGGCACTTCTTTCCAGTGATCCTTACCTGCTTTACCTACTCCATCCTTACCTCTATCTCTTCTGTCAGAGATGAGGGTGCCAGCATTTCATACAGTCCCATCTCACCAGCTCAAGAGCTTGTGCTGGCACCCTGTGACTTCCCAGTCACCTGGCATGGCCCAGGCCTTGCTGCCAGCCCAGCAGTGACGTCCCAGGGAGAGCCTGATGTGACAGATTTGCTGTAATGGGTGTTGGCTCAGCCCACACACTGACCCCTCTCAAGATACATCACACAACCTTATTCCATTTCTGAAGACAGCCTTCAAGGAGCCAAAGCCAGCAGCCTGTAGCTGTCTGAGGGGTTGTATTAAGAGGCCTGTCTGGCATTGTGTGAAGTGTAGAAAGCAGGTAACTTGTACAGAAACATGGAGGAAGTGGTTTAAGCACCATGTGCTCCAGGGGGAGAGCCCATGTAACAAGAGCTGCAGAATTGCTGTGGGTCTGGAAGGCAGCCAAGGGCTGGCAGGACATGCTTGAATTGTCCTGTTCTTCCCACATTACTTCCATGCCCTGCCACCTGCTCCTGTCTGAGCCTGAGCTGTTTTCTGCTTGTTTGGTCCCAATAACCAAAGAGAGCAAACAATTTATTTCCCTATCTGCACCTCCAGGTGTCTATTCTGCACAGAATGGTCTGGGTGATGAAAAGTTCCTGAAGGAAAACCATCTGGGAGCAGAAGTTCATTAGGCTGTGAATGGCTTGGGTAAGGAGACCTAGGAGAGAGTTATGAAATACTGTATTAGTTCTGGGGAGTGGGAACCTCTCCATGATATTCTCTAAAGGAAAGATGATGCTTTAATTTAAAACTGGCAGAAGAAGATGGATTATCTGAATACTTGGAGGAAATTGTGTGAGGAGATGAGTTAAGAGCTATTAATCAACAAGGACTGCTAAGTTGAAACAAATGCAATCCAATATACTTCAGACTGTCCTGGGCACCAGAACACTTACACAGATTGGGATCACAAGAAAATAATTTATGCTGGGGAAGTTTCAACCCAGGAGGAAATTATAAGCATATGTTTTGGGGCAGCTGTAACCTAGAGCATTGTGGAATATGATTCTTAGTAATTAATATTGCAAAAGCAAGGACACTAGCATGTGAAGTGCTACCTATAGTATATTAGCAAATTACTCTTAGTAATAGGAGTACTCCTAGATAACAGAGGAGTTCCAGGCTTATGCTGGCAAATTAGTTATTGGATCAGAGAGTGCCCTGCTGATTAGACAAAGTGGCTGAATAGAAATAGAATAGACAATGCATTATATAGATGGAAAATACATCAGGAAGAATGTTAAACATATGGAAAGCATTTGAGACTCTGAAGGGGGAAAATGGCTGGATCAAATCTGAAGTATGAAATGTGCTCTGTGAAACACAGGGGTTTTGAAGCTAAAGAAAAACCTTAAAGATTGTGGTTAATGCTTTTGTTCTTCCTTTCTTCACTTCCTTATAAAATGCCTGCTCTTATGGGAACCCACAGGTCCCAGCCAGGCACAGAGCAGTGCCAGCCCACAGTTGCAGTCTCTCCCTTCCCATTTCTCAAGCACTAGGACTTCTCTTTCCCTCCCTGTGCCACCCTGCCTCCAGCTCCACTTTCCCAGTCAGTGTGATTTTCATGTTTTGCTAGCACAATTATGCCATACTTTGACTTCTACTTGAGCTGAGAGAAGGATAGAATTTAAGTTTGGAAGCAAGTAGAACTTTAAGTCTGAAGTCTTAGAAAAGAATGCCTACAAATGGTTCATGTGAGGTAAAATGTCCTCAAAATGCAGACCTTCTGGGTAGACTGTTGGTAATGGCTTATACCTCCATGAAGAACATGCAGAAAATCTGGCACAGAAGGTCATGTAGGCATTTTTCTTGGCCATGACTCTAGATGGGTGTTCTAATGTTTGCCTTTCTGAAAAAGCAGTTTTGATACTGCAGACCATTATTTCTTTCCCATTTTATCTCTTGAAAACAGCAGGTCAAGTAGTTTAAAATCTCTGTGTGTTTGGGGGCTGCTCTGAGCTGGTGGGCTTTGCTGGAGTCTCCTAACCATCAGCTGAGCACTGCAGGAATTTAAAACTGGATTTTCTGCCTAGCATGAAGCCAGATGGAATTTGGGTGATTTAGGTGCAAAGTTGTGATCCTACAAACCCCACCAAACTGTTGCCACAGCATCTGAGCGACACAGTTTGGTAATGGGTCTGGTAATAAGTTTCTCAGAGCACATGGAGTGCATAGGAGGAGGCTCAGTTGTGGCTGCTTGTTTCAACACACATTTCTTAAGCAGAAGGTGTTCAGGAATTCCTTGCTCTAAATTGTCCTCTTTAAACCATTTTGGTATTTTGAATTGAGATTGGTTGTGTAGAAAATAATGGATTGGGAAAGTTTTTCTCTTTTTTGAGAGATTTCAAACCCATGTTTCCCATTCCTTTGGCTATAGTGTCAGCAGCAGAAACTGCTCTGTGTCTGGCTGAAGCAATACCTTTGTACAAAACCAGTTCAGCTCTCTGGAAATACACAAAGACAACAGGCATCAAAAAGAATGAATGTGTCCTTGCATTTTGGCATTATGCAAGAATGCTGAACTATTGTATGTCAAATAGTACAGCTACAGTTTAAAAACTTTCTGATCTAGTCCAAAGTATTTCACTATTGTTTTTGCAATAAAAATCCATGCCAGGGCTGAAACCCCAAGCCAAGTTTCCTGCCTTCAAGTCTTCCTTTTGTACTTGAAAGTACTGTATTCTGATATTGACCATTTTGGCAAGACATTTCCTGTTTCCCTTTTCATGTAAATCTATGGAGATGCATTTGCTGTTTACCTTGTTAATGTTATTTTCTCACTTATATACTGGTGTTTCTCTTGCATGTCTGTGCATGTGACATTTGTGTTTATGTCTATGTAGCTTCAAAACTTCACAGAAAGTTTGAAAACATCAGATGAAAAGCTGAGAAGGTAATTTTTTATATCCACAGGCAGTGTAAGTGTAAGTCAGTTCTAATTGTTAGCAAGCAAAGACTGGGAGGAAGTTGGCTACTGTACTAATATCTGGTATTTCATATAAAACTAGAAATGTCACAGTCTGAAATGTGAAGATGATATCAACAGGACTAATTTACCCAATGATATGCTGAGTGGAATGAGAAATAAAGAACTGCAGAACATTCCAAATTCTAACCAGTCTTTTTCCTTCTGATTTTAAACAGAAGAGTTGTAAAATTTTAAATGTATGATACTTCTGTTTGAAAAGCATTCACTGGGAAAAGCTTTTAAACTTTAAAGTAGTACACAAATAAAATAAGTGCGGTATATAAATAAATAAATCTCCAATGCTCTTGTTGCCTGCAGGACAGCTTTTGAGTGTTGCTGTCCTATATAGACACAAAGACAATGTGTGTGGGAGGGGGTTATATTTTTACACTGACTTAAAATCCCTGATCTCCAGGAGTCACGTACAGGAATAGCTAAATGTTGCATCACTGGAACATTCTAGATAATAGTTTTAGAGCACAGATAAAAAATGTCACTGATGGACTATGGGATTTAATACCATTCAAAGTTTAAATACTTAACTGCTACTTCATTAAAAATTCAAAATGTGAAACACTTTGACTGCTAGTCTCCTCCTTCTGTCTAAACTTGTACCAGTGTCCCAAGTCATCACATTCTGGCTTCTTGAAAATCCCCACCAGTGTCTCACTTTAGTAAGTATTAAGTATCAGTGCACAAAAGTAATGCTTAGCCTCTTTTAGGATTGACAGTCTGCATCTTTCTGTCTTACTCATCTTGAGGGCACAGGCTGATATATTCCAGGTCTGCCTGACAGATTGGGGCAGGGATCTTGTGGAGAACACCCCACAGCAGTGGAAAGAAGCAGCATGCATGCCTTATCCAGCAGCTCCATGGCTAGGGTGTGCATCTGAAATGCTGGAAATCCCAGATCAGCTTTCTATTTAGGTGAGTTAATCTGAATCCCTCTCTCCCAGGATAAAGCCCTAATAAACGTCTGTAGGGTTGAGGTATTCAGCCTTCAGACCAGTGTCTGCAGTGCAGGAGGACATCACAGACACTCTACAGCACCTTTCCAGTTTTCCTCAGGATTTTTCAGTCCCTTGTTACTGTGTGAACTGTCTGTCTCTTAAAAGCAGCAGGGTGATAGAGTTATACTTGGACAGGGCCACAGGCTGCTCAGAGCACATGGGAAAGCTGGAAACGAATGGCCTCACATCTCCCCATTTCCCTGCTGAAATAAAAAGCTGGAATACTGTTGCCTTTTAGGTGCAGGCAGCAATCAAATAAGGATTGAGACAGAGAGGTCATGAAAAACTAGAGGTACTGGCAATTGCCCAGAAGAGGAGAGGCATATATATCTGTGGGGGTATTTGCATCTCGTTTATTCTCTGTGCACTCTGTAGCCCAAATTGCCTTAGCAATAGATATGTCAAAGCATTTGCATTCAGGCAGTAAAATTTTCTTCTTTGGCAGACCAGCTGACCTTCCAGAGCAGGGTTGTGCTATATCAGATATGTGGCACACTGAGAACACATTCTCACATTATGTTCTCATAAACAGACTAAGGCAGCAAAATCCAGATGAAATCATCATTAGCTGAGTACACGACCAGCTGAAAACTGTCCAAAGGTCAGGTGTCAATTGGCTTGCTAAAACAGAAGGAAATTTCAAGAGAAAGCTGTCCTCAGCTTAACTGTAATATATCTCTTGGCTACTAACATAAGAATAGAACAAAGATGGTCTATTAACATTTGTAGATGAAGCTGTGCAGGAAAAGCCTTGCAGTACTTTGATGTAGATAACCAGAATATTCAGACATTTAATAAATGGTCTGAAATTCACCACTTGACATTCCAGGTCCAAAACACTGCATTTCAGAGAAATTGGGTACTCAAATATGAAATAGGAGAGTAACCAGCCAAGCAGTGGAAAGATGCAGGAATGTCTGACATCTCAACGGGAATATCAAGATGGTGATGTTACTGTGAGGACAGATCTCTCAGTGATGAGAAAAATACGAGAGTTTAGTCCAGGAAGAAAAGAAGGCAAAGGGTGGAGGAAAGAGACATAATACCAAGCCTTGAGGATATTCTTGGCCCTGCCTCCAAAAAAAGATGTAAACTCTGATGACCCCTATGCCCTTACGTGTCTTTTCTACATAAAGGCTTCCTTACCAAATCTGAGGTAAATTGAGGTAAAAAGAGAGACTGTAAAATGGAATAAATGATGACAAGTGAATGGGGCTTTTTAGGATTAATGGATTAATAATATTCTAGTTTAATCATCTAATTGTAACTTTCACTATAGGGGGGAAACCATTTACAGGGACAGAGCTTATCTCCCACCTGTGACTAATCAGCAGGCAGAAACTCAAGTATCACCCCCCCCCAAGGAAATTTGGGTAGGGATAGAGCTTTAAAGAGGGACTTTACACCGTGCATCTATGGTGTGGGAATGACTGTAATCTCCTCATTTTTATTTATGGCATGTGTTATGTCTGATTAGCATGCATCATTCCTCTTCTGTGTAAATAAAGGGTGATGAGAAGGTGGACCCTGAAATTCTGAATTGTTGGGGTCCACATAAAACAACATTTAAGGACACAGTCAGGGGCTCCCTGCATGTTAAACTGGGAATCCAGGGAACTATAATTATTAATGTGCCACTAGCCATAAATAAATATTAAATAGTCATAAAAGCAATCCTGATGTTAGCCCCTGATGTTTTTGTTATTATCCCTCAAAGGAGCTATTAAGTATTACAGGTCTTCTGGCTGAGCAGGGAAGAAATGCCTTATTCTAAAGCTGAAGAGATGGCTTTAAGGAAGATGAAGCAGCTCAGAAAGCAGAGCAGTAGTCTAATTGTCATGGACCCAGAGCTGCAGCCAAAGCCACCTGGACAGTTTATCATGTAGGCAGATGCTGACACTAGAGACTGATTTTTAGGTCTTGATATCTGCCTACTGAGCCCACTGCTCTAGGAGAAATACACACACAGTAAGTGCCTTTGTGAATCTGCAGTATCAAGTCCCAGGCAGTGCACTAATACAGTCTGTAATACTTGCATTTTCTGTTGTTTTCAGTTATCTTTTACATGTGACACATTTCAAGTTGCATCTTTTTTCAGCTTTTTGAATGTAGTTTCCTTTTAAGAACAATTGCTTATGAAAATGGCACCTGCTCTAAACTCTACCTGCTGCTTGTAGTTCCAAAGCATTTCCTGTTTTCTTGTCCACCAACTCTCCAAATGTGGGTAGAAGGATCTCTGTTTGCTTGTCTCTGATCCACCCACGAGTCATTCCCAGTAGTTTATTGCCTTAAAAACTAATGAGAGACAGTGGTCTGTAGTGGAACCTCATTTGGGCCTGGAGGCTACAAGGACCTGTCACATAACTGTAGCAGTAAAACTAAAAAACCAGGTTGTTTACTATCATGGCATGTTGAAGACAAGGCTGGGCTAAGAATATTCTACATGACTGTTTCCACTGTAGGAGTAACAGGGAGGGAAGGCTTTCTTTTAAAGTTAATTTTCTGCACCTGGGGAAATGAGCAGCTCTGTGTTCCACTGCACAGATGGTAACATAAAAGGTATCATACAGAAAAAAGGAGGTGGTAATTACTGTAAAAATCTTCTCTTACATGCAATATATGCATCTTTCCCCTCTGCCACATTAATTAATCTATGGAAGTTGGATGAGAATACATGTGTACACTTCAGGAGAGAGTTTTCCCCTCATGTTAATGATGTACTCCAGTAGTAAGTTAGTTGTGGATCCCTCTTGCTTATGAAGGAGAGAATGTCAGAGTCCAGTAAAATTAGTGGATTTGGTCCCATGAACTTTAATGAGATTTGGTCAGTCTCAATAACATGATGTATTGTTACTATCAAGTAAAAGCCAGAATCTGATAACAGCTTCAGAGTACAGTTGCAGGCCAGTTTTTAACACTCTTCTCTAGTTACATTAAGTATATAGAGTTACCCGAAGCAGAGTAACTTATAATTCCATCTTGTTTAATGTGTTTATTTATGAGTACAGAAAGAGAGATGTCTTGGCACCTGTCATTGTTACAGACAGAGGGGGAGAATTATTTTGCATTGACTGATGCTGGCAGAAGTTCCTGTTCAGATTTTCAGTTGGTCTCCATGGGTAGCTCTCTCCATTGGATGTTATGTAGCTATGGTCTCCATCTGTGCTCTCATTTAAAAACAAATCACTTTCTAATAATTTATTAGTATTTTTGTACTCTGTTCTGTATTAGAACTTCTATTCATAGATTTTGTGATAAACTACAAAGATTCAAGAAGTCCATCAGAAAGAACTCATTTGATTCTCCAGTATGGAATATACTGTTAAACCTGCTGCTTTCATTTACGTCATATGTGTTGTAATCTGAGCTTGACGTCAAACTGGCCTTGTTGCTGGATAGGTGAAAAGGATTTTTGTTTAAAATACAATGATTTTTAATTTACTGAGTGTCTAAATTTAAGTTAAAAGTAGACCTATTGCCATTCTAGTATTGCTGTTTGTAAATATCAAGTGATTGCTAGAGAGCTTACAAACTATGTGGTGCAAGCAAATTGGACCCAGCGGCAGCTCTTATAGACACAGAAACTAGATTAAACTCTGACTTTTCACTCACATAAATTGGTTACAATCAGCTGCTAAGCAAAGAGTTTATACTTCAGGGATGACATTTTCCCCTCTTTCTCCTGCCAATGCATCTGTGTGAGCTGTTGGGGGTTTTTAGTATTTTACCTGTTTGTCACTGAATAGGACAGAGGGAAGATAACTTGGCTATCACAAGTTCCCATGTATGTGAAGAAGAAAGCAGCAAATGTTAGCAAAACTAAACCTCTAGAGAGTAAATTTCAGAATGCCTGTTTACATTTTTTTTCTGACACATGTTTATGGTGTAGGACTTTGTTCAACCCTTCTGACTCAGAAGCGGGAGTGGGCCCGAGAGTCTTCTTACTTGGAAAATTCAAGTCTCTGGATGTTTTATAAAGAGCCAGATGACATCAATCTGAGTGTTTTCCACAACTAAATCAGCTCTGGCAATAGTGTTCTTGCAGTGTCCAGACAAGATTTCAGAGGGGTTGTGGGAGACATCTTTAATCTTTCTGCATTCTGGTGGTGAGGAGTGTGAGAAGATTAGGTCTCACTGTGAGAGTTTGTT